>JABFTP020000165.1:20571066-21023498 GCA_013387265.2 Cryptolaemus montrouzieri | reverse complement strand
GTGATGGCCTATTGTTATTACCTACGATAGCAATTCCAGCGATATACCATCCGTATTCTCCAATGTTATTAGAAAATAAGCTACTCGAGTAGTAAGTATTTACGTATAAACTCTCTAATGCATGTAGTAATCGTAGCAAACCTTTATTCTAACATTATGAATATTTTGCAGATATAGATGAGCTATGTTTATCGAAACCTCACTAACAAGATCTATGCAACAGTGTTACTGCTGTTTCTCCATGAGTGGAATAAATTTCAATAACTTAATTTTCGAGCAGGAGGAAATGGGCCTATTTCATATTAAGGTTAGCAAGGTTTTGTTTTTATGAAAGTGAAAAGAATATGCTCGACAATAAGTGCTCATTGAGATATATTTATGACTCTTACATTACTCATTAGTTTTAATTTTCACAGCTACAATTTCTGAGGAGGGATTTGATGTTTACCAAGAACATTTGTTGAACTTCGTATTTCATCATACAAAATGCAACGTTTATCGTTACAAGATGAGATAAAATTTTGCCGAGGAATGAAAACTGAACGGGTAAAGTACTCAAGCAATTTCAATGGAATTTGAAATGGTAGTAGTAGCTATTAGCTTTATTTATCTTCATATTGTACCAAGCATTGTTAAAAATATGTGTTTATTCATCTTGAAATTGTTTCATAATTGTCACGAGGTGAGAATTTCGTGAATGTTTTAAGACTAAATTTCTTATTCATTATTTCTCAATTTTAACTCTATTTCCACAACACCGATAATGAAACTTGAAATGCTCTGAATGTTGGGAGATAATTATTGTATCCATCAAATACAGATTCAAGAATTATCTCTTCGACACTGATATAAGAAAGAGAAATCATGTTAAATTTTTTCTCAGGATAATTCTTCTGCTTTCAAAATAAAATTTTACTTTTTCAGATTTTGGCAGCTCTTTAATAGTTCAGTAACTGAGAAACCCTATGGCGCGAGACCAGAAAATGAAATTTGGGATTTCCAGAACAAAGAGCAAATATTCGGCAATTTCGGAGGAATACTATTTTTCTGCATATACCTGTACCTCATATATCAGTTTTAATTTCAACTCCTACTAAATATTTTCTCAATTGGAATTTGTGTCAAGCATTTTCTTGTAGTATGTGAATTCTTTCACGAACAATTTTTCTGTATATTTCAATATCAATTTGAAATAAATTTTTAAACTTTCATCACTTTTTCTTGCTTCTGTTAAGAATGTAGTTGGTTCTTTCTTTGGAAAAATTTCCTGAATGTGTTATCCATATTCATCTTCTATATCATGTATACTAAATAATTAAGGAAATTCCAACAAAGTCTATGTACTCAGAACTCTCAGAAAAGATATCTTTTATCACATAGTTCTTGAATTCTTGATATAATTAATTAATATATTCTGTATTAGTCATCGATATACAAGTTGAGAGTATTCATGACAAGTCACTCAAAAATCGACATTAATAGATTTGAACTTGAATTGAGACAAACACGGTGTGAATAGACTACATCCGAACAAAATGGCAAACATACATCAATGTAATCACAAAACAGTCAGAATAGGAGTAAAAGCCAAAAAACAATCAGAACATGATATAAATATAGAGACAATCAGACCGAGGTATCAATACGAAACGGTAAGGATAATATATTAAAAAAAGACAGTTCGAAACATAAAAACTTTCCATTATCGGCATATCATTCACTTGAAGTATCTAGAATTCCTTTTACTATGAACTCATTAACATTTTGAAATTTGCTTCACTATGAAAATTTCTTCAAACATTTAAGATTCAAAATAACTGCTCCAGGAAGAAAGGTCTAAGGACATTCCAGATCAAATAGTGTTCAGTGCTCTTTGTGTCCAACAAACGACCTGCAGCAACATAAAATTAATGGAAACCATATTAAACTATGTTTATTTGTATTTCCTCAGATGTCTTTCTCGATGGTATTTTCCTGCATCACTTCATCTCAGTTTGCCATTATTTAGGAGATTGTGGTTGTTCAGAACTTTGATGATTAAATTGATGTGAAGCCCAGTTTTGAATTTGCCTTTGTCAAATGTTCAAGTGTCTCTTCTTGTAGTTCATATTGAACACTTACAATTCTTTCCCTCGGTTCTGACAACTTCAACTTTCAAAATTGAACACGGCTTGGTTGTCTTTACGTCCAAGAAATATCTTATAGCAATATATCAATAGTACCTGTCCCTAAGTATGTTTATTTCACTTATCTCTGATGTCTTTCTCGATTGTATATGTCTTTATGCATCACTTGATCTTACATTGCAATCATCTTAAATCTTTCATTAATATTTGCGAATACAAAGCAAAACAACTTCGATTTTATATAGGTTATGTCATAAACAGTCGTCAATTTGATCTTCTTCTTTTACTTGGCTCTTGGTAACTTTTACCTACTCTATCGAGGAATACGGAATGGGCTCAGCTTTCGAGCATTCTACCCAGACTCTGTTGTCGGAATTTGTTAATTTGAAATTCAATAATGCTTACATCGAAATGGTAACTGTCTTTAACACGACCTTAGTTGCTAAGACCATTTCGGCAGGCTTCAAATCATTTCCAGATCACCAAATTCTTGAAATGGTTTGATTTCATCAACCAGTTAATATAACGTTTTGCCACAACTTATCAGGTCGTTTTCAAAGTTTCGAACGTGATTTTGAGATTCACACGTGACAGGTTAGTTTGAAGTTTTTCAATAAAGAACAAAGGTAAATCGACGGTTTGCCTGAGAGCAACCTGGGTAGTGTAAAATTGTTTTATAACGCAAGGTTAGTTGGAGTAAAGTTACATCCATTACAGAGATAGTACAGCATAAGTAACTTATTGTCGATGCATTCATAGCCCACGAACTGTAAAGATGATAATGTGCTGCGTCGGTCTATTTTATTTTAAAGTTTTCGTTTCGAATTATTCAAAGAGATAAGAAAAAAATCTCAATATTTCATATTAAAGACATTTTACACGATTGAGTTCACAAATAAGTTCGTGTAAAGTTTTTGAAATTATTGCCAGAAACACACAATATTTCAGACGGGTAAGTTGACGACAGCATTTTCAGTTACTAGGTAATTCAAGACGACGGATGATGGAACGTTCAAGGAGCTTAGGCGTTTGAGGGTTCTAGGAACTCTGACGCCGGGAGAGTCGGAGTGCCCAGTTGTTCGAAGCGCTAGGTTGGTTTTGGGCACTAGATGTTCAAGGCGTCTGGACGTTCAGAGGGTCTAACCGATCGAGGCGCAGGGTTGTTCGAAGGGTCCGAGTTTTGGGCGCAAGACGGTGTGGGGCGCTTGAGCGTTTATAACAAGGTAGTTCTGGGTGCAAGGTGGTTTTGCGTCGTGAGGATGTTCGGACGAAAGATAGTTCAGGATATTGAAGGCGTAAGATAGTTCAGGGAGTTTATGCGCGAGGTATTTCGGGCGCGTAGGTGTTTGGGGATGAGAGGTACATCTACCTGCCTAGGCGTTTAAATTGCAACGTAGATCTGCCCGCATAAGCGTTTGATATACAAGGTAGATCTGCCTGACTAGGCGTTTGATATATAAGGTAGATCTGCCAGCCTGCTGGTCCATATAATACTAAAGCAGTAGGCCTTATTTCGAGAAAGTGGAGGGGACGGTTGGAGTTTGAACCGGGCGGGAAGAAAGGGTCGGCGCGGAAAAAAATAATTTTCTCCGGTAGAGAAACGTCTGAGAAAATTCGAGCGAAATTCGAGTCCCTAGCTCAAACGACGGAATACATCTATTGTTATAGATGTTATCCACAAAGTAATGGAGAAACATCACACATGATACAAAAGCCTGGAATCAGTTGGAATTTGTAAATTATGTGATGGTATGTTCTAAGAACAAACGAGACTGCACGATAATTCGCAAGTATGGACAATAGAGTTGGAAAAAAATGGAAAGAAACCGGTATATACTGCAATAGTTTAAACAAAACTGGATGAAGAGAATATGAGAGGATAGAAAATACTTCTAAGCTGCATTTTTCAATTGCAAACTAATTTATGAGAAACAGGAAGATGAGTGATAGAACAAAAATATTTTAATTGAAGAAGGCATTAATTAGATCTGCTATCGTATGCTACATATCTCGAGATCGGGTCCGCGAAGAGAAATCGTTACTGTAAGACTTAATTTTCGAATTTGTGACGATTTTGAGACCTATATTTTTCGAGAAAAAGACCGGAAACACGAGGGCGGAGCCAGTCACCGCTCCTTCTGCTCCGCATATCGCTATTCAATGTCGGAAGTGAGCGTTACCAACGTGTAAAATTTAATGCTCTCTCTCTTCTGAACGAAAATAGTGAGATGGAAATAGTTAGTAACTTTAATTTTCACCAACATAATTTCGGTACTAACAACATCTAGAATATAGTGCTCTTTCTTTTCCGGTGACAATCGAATCTAACCTTATTTCCAAATAGTTTTATATTCGATCTGTCAACATGGTGATTTCGAATTTTGTATGAATGAAATGACTTGCGATAATTCGCAAGTATGGACAATAAGTTGGAAAAAAACTCTTTCCGTTTTCGAGATCTGGCGATTTCGCGAAAATTTTCGAAAATTCGTATCTCCACCGTTCGGGGTCCGCAGCCTCCGACTTCGCACTGACCGACTACCTAGTTTCGTAAAAAATTACTCGGCCCGGCCTCCGCCTCCCGCTCGAGAGCTGTTCGAAAATCCCGTCCCGGTTCAACCACATTCCATCCCCTTCATTTTGACGGAAAAGTTGCCTTACACGTTTAGTATATATACACTAGTGAGGCTCATTAAGAGCGCCTCATATATAAAACGCCTAATAGACTAAACGCCTGATATACAAAAACTCCTAATACAAAAGGCCTAATATACAAAAACGCCTAGTAAACTGAACGCCTAATGTACTAAAACCAAATAACCCATTTTGACATCCAACTTCATATATATATATATATATATATATATATATATATATATATATATATATATATATATATATATATATATATATATATATATATATATATATATATATATATAAAACTTTAGCTGAAGGTTCCATAAACTTTCGCACCATTCTGAATCCTCTCTCCGATTTCCAAATCCTATTTACCGTTTTCCTCCACTATACACCCCAAATATTTGAAATTTTCCTCTCTCTATAATTTTGTTGTTGAGTGTCCTTCGGATCATTTCGATATAACTACAATTTTCGTTTTTCCTTCGTTCATTTTTAGGGATCTTCTCGTAAGGCAGTTATTCCAAACATCAATATTGTACTGGAGGTCATTTTCATTACTGGCAAAAATCGCCAAATCATCAGCAGTCGCACTCAGTGATTTCAACTGGATAAAGATTTTTGAAACCAAGTGGAGTTTTCTGACTTTAGTTCTCGCCTCTTTGATAATTACATCCATGACCACTATAAACAAAAAGGGGACCCAATACGCTACCCTATCTCAAGCCTCGTTCGGTGACAAATTCTTTCAGATTCTATCCTCTTACTCTTACAATGTTCCTGCATACATTCTGTATGCTGTGTATCAAACCTTTTAGTGCCCTTAGAAGATTGTGTCCTATTTGTCTTTGTGTCAGAATTTACCAAACACGATGTCTCTATATTATATATATATATATATATATATATATATATATATATATATATATATATATATATATATATATATATATATATATATATATATATATATATATATATATATATATATAGATATATAATTGTTCTTCGTATTCTATTTTTAGCAAACTGTTTGGCTTCATTCCAATGTGTGCTTTTCTGCTATAATTGTAGATGTCATTCGTCATTCGATGTCTTCTTAAGTTTTCCACTCACCCAGCAGTTCCTGACTTATGTTTGCTATATGCGTTTCACTGGTCCCCCTTCTCATTCTCACCAAATGTTCAACCATATCATTCCAAGAAAGATTATACTTCCAGTTCATTTCTTATATCTTCCTTCTTCAGTCAGTTTCTTTTTATGTCACTCACTTTACTCTTTGCAGGTACTTCATTTTGATAACCTGTAGTTTGCTCTTCTGTGCCAAACTCAGAAGCCAGCTTTCACTACCACATGCGATAACAGATCTAATTAATGCTTTCTTCAATTAAAATATTTTTGTTCTATTACTCATCTTCCTGTTTCTCATAAATTAGTTTGCAATTGAAAAATGCAGCTTAGAAGCATTTCATATCCTCTTATATTCTCTCAGGATCCAGTTTTGTTTCAACTTTTGCAGTAGAAATCGATTTTTTTTCCATTTTTTTCCAACTCTATTGTCCATAGAGTTCTTATAAAAAAGAGTCAATATCAATTTCCAGTCGTTATATGATTTTTGTCTGCTGTATATAGGCTTCTGATATACTTCTTCAGTTCATAAGTCACTCCTCTTTTCTTAGACTCTCCCTACTACTATTTTCAACATTCTGCCAAAAGCTTCCTCCAGATCAAGGAAAGCCATTCATATTTTTTGTCTTTCAGTCTACCCTTCCTTTCATCTGGTTGATAGTTAAGATGCAATCTCAAAAACTTCTTGCGTCCCTGAAAAGTGTGTTTCTTAAGTTCTTTTTCAATTAATCCTCTCAGTTTGGTTCCAAGAATTCATTTGCAATAAAGTATATCTCCTAAAATTTGCTCTTTTACTGTTGTTTCCTCTATTCAGTATTGGAATTATAATGTCAATCCTATAATTGTTATGAGCTGGCACATTTTCCAAAGTGTTGCCATCATAAATGAGGACAGGACCGAAATCTACCTTGAACATGTTCACTGATAAATAAATCCTCAACACTTTTTCCTTTCTTGAAGTATTTTCCATGTTGTTTTCAATTATTTCTCTAATTCAAAGACAAACAGGTACTTTATATTGATGACAGAAAAATTTGGGAAGAAGTCAGACTTTCTCACATACTGTTGTACATTATAAAGCTTTCGCTACTCTTTCTCCGTTCCTTTTTTCCTGAGACTCTCATACTACTCTTCTCAGTTTTCTGTCAAAAACCTTCTCCAGATGAGAAATCCATAAATTTTTCAGTCATATATATATATATATATATATATATATATATATATATATATATATATATATATATATATATATATATATATATATATATATATATATATATATATATATATATATATATATCAGTTATTCTTCATAAGGTGGTTAAACGTGAAAATAAGATCCTGAATACACTTTTCCTCATATGAAGTGTGTGTTTCTCAAGTTATTTTACATATTATTCTCTCACTTTTCTTCGAAGAAGTCTTTCGAAGAGTTTGGCAATAATGTAAGTCCTTCGAATTTTCTCAGTTCCCGCAGCCTTTACAGTATTGTTTTCAAATGTCAATCATTATGAGCTGAGAAACTTTCTCAAGCCCTTCTGAATATTGCAAATTGCAGTCATCAATTTTAAGTTCTTTGATCTTTCACTTCTTTGTGGATATAAATATATATATATATATATATATATATATATATATATATATATATATATATATATATATATATATATATATATATATATATATATATATATATATATATATATATATATATATATATATTCCTGATTTTATCGAGTTTTCCACCAATACCAATAAAAAAAAACTTTATATTCTAAATATATAGAGACTAAACCACAATATTTTCAGTCATATATTCAGTCTGTTGTTCTAAGGTGGTTGATCGTGAAAATAAGATCCTGAATACACTTCTTCCTCATATGAAATGTGTGTTTCTTAAGTTATTTTACATAGAATTCTCTCAATTTTCTTCGAAGAAGTCTTTCAAAAGTTTGGCATTAATGTAGGTCCTTCAGAATTTTCTCAGCACCTGCAGTCTTCTTTTGCAATATTGTTTTTCAAATGTCAATCCTTCAATAGTTTTGAGCTGTTAAACTTTCTCAAGCCCTTCTGAATGTTGCAGTCAGATCTCTTCTTCCCTTATGTACCATGCATTGTCTTATGATAGGTCTTGTCATTATATATCCTGGTGAAATACCAATTTTAAGTTTTTTGATCTTCTACCTCTTTGTGGATATATATATATATATATATATATATATATATATATATATATATATATATATATATATATATATATATATATATTTGAAACATTGGAAGTATCTAGACCTTGTACATACAAAACTTGAATATCTTCCCATATTTGAATTTTATATTATATAATTTTACTTATCTTCAATTCATTATATAATAAAATGAAAATTTATGAGCAAACTGGACTAAACCATCATATAACGTGAGTATATACGAAAATCAACAACTATACACAGCATTTTTCAAGAAATATTCGCATTTTCCACAAAATATGTGATTTTCTCGAACTGAAAGTTCCTGTTGTAATGAAGCTTCTTAATTTGCTTCTCCTGATTTTATCGAGTTTCCCACAAACACCAATAAAAAAAACTTTACTTCCTGAATGTATAGACTACCTGTAAGAATATGTTATACACAGAAGTAGCTTAAAACATCTACCTTATGTGTTATGTAGATATTGGAATATCCTGAAAAGCTCAAGTTTTCATACCAACTGTATGAAGAATTGTTCAACAAATAAATTTTGAAGTTAAAATTGCAGGTAATTTACTTGATCTCTTTCCTTCAGAGTTACAGATCAGACTCTATTGTAACTATTATTAATCAGACTGGTTTACTCACAGAAAAATTTCTACGAAGATTATTATCAAAGAACAGAGATGTATTATATTTATATTTACTTGAAACTTTCTTGTTATTGCTCAATAATATCTTTGCTTATTTTTCATTTAATTTTCCAACCTGTTTACAGTGGATCCAATTAATTCTTTCTTGTTATCAAGTGGATTGAAATCTAACAATAAATATTTCATTAAAAAGAAACTACTTATATGCACACAAAGTAAAAACTCACATTTAAAGAGTCACTTTCAAACATTTCAACTCGAATAACTTTACTTCAAATACATTGAATTCCATTTACATTTTCATTAGGATAATTGAATATCAAAAATATACTTCACCGTTTATAAACTGAAACAAAAATTCAATAGAGATGAATACAAAATTCAGTTTAAAGTATCTTATTTATTATTGTTTTCTCTCATCGAAATACATAGGTTAGAACACCGAATGTAAATATGAAATAATTGGATTTTTCATTATGCTGAAAAAAAAATACATTACGATGCATTAAATGTTCGTTAAATTACGTGCACTTACCTTGGAATGATTATTTGAGGTTTTGTTAATTTAACGTAAACAATTTCACAATATCAACAATTCTTCTTCTTCTCTTCTTATTATTGGCCTTGGTACGATGAAACCGATGTTCAACGATTCAAAGACCGCCGTACACGAGGATATCTGTCGTACGGGACGGATATTCGATCGTTTAGTGAGAGAATAGACGGGATATAAGTGTTCGTTTATATCCCGTCTACTCTTTTCACCTATGTATCCGGGTACGGTCCTCTTCAAAACTTCTTCTCTGCCTTGTCAGATTGAGAAACGGTGGTTTAAGGAGAGTAAGGGAGGGTGATTGGCTCCGCCTCCGTGTTTCCGTTCTATTCTTCGAAAATGTAGGTCTCAGAAACCCTCCCAAATTCGAAAATTAAGTCGTGAAATGACGTTTTCTCGCCGGGGACCCGATCTCGAGATATGTAGGAATCGTTCGAAGGTCGAATCCTTTCTCCCGGTGACCCCGTTTAAGTAGGATGGTTAAAACAAAAACCCGTATTTTGACAGCTCGAGGTTTGTTTATTTCGCGAATTTCTGGCCGTCGGAGATTTTCGGAATATGGAAAGTAGAGCGAAAATTTGCGAAAGTCGGCCGATAGCCCTCAGTTCGATGGAAGATTTTTCCGTTTTCCCGTGGTTTTATGAGAATCTAACTATGGCGGCGCGAAATGCGAAACTCGAGGCTTTTCGTCGTCCGGGTTTCGTAGCGATCGAAGGCGATATAAATATTTTGTATAGCTGCAAAGTCCATAGAAATTATCCCTCCATCCCGGAGATTTCGGAGACGTATTTTATTTCGCTTTTCGGAATTTTTGCCGGAATTTTGGCACGATCGACCTCTCCGATCGCCCTCCGAAAGATCCGAGTTATCGATTCCGAAGAAATCTCACCGTTTCGACGTTCCGTTCGCCCGGGGCGACGTTTCGGCGAAATTTTTCGAAAAATCGTCGCGCCTCCGTCGTTCGAGCTAGGGACTCCGAATTTCGCTCGGATCTTCCTCAGACGTTTCTCTACCGGTAAAAAATTATTCGCGGGGGCCTACGGACCCCGCTCGTCCGCGCCGACCCTTTCTTCCCGCCCGGTTCAAACTCCAACCGTCCCCTCCACTTTCCTCGAAATAAGGCTTACTGATTTAGTAATATAGACTAGTGAGCCCATTAAGATCGCCTTATATACAAAAACGCCTAATATACAAAAACGGCAAATATACAAAAACGCCTAATATACAAAAACGCCTAATACATCAAAGGCAGAATATACCGAACGCCATTTCATATACAGATCTAACTATAATGAACGTCTCATTAGATACACTGATATTTATATTTAATTGTTCTGTGTGTTATATAGAACGTAGCTTCCAGTATTGTTTTACGCATACTGACTCATCAACCATACAAATTTAAACACTATTCACTACTATCCCAATTCAATTTGAAAATCTCAACTTTCTCCAATTCAAGAAGCATTAAAATTAAAATAAATGCTTGAAACAGCAAGATGGAGGAATTACTTCTCAAGAATATTAATGAAATAGAAACTGAAAATTCTCCTCAAATTAAAATTTCTTGAGAGTATCTAAAAGATAAAGGCGAGAAATTAGTAATGAAATAAAGGAACAATACTGAATACATAGAGAGTTCACCTTATATGATTGCCCTATGCATAACTATTTTGTATAACTTCAAATTGACAAAAATTCACACAAATTGCTTACCAGAAAAACAAACATCTTCTGAATTGAAGAGTTCTTGTCGAAAGCAGAAATAAGATTCAAGTATCCACAAATTTGTAAATTACGTTATGAACCTTCATATATATTACAATGATGTTAACTATATATCAGTATCAGTACAACTGATTTTTGCAACTGTGGATTTTCTAGATCCTCAACCCACATTCTCTCACCAAATCTTTACATTATATAAACAAAATATAGATGATTCTTGCCATAGTTAATACACAAAATAAATACAATGAAAAAATTTCTAAATATATGATGCTTGGCGACGAGATTAAAAATGTGGAAAATGAAAAAAAATTTTATTCTACCGATTATTATTTCCACAATAGATGTCATTCCTAGGAATCTTCACAAAAGTATTGAGATTTTGGGTCTGAAGAAAATTTGTTTGAACAGTTACAAAAGATAACAGTCATCAAATCTTGTAATATTCTTCGTAGGTTTCTTTTCGAAAAAATAATGAGGTAGAGTCATAGGTTTTCTCTTTAGTTTATACTGCTCAGAATCTCATTTCATATTTCATTTATTTGTTCATATAAATGTAATATAATTAACTGACAATTTTATCATATTTATATTCAGAGCAGTATTCTATTCGATCTTTCACCACTTCACACAAAGGAATATACTAATATATATATAAAAAAAAAAATAGAATGCATGCAATTTGAAAAATTTTCAAACGAAGATATACCATCAGTTATTAAACACACAAAAATTGGAAATCTCCAGGTGTTGATGGTATTCATAACTTTTGGTTCAAAAATTCTCTTGCGTTCATGAAAAATTGGCTGAATATTTTTCATTTATAATAAAGAACCCTCAGCTACTCCTTTATTTTTCACACAAGGAATTACTTATTTAAAACCGAAAAGTGATAATACTATTGATCCGTCTCAATATAGACCAATTACTTGCCTTCCAACAATATATAAAATTCTAACTGCATGTATTACCCAAAAAATTTATGCACATTTGGAAATTATAATATTCTTTCCGAACATCAAAAAGGATGTAGAAAAAAACACCTTGGTACTAAAGAGCAACTTGTAATTGATTCTGTTGCTTTGAATCAAGCTCAAACTAAGAAGAGAAATATTCATACAGCCTTCATTGATTACCAAAAGGCTTTTGATAGTTCTCCCATTCATGGCTTCAAGAAATTTTGGAAATTTATAAAATTGATAAGACACTTCGTCATTTTCTTGAATTCGTAATGAAAAATTGGAGAACCAATCTTCATTTAAATATTTCAAAACAATCGTTAAAATCCGAAGTAATTCCAATCAAAGAGGCATTTTCAGGTGATTCTTTAAGTGCTCTTTGGTTTTGTCTTTGCCTCAATCCATTATCTCATGAATTAAATGCTACTAGTTTCGGCTTCAAAATAAAGAGTTTATTAACTGAATTCAAATTAAGTCACTTAATTTATTTAGATGATATTAAATTATATGCCGGAACCAGATCTCATTTAAAAGTCTACTTGAGATTACTTTCAACTATTCCAATGATATTCATATGAAATTTGGGCTTCAAAATGTAAAAATCTTTCTATTGAAAAAGGAAAGATCACCTCTGATTATATAAAGATTTCCAATATCGAAATCGAGCCAATGCATCAGGAGATACATATAAATATCTTGGATTTTGTCAAGAGAAGACAATTAACCATAGCAGCACTAAAGAAATTATTAGAAGTTCATATTACAAAAGACTAAAATTATCATCAAGAGTTATTTAACTAGTAAAACCTTTTCAGAGCTATCAACTCCTATGCTGTTCCTATTCTTACATCTTCTTTTGGAATTATTAAATGGTCTAAAACTGATCTAAATGAATTGCAATGTCAAACGAGGAAAATGCTCTGTAAATATCATAAGCACCACCCAAAGTCAGCTGTTCAGAGAGTTACACTACCTAGACATCTTGGAGGTCGTGGATTAATTGATTTGAATAATCTTCATAGTAAACAGATTTTTCATCTACGTTCCCATTTTCATGATAAACAGAGAACGTCTAAATTACATGATATTGTTGTTGCTTCAGATTATAATCTTACACCTCTGAACTTGACAATGCAAAAGGTAGATTTTGATATATTTGATGATAATTCTAAAAGAGAAAGTTGGATGCAGAAGGAATTACACGGAAAGCACCCTAAAGAATTGAAAAATTATTATATTGATGAAATTGCATCGAATAAATGGTTAGTATCTGGAGAATTGTTTGCTGAAACAGAAGGCTTGGCAATTGCGATCCAGGACCAGGTTGTTTTCACAAGGAATTATAGAAAACATATCATCAAACAAAATATAGATGATTCTTGCCGTAGATGTTTCTGTTCTTCAGAAACAGTTTTTCATATATTATCATCTTGCTCAGTCCTTGCTTCAACAGATTATTTAGAAAGACATAACGCCGTCGCTAATATTATTCACTTCATTCTAGGAATTAAACATGACCTAATTCCCAAAGAAAAAATTTCAAAAATATGAACCTGAGATTATTTGTGAAAATGACAAATATAAACTTTATTTTGATAAAACAATTCTTTGCAACAGAGCTGTAAAACACAATAGACCAGATATCGTTCTTAATGATAAACAGAATCAAATAACATATATAATTGATATTGCTATACCCGACACACATAATATACAAAATAAATACAATGAAAAAATTTCTAAATATATGATGCTTGGCGACGAGATTAAAAAATGTGGAAAATGAAGAAAATATTTATTCTACCGATTATTATTTCTACAACAGGCGTTATTCCTAGAAATCTTCACAAAAGTATTGAGATTTTGGGTCTGAAGAAAAATTTGTTTGAACAGTTACAAAAGATAACAGTCATCAAATCTTGTAATATTCTTCGTAGGTTTCTTTCCGAAAATAATAATGAGGTAGAGTCATAGGTTTTCTCTTTAGTTTATACTGCTCAGAATCTCATTTCATATTTTATTTATTTGTTTATATAAATGTAATATAATTAACTGACAATTTTGTCATATTTATATTCAGAGCAGTATTCTATTCGATCGTTCACCACTTCACACAAAGGAAACTATTAATGAGTAACATTCAGTGTTACTTGACTAAGATCCGTACACTGGATTTTTCCGGGGAGAAAGCCTCTGACACTACTCGTTGGTACATTGATATCATTGTCTGATGATGCTATAGTATGTATATATTCTGGTAGATTGATATATTCTCATAACATTTAACGTTATCCTAATATATAATTACTCCAGGATATGTTTTGATTATAATCATTGCCTGGCAATGGTATTAATTACCGGGTGGTGGATTTATATTTTTTCATGAAATCAGTTTGATTGCATGAACAGATATATGGGCAACTCGTCGGGGTAAAACCCTATATATATATATATATATATATATATATATATATATATATATATATATATATATATATATATATATATATATATATATATATATATTCCAATACGGGCGCCGGCTGATACTTGTAATATGGCTGGAAGGTGTTCAGAAGTCCGTACTTGTGTGCAAGTTTCTGGTGGATAATGTTGCACACTTGATTATGCCTGTGAAGATACTCCGTATTGGCCAGTTGTTCGCATCCGGACGTAATATGCTGTATAGTCTCCGATCTTATACGGCATCTTCTGCACACTGTTTGTGATGTTCCGTCCTTCATTATAGATTTTTTGTAATTGTTTGTAGCGATCATTTGGTCTTGGATGCCTATAAGGAATCCCTCTATTTCTGCGAATAATTCTCCTTTCATCAACCATTTGTTGGAGGCTTCTTTGTCGATGTGTGGTTGATTAATCTCATGGTGATGTCGTCCTTGAAATTCCTTTCTCGACCATTGCTCTTGTTTTTCAGTATCTGATAGGAACGGTAGATTCAGCAGGTCATCTCTGGTAGCAAGATTTAGTGGTGTATATCCCCTATCAGCCAACGATACCACTATATGGAGGTCAAAAGTGAAAGCTTTTGCAGAGAAGAATTCTCTGAGATTTTTTATCTGTTCGGTGTGTAAATTGACAACATCTATTAATACGCGTCCTCCCTCTTTCCGCTTCAGAGTTGTTCGTATCACAGACGATTTTGGATGATGATTGTTGTACTTTGTCAGCATCGTTCGGGTCTGCTTTTGAATATCATCCAGCTCTGTCTTAGTCCATCTGATTATTCCAAATGAGTAAAGCAACACTGGAATGGCGTAGGTGTTAATTGCCTTCACTAGATTCCCCGAGTTCAACATCGATTTCAGCACAGACTTCAGACGCTGACTGTATTCTGAACAAATCTTCTCCTTTGATTGTTTTTGGTCTAGCAATCTGGCTTGTTGGTATCCCAGATATTTGTTTCGCCATCTCTCATGCACTGTATTATATCACCGTTTGGAAGTTGTGTTTCACCATCTATGACTTTTCCTCTTTGAATGTTCAGGGTCTTACATTTTTCAATCCCGAATCTCATATGAACATCTGCCAAGAACTCACTGACAGCTTTCAGCAAATCATCCAATTGCTTCTTGTTCGAAGCATATAATTTGATGTCATCCATATACAGCAGGTGGGAGAATGTATGATAATTCCTTTCTGCTTTTATCCTAAATCCGTATCCTGTTCTATTGAGCAGTGAGGACAATGGGTTCATAGCTAAACAGAACCATAGTGGACTCAAAGAGTATCCTTAAAAAATACCACGACGTATGGGTATCTCGTCGGTTTTAATTGATGTATTGTTCATGTTGACCTGCAGAGACGTGCTCCAGTGTGTCATTGTTGTCTTCAAGAACTCTACCAGGGCTGGGTGAATTTTGTATATCTGCAATACTTCAACAAGCCAAGAATGGGCAGTACTATCGAATGCCTTCAGATAATCGAGAAAAGCCGAATGAACATTCCGATGCCCTACATGTGCCTATTTCATTATCACAGAATCGATGATGAGTTGTTCCTTGCACCCGTGGTGTTTCTTTCTGCATCCTTTCTGCTCCTCTGCTAATATATTGTTGTCGTCAAGGTGTTGGTACATTCGATTAGATATGCATGAGGTGGGTATTTTGTAGGGTATTAGCAGGCAAGTGATTGGCCTATATTGGGACGGATCCTGTGTTCTATCGCCGTTAGGTAGCATATATGTTAAGCCTTGCGTTAGGAAAGTGGGTGTTTTCTTGGGATGTTGAAGAACATACGTGAGCTGTTTTGCTAGGGCTCCATGGAGCTTATCAAACTTCTTGTACCAGTAGTTGTGGATGTTATCTATACCTGTGGCCTTCCAATTGTTGGTCGCTCGAACTACTATTGTGATTTCTTCTTCCGTTATTCCATCGGAATCCATATGTCTGATATCGAGGCGTTCTTTTTCATTCGTGATCCATTCCGTATCTCGATTGTGTTCTTTGGGGTGTGACCATAGTGATGACCAATAGTCGGTCAAGCACTGTGCGTCAGGTACTTCTCTGTTGTTGTTGGTGGCAGTTTTGTTATTTCCCTTATGAAAATTGGCTGCGTTTTGGAGAAACCTTCGGTTTTGCTGTTTCCTTTCAGTACACTGGACGTATCTTGAAAGCCTCTTTGCTTTTGCTTGGATTTTCTTTTTCAAAGTGTCATATAAACGTCGATGTGTTGTTTGTGATCAGGGTGTTTTGTGTTCGCTCCAATTTTCCTATAAATTTTGCGTATATGTGATTTCAAGCGCCTTGAGGGTTTTCTGTTTCTCAGGAATTCTGTGAGGCGACCGATTTCTGCTCTAATATTATCAATATCCTTCTCCAGTTGTTTTTGCCATGGTGGTTTTCTGACGCTTTTTGGCTCAGCTAAAATCAGAGTTATGGAGATTTGTTGTTTGTGAAGTCGAAGAACCGCTACCGCTCCACAGTATATCGAAGTGTGAATCTTCTCCAAGGTGTTCAGGTCGGTATATTCTTCAAACACTGAGTTTACGCTTGCTATGATGATATTGGTGTTCTTGTTCGTCTTGAGTTTGGGCAGTTTAGGTCTTTTAGTTGGGTTACTACCACTGAATTCAGTTGTTGCTCTGTTGAGTTCTGATCTTGCTAAATACATAGATTCGTTCAGCTGATTCGGCTCAGGAGGGCGTTCAATGTTAATATTCGTTTCCGTGGCTTCGATGTTATCTGTAACATTTTCATTGACTCCGGCAGGTATACCGTTATGAGTATCATTTTCCCTTCTGAGTTCCATTATGACCTCTTCTCGTATGCTTTGCAGCGTTTCTGAAGAAAGTAGCCTGTTTTTGACGATTGTTCTTCGTTGATCCGAAATTCTCTGCTCGGATATGTGCTGTGATTCAGGATATTTTTCTATGAACGCAAGATGTAACGCGTATCTGTAAGCTGTCATTTCTGATTCCAAGTTCGTAATCTCGTAATAGGAACGCATAATGAAGGCATTCATTTCTGGGGTCCACTTCATGCGTTTCCTAGGGAGTCCGGCTCTCGTGGTCGTAGGCATAATGGCTTGAGCCGCCGTTGAAACATCAAGAGTCGGTTGGGAGGTATTGATGTTGTTTTCCACTTAGTTTTGTGTTACAGTGTTGCTACTCGGTATCACGCTGCTTCCTTCGCTAACCGAGGGAGACTGTGACTCACTTTCCGAACAGACCCTCTTCCTAAATCATGAACGCGACAAGAGGTTATGGTGGTACAATGTCGATTCACCCGTTTATTCCTTAGATTGTACATCATTGGATAAGTTGCATTTTATCCCTACTGCCAGGTTCAGCTTGGGTACCTCGGGTTCGCTAAGCCCGTACTCAAGGACAATGTTCCTCAGCCCCTGAGGCTCAGGAATTATTATTATTATTATTATTATGCAGAGTGATCTATGATGGATGACGAATTTCGTTTAGGTCATTATCATTTCTCTTATTTCAAATGGAAAACCTTTCATATAGTGTTTGCAAATGAAAAACAGTTCAATACCTATTGAAATTATCTGCTGTCTCTATACATTTCATCAACAGATTGAGTTAAAAATGATTTTGTATTTCATGCTAGGATTTTCACATAATCTCATCAAATTTTGCTCTGAAATTCTCAAACATCATACAACTAGAAACAGCATCCTGAAAAGGAAACTTACTCAAGCCAAGAAAAATGTTCAGTGTTTTCCTTCTTCCCACATGCACATTTATTGAGATTGCCCAGAGTAAAATTATGGAAAACATTTCGAATTCTTTACATCATATCATTCCTTGTGATAATTCAGATAGCCCCTTCTGTATTAATGACATAAAGGCAGTACAATTCCATTACTGAATGAAATATATTTGTTTTCTTATACATATTTTCAACAGAAACAGGAGAAAAATTATTTTGCCTTTCATTTATTTATATTGTCAATGAGTTCACGTGTACGAAAAATAACATAAAAACATTATTTTCTTAATAAGATATAATCCGGTTTGCGTTCGGAATAATAACATGAAATTAAATTTTCGAAGTTAATTTCAAATAGTTTCAATTTCTTAGTCAATCATCATTCCTTTCAAGAACTGTTTGATTTTTCGCACTGCATGGTATTCTCATTGAATTTCCTCTCTTAAATAATTCTTTTATAATCAAGCAATCTGCAATCGATATTCGTCTGACTTATATGTATTTACTGTAGATGGCACAACGATATTTATAATTATATTTATTCATTTCTTCTCTCACAACCATTTAACAAAGATTTTTTGCCATAATATACTTGATAAGCCGCATGTCTAGCTGATCGTTTTCAGTCTGAGTTTAGATTTGATTGAAATGAAAATTGCCTGGTGTTGCTTGTGATTTAAGAATTTGTTTTTTAAATCACTCTAGAAGATTTTTCTATTGGAAAGTTCGAAAAAGTGAAACTTGAAGTACGGTTGTTACTTTCGATTATCTTTCCTTACGTATTGCAACAAACACTATCGACTTTGTCAGACCCATCATTTGGGTTGGACTCCCTCACCTTAAGGCCACATGCCATCAAAACTTTCTTCGTGTTTTTTCTTATTGTTTCTACTACTGCTACGTATCACCTATTTCCGTTATCGTCTGCGGCTTTCTAGACAATTTACTTCGCTTCTCTTTGACCGCCCAAACCTAACACAAGTGAAGACCGTTAAAGAAGAACGCCGAATATACTGCCGGACGATCCTGGTAAATCCAGAATTTTCTTTTGTTGAATAAGATTAGATTTTTACGCATTATTTCATCATATCTTCCCACCTGAAAGCGGAAGATAAGTGTAAATGCGTTGTGAATGGAATGTTTACTTTCTGTTCATATTAATTCATATATAATATATATCATATATAATTCATATTCCTGAGTTTTTCTGTTTATAGAATCAATTAAATTACTTCTTATTTCGAATCAATTACATTAAGAATCTTATTACTCATCTTAACTCACCTTATCTTACTATCTGGTGCTAATAAATTCTGATAAATTAACTATTTTATTGGCTGTAAATGGTCAATTATTATCTTCAGTCTATATGAAACAAATGTTCACCAAGTATAATTTTATACGAGGGTCACAATTCATTACTTCATTATAGGTTACTAATTAATTCTTTTGTTATTATTATCAATTTATCGTCTCATTCTTATAACTAAACAGTGTTATCTCTTTCTTTTATTTTACTTTCTTTAACAGAATACAATAACTACCTCATCTAAGGACATACTTTATTTCGTGATTTAGTTGGTTATCACAGCCGTAGAAAGCAAATCCATATCACGTGGCACTCATTCAAATAAGAGCATTCAACCCAGCCCTGATCTACGAATTTTGCTAACGGCTTTCGAAGTAGGCAATTTGTCTCTCGAGTGGTTAGGAAATTTTCTCAAATTTCTATAGCCGGTTTTGCAAAAGAAGATTTCGTGACATCTCAATTTTCCATTTCAAGTTTTCATTTTTGTTTTTCAGAATTTTTCTTACTTCACCGGTTTTTCGATTTTTTCTTAACGAACTATAAATTAAACTTTTAGATAAGTGCTCACGGTATATGTCAAATTATCAAAAATGCAGCCATCCTCAATTGAACCATTCCGAAAGTTTATAACGATGATTTGAGCCGACTGGAAGTGTTGCTCACGCGAAAACAACATGAACGAAGATAGTTTCGACAGAAGATAAATAATTAGAAAGTTTTCTGTGAACGGTAGAAAATCTCTACTCAAAAGTACTGAAAATGAGCTCTGAATTTATACTGGGTGATTCGCCTGCTCGGTGCTCTGTATCTCGTACACTCGAGATACAGTTCGAACGGTTGAAGGAAACAGGATGTCCCAATTTTCTATAAAAAAATGTTGGGAGGTTTTTTCAGATTGGAAGACCACTTTTTTGTTGAAGATTCAAGAGCGTCCTAAATTCTGCTATAATGTCTTTAAGTAACAAGTTTTTTTGGTGAGTATTTTCGTCATATTTTTTTTCCGTAAAAATTCATGAAAATAGGCTCCCACATCATCGGATGCTCCTTCGGCCAGAGAGAATGAATACTTTTTTCCCTTCGTTTTCTTATTGCCAAAGGATAGCTTCATTGATGAATTGAAATAGATTATCCTCATTTTACACAGGAGTGACTCAAAAAAATTATTGAATATTGTTATTTCAATAATATCATATTTTGATTTTCTCAAATGGAACATCCTGTGTTTTATTATTCATGTCAACGCATAAAATATTGTGCCATATTTTTGCAGGAGTCTTCATCTTCGACCATTTTCGAAGTAAAAAAAAATAAACTAAAATTATAAAATCAGAGGTTGCGTAACAAGAGTTTTTTAGTACATATAATTATACTTGATCAGAGAAATGGAGATATTTTAATACCTTAAAATGTAGTATGTGTATGAAATACGTAATAGATTGGTTTTTGGGGAGATGATCTACGAGGTATTAAACTATTTCAATAAGTGTTCGAAATGTTGCCCGTTTCTTTGTAGACACAACTCAATCCTTCTGAGGAAAATCCGTTGAACTCTCGACAACATTTACGGATTAACTGACTGAAAGGCGTCGACTATTCTCTGTCTCATATCCAACTGTGTTGTAGAAGGAATCTGGTAAACAATGCCTTTAATATAACCCCACAAGAAAAAATCTAGACTCATAAAGTCCGGAGACCTAGCTAGCCATCTAACAGGAACACAACATCCTATCGATTTGTTTGGAAACACATGATTCAAATGCACCCTAACCTGATGTGAGTAATGTGCCGGTGCTCCTGTTGAAACCACAAATTTTGTCTTATATGCTCTGGTACATCGGCAAGTAACATTGGTAGATGAGTTTGCAGAAAATCTATATACATTTCCCTATTGAGGTGCCCGTCGAAAAAGTGCGGCCCAATTAGATATCCATCTACTATAGCGGCCCATACATTCAAGGACCAACGATGCTGGTGATCTATTTGTCTCATGATGTGTCGATTTTCCGTGGCATAATAATGAAAGTGGTGCCCATTCTTGTGGAAAGTTGCCTCTTCCGAGAAAAGAACTCTGCTAAACATATTTGGATTTTCCGCTACTTTTTCGCTTGCCCAATTGCAAAAATTGATTCGATTTTCATAATCTCGATTTTTAAGTTTCTGGTGCAGCTATACACGATATGCACTTTCAAGATTCTCTGCTGGACGGAAGTTTGACTTATACCTGTTAACTGAGAAATCTGTCTTTGGCTTTTATATGAGTCCTCTGTCACTGTCAACAAAACTGATAACTGGCTGTCTTCAGCTGTAGCAGTTTTTGGTTTTTCATGGTATTTGTATGCGATATTACCCGTTTCGATAAATCTAATTAGAAATGCATGTAAATTGCAGAATATGATATGTCCGGACACCTGACAGAAGGCAGAAATAAAAAAAAATATCAACACATACCTCAATTTACGTTTTAATCATCTGGATTTCATCATTCTTCAAACGAATTATCTTGTTTAGATTTCATTTTCTACTACTTGAATCATTACAGAAAGAAAACTTCTGTGCGAATAGTGATGCATGTTGATGAGTTTGGTACGGTTTGTAGAATTTTCATCAAAATTTTTCACAAAATGAAAGCTCAATATTTTATGCGTTGACATAAATAATAAAATACAGGATGTTCCATTTGAAAAAATCAAGATATCATATTTTTAGAATAACATGTTATTCAAAAATGTTTTCAGTTGCTCCTGTAGGAAATGAGGATAATCTATTTCAATTCATCAATAAAGCTATATTTTAGCAATAAGAAAACGAAAGGAAAAAGTATTCATTCTCTCTGGCCGAAGGAGCATGCGATGATGTGAGAGCCTGTTTTCATGAATTTTCACGGAAAGAAAAATATTGTGACGGAACTACTCACCAGAAAAAGATATAACTTAAAGATATTATAGCAGAGTTTAGGCCGCTCCTGAACCTTGAACGAAAAAGTGGTCTCCAATCTGGAAAAACCACTCATGATTTTTTTATAGAAAATTAGGACACCCTGTTTACTGCAAAATAAATTGCTGAAGTAGATTCTTATTTTCTAAATACAATACCGTTCGAAGAAAAATCAAATCTTCAAGAGTGTACGAACACCGCGCCACTGGTGAATCACCCAGTATAAATTCAGAGCTCACTTTCAGTACATTTGAGTAGAGATTTTCTACCGTCGACAGAAAAATTTCTAATTATTTATCTTCTGTCGAAACTATTCGTTCATTTTGTTTTCGCGTGAGCAACACTTCCAGTCGGCTCAAATCATCGTTATAAACTTTCGGAACGGTTCACTTGAGGATGGCTTCAGTTTTGATAATTTGACATATACCGTGAGCATTAATTATTTAGAAATTCAATTTATAATTTGTTGAGAAAAAAATTCGAAAAACGGCAGAGATGGAAAATTCTGAAAAACAAATATAAAAACTCAAAATGGAAAATTGAGATGTCCCGAAATCTTGCGCCTACGCAAACTGGTGAATCACCCGTTATAAATAAATAAAACGGCATCCCCGTAATATATGGTACACGCATAACTTCCAAACGACTGCAGTGAAGTGAATAATTTATTGTTTGTTATTGTTAGGACATGGTTTATAAAAAATGATACAAAAAGAATTTTAGTTTTTCATTTAAAATCAGATTTTACTTAAATCTCATAATGAAGAAGGAATGAGTGATTGAGATAGAAGTGGTTCAACCAACAGTTGATAAGTCACTAAATACAAAGTAATCAATTTGGAATAAGAAGAATAACGAGGTTGGAATATATATATAGGTGTATGAACAATTACTAATTTTCATGGGTATTTAGGTTTATGAGAATGATTTAATAATAAAATTGAGATTCTATGACGATTCCAGTAGATTCAGGACATATTTGAAAGAAAAGTCATATTTTCACAAAATGTTGTTTGATTCGAAAAAAAGGCGTATATTGATCTGAAGAAATTCTCTTAATTTCTCATTTTCACGTTCGAATATGAGTTCCATTCTAGAAAAAAAAACCAGTGTATTTGAAAATAATTTTAGGATGCAGCAAATTATCATTTAACTTCATCACATATACTCGAATAAAAAAAAGATTGTTTGTATGTTACCTTTTGACTCAAAACCTATAACCTAACTTGAAATATTATTTCAGCTATGCAGAGCTACATTATGTGAGTGACATGGGCTATATTTAAATCTCAAAAACTCAAGGATCCCTACGAAAGTTACATCAATGTAACCCAAATATCAGAATTCCTCACTATTCCATCAAAAACTGTAGCCTAACTCTAATAACGAAGATGAAATAAAATATATATTATACTTTCCACAATTTGTGGAAAATATATTTTATTTCATCTTCTTTATTAGGGTTAGGCCACAGTTTTTGTTGGAATAATGAGGAATTATGATACCTTGGATTACATTATTGTAACTTTCCTAGGTATCCTTGAGTTCTTGAGATTTAAAAATAGCCCACCTCACTCACATAATGTAGCTCTCCATAAGTGAAATAATATTCGAGATAGGTTATAGGTTTTGAGTCAAATGGTAAAAAACAAACAATCCTTCCTTTCTATTGAAGTATATTTAAAAAGTTAAATGATAATTTGCTGCATGCACTAAAAATTTTAAATACTCAGGGTTTTTTCTAGAATGGAACATCCTAGGTTCATCATTTATCAAACGTGATAACAGGAAATTGAGTGAATTTCTTCAGATTAATATACGCCTTAACTAAACTGTTTTCGAATTAATCAACATTTAGTGAAAATATGACCTTTCTTTCTAATATCTCCTGAATCTACTGAAATCGTCATAGAATCTTGATTTTATTATTAAATTATTCTCATAAACCCAAATACCCATGAAAATTAGTAATTGTTGGTACACCTATACAAGCCCTTCAGCGATAGATGTCGAATTTTGTTAAGGTTTCAACCTCGTTGATTTTCTTATTCCAAATTGAGTACTTTGTATTTAGTGACTTATCAAAAGTTGGCTGAACAACTAAGTGTCCTTCTATTTCAATCACTCATTCACTCTTCATATTGAGATTTGAATAAAATCTGATTTTAATAAAATATAAATTTTTCTGAATTTTTTTATAAACCTTGTCCTAACAATAAGAAACTAAAAATTATCCAGTCGTTCGGGAGTTATGTGTGTACATATATTTTGGGGATGCAATTTTATTTATATAAATTCAGAGCTCACTCTCAGTACATTTGAGTTGAGACCACAAAAAAAAAATTACTGATTATTTATCTATCTGTCAAAACTATTTTCGTTCGTGTTGTTTTAGCGTAAGCAACATTTCCACTTGAAAATAAATTTCCATAGAATAAATAAAGCATCAATAATATTACTCATTCTAACTTTAATGGTTAGACATAAGACCTCGCGGACTTTCCACAAATTGTGGAAAATACAAAATATATTTTATTTCATCTTCGTGGAAAATAAATTTCCATAAAATGAATAAAGCATAAATATTAGTTATTCTAACTATAATTGTAAGACATATGACCTAGTGGACTTTTTGTTCATTATGATGAGTACGATAAACATAGTACATTTTTTATGTATCATCAGTAGTTTTCGCAGTACACCCCAATTAATTACTTTAATATGCAAGATATTGATATCTCAGGCTACGTCTTTTCATTTTCGCTAAGATTTTTCCTGAGATTTAAATATAACTCATCTGATTCACTAAGATCGTAGTTTTCCATAGGTAAAAGAATTTTCCAAATCGGTGCGTCATCGAGATGCAGGAGGAAAGTCCACCGTTGTGAATTATTTTTTGCGTAAATAACAAATAGATTGAGATAACTCATCATATCATCCCTAGTAGTTATTTGGTAAACCTTAGTTTTACTACTCCATTGAAAACTACATTCCCGAATTATCCAGTTTTGCGGAAACACACTGTCCAATTCGGAAAAAAAAAATTGGAAAATCTTTCCTGAGAAACTTAAAAATGAAATTTTTTTGCCATAGTTAACGAAGATAAGAGGTCCGATCACATAATCATCAACAATCTTTCCCCAAACATTGGGGAAATATTGAAGATAATTATGCGACTATAGTGATGGAAGTTGTCTCTATTTACGGAGCCATTCATATAAAATGTGCAACCATCAGTAAATAATATAAAGTGAAAGAAATTTTCATACTCTGTCAGTTACTTTTTGAATAATCCACTTCAACTGGATCTGGGTGTAGTTGAATGTGATATAAAGAGAAGATGTTCTTATACCTGGTTAAGTGCTCAATTCCAGTATATTTGAGTAGGGATCTTTGACAAATAGACAAACTTCTAATTCTTAATCATTTGTCAAAACTGTTTTTTTTGTCTTGTTTTCTCGTAAGCATCCTTCCAGTCCCCTGAATCGTTGTTTTAAATTTTCGAAGCACTTCGTTTGAGAATGTCTCCTGCGGATAATTACCGCATTCGTAATGGCATTTGTATTTTAACTATACTAAATGGACGTAGATAAATGGAAGAACTCGTTCGGGGAAGACGAGGGAAACCGGCAGGTGATTTTTTAGAGGGACAAAGTTTTTTAAATAGCGGACAATTTTTTGAATTGGGGCTTTCTCCGTTAGACAACGCCAAGAGACATATGGGGGTGGCGCTAGGGCCCCTCGAAAAATGACGAAGAAAGGCGTCGAGGCCGCACAAAAATTCGATCCTTTCAAACGAGGATTAGGCTCTTCACTCGGTAAAAAATTCGAATGAACGCATCTCCGAGAGCATTTCAAAAAACTCTCTATTTTTCCCTCGAAAAATGGACCAAATTCATAAGGGGGGGGTGTTAGCCTGAACGGCCCGATATCGAGGCGCGATTTCTGAAGGAGAAACGCTACCCGAGAATTCTTTTTTTCCCATAGCGCAGTCTCATTTCGATATTCCAAACTGTTCTGGAGAAACCGCCCCAAAGTTTGTTCTTTCGAGTGACCGCCGAAAACGACGACCTTTCCCAGGCCATATAGAGCGCCATGAAGGGACTGTCTTTCGCCCTGCGAAATAGGCTTTTTCGAGTCGTTCGAAAACGGGTTTCTAGATCGAATTTTCCGCGAAATCCTCCGTTGACATATATTTCACTATCGTCTTTATAAGAAAAAGTATGCGTTCCTTTCCGAATTCCAACTTTAAATCAATGAATTAACATTCAAAGTTACCCCGCCACTCAGTTTCGACAAACTTTCACGTCAAGAAATTGACGAAATCAACGATAGTCAAGCTGTCAAAATTGGGGTTTTCCTTTCATTCGTGCTACATATATGTGATTACTGGTAGGTATGATTCGCGTATCAAAAGTTCGTTCATATCTCGGCAATAAATTCGTGAGAAAAAAAATTTTCGAATTTGGGACCATTTTCAAGACCTAGATAGTCGAAGAAAGAATCAGAAACATATATTACTCCTTCAGCCGAGTTCATTGGTAATTTATTACGAGGAATATCTAGAATACGGCGCTCTCTTTCTCTTCTGAAGAAGAACAATGAAAAGAAAAATAGAAACATAATATCAACTAGAGTCATATAAATACATTCGTTCCGTCACAATAATCTATATATTTGAAATATCTCAATATAATCAAAGTTATTTTTATTGTAGAAACTTAAAAGTTTCAAAGGTCAGTGAACGTAATTTGATGTTGCATTTGTCCATTTTAATTATTAGTTCGTTTCAGCATACTGAAGAAATAAACTTTTATGATTTGATCATTCAACGTTTACAATTTGAGGTTGCGCTAAGTGATTGATAATTCTGAGGGCCCTACAATATTCAATTATGATAGTATTCTGTATAGAATTATTCAAGACTATCCTAGAGAAAATAAAGAGATTCCAGACGCTATTAACAGGACAACTTCTTCTGTATATATTTCTCCTAAGAGAAACTTCATTCTGTTTTCGTAAAGACCTTTGGTATGATGGGAATATTGAAAATTGTTCACTACATGTCATTACTATGTTATCTATCTGTGCTTATAACTGCAATAGGATTCAGAAAAATCCATAATCATGTGTTTTATCATTTCTGAATTCAAATAAAGCAATCGAATCTATAAAATTATTTTATAGGATTCCTAGAATATTGAAATTAATATGATAAGGATTCTGTATGAAATAAATCAAGACTATCTTCATAATAGAATGGGATATCTTCCAAGACGCTATTGATATATATATATATATATATATATATATATATATATATATATATATATATATATATATATATATATATATATATATATATATATATATATATATATATATATATATATATATATATATATATATATATATATATATATATATATATATATATATATATATATATATATAGATAAACTTCATGAAGAGTCTACATAATACTGGAACAAGAAGAAATGCCGTAGAAAGAATAGCGGCAAGACTGCAGTTTCACCTTTATGCCGAGAAAGGCGGCAGATCATCAGCGTCGCATATCGCTTCTCAGCATCGTATCAAGCTACATCGGAGTACCCTATCGATTCCTGAAGGACGCACCTCGTACATACGTGCGAGAGTCGCCCTCTATGGACCGAGACAGCGAACCCGCTACTGGACTTCAGATGTGAGAACGTTAAAAATTCAACATTTGGGAGACATCTTTCGCCGTTCCGTGAATACATCAAGATACGAACAATAACAAACAGATGCTCGTTTTATACCGTTGATGTGATGTTTGTTATTGTTCGTATCTTTCTCGAAGTCCGGTAGCGGGTTCGCCGTCTCGGTCCATAGAGAGCGACTCTCATACGTATGTACGAGGTGCGTCCTTTCTGGAATCGATAGGGTACCCTGATGTAGCTTGATAGGATGCCGAGAAGCGATATGTGACGATGAGTTCCTGGTAGGGCGAAACTGCAGTCTGCCGCTTCGTTTCTCGGCATCCTGCTTAGTTGCACTATTGTGGTTCTTGGGGGCTGCGTGCATGGTAGGCAGATTTGGGAACTAGCTCTTGTCAGGAAGAATTATTCGTCTGAAAATATTGATAATAAAGATATAGAAATTTATTTCTCAATCAAATGAATTTATTTGAAAATATTGACCCAACTATAAGGCCTAAACTTCCTAAAATTATATATATATATATATATATATATATATATATATATATATATATATATATAGAGTTTTACCCCGACGAGTTGCCCATATATCTGTTCATGCAATCAAACTGATTTCATGAAAAATATAAATCCACCACCCGGTAATTAATACCATTGCCAGGCAATGATTATAATCAAAACATATCCTGAAGTAATTATATATTAGGATAACGTTAAATTTTATGAAAATATATCAATCTACCAGAATATATACATACTATAGCATCATCAGACAATGATATCAATGTACCAACGAGTAGTGTCAGAGGCTTTCTCCCGGAAAAATCCAGTGTACGGACCTTAG
Organism: Cryptolaemus montrouzieri; assembly: GCA_013387265.2. Lineage (NCBI taxonomy): Eukaryota > Metazoa > Arthropoda > Insecta > Coleoptera > Coccinellidae > Cryptolaemus > Cryptolaemus montrouzieri. Next base: position 20,994,547 of record JABFTP020000165.1, on the reverse strand, counting down.
TCAAGTAACACTGAATGTTACTCATTAATAGTTTCCTTTGTGTGAAGTGGTGAACGATCGAATCGAATACTGCTCTGAATATAAATATGACAAAATTGTCAGTTAATTATATTACATTTATATAAAAATAAATAAAATATGAAATGAGATTCTGAGCAGTATAAACTAAAAGAAAACCTATGACTCTACCTCATTATTATTTTCGGAAAGAAACCTACGAAGAATATTACAAGATTTGATGACTGTTATCTTTTGTAACTGTTCGAACAAATTTTTCTTCAGACCCAAAATCTCAATACTTTTGTGAAGATTTCAGGAATAACGCCTGTTGTAGAAATAATAATCGGTAGAATAAATATTTTCTTCATTTTCCACATTTTTTCAATCTCGTCATAAGCATCATATATTTAGAAATTTTTCATTGTATTTATTTTGTATATTATGTGTGTCGGGTATATCAATATCAATTATATATGTTATTTGATTCTGTTTATCATTAAGAACGATATCTGGTCTACTGTGTTTTACAGCTCTGTTGCAAAAATTGTTTTATCAAAATAAAGTTTATATTTGTCATTTTCACAAATAATCTCAGGTTCATATTTGTGAAATTTTTTTCCTTTAGGAATTAGGTCATGTTTAATTCCTAGATTAAAGTGAATAATATTAGCGACGGCATTATGTCTTTCTAAATAATCTGTTGAAGCAAGGACTGAGCAAGATGATAATATATGAAAAACTGTTTCTGAAGAACAGAAACATCTACGGCAAGAATCATCTATATTTTGTTTGATGATGTGTTTTCTATAATTCCTCGTGAAAACAACCTGATCCTGGATCGCAATTGCCAAGCCTTCTGTTTCAGCAAACAATTCTCCAGATACTAACCATTTATTCGATGCAATTTCATCAATATAATCATTTTTCAATTCTTTAGGGTGCTTTCCGTGTAATTCCTTCTGCATCAACTTTCTCTTTTAGAATTATCATCAAATATATCAAAATCTACCTTTTGCATTGTCAAGTTCAGAGGTGTAAGATTATAATCTGAAGCAACAACAATATCATGTAATTTAGACGTTCTCTGTTTATCATGAAAATGGGAACGTAGATGAAAAAATCTGTTTACTATGAAGATTATTCAAATCAATTAATCCACGACCTCCAAGATGTCTAGGAAGTGTAACTCTCTGAACAGCTGACTTTGGGTGGTGCTTATGATATTTACAGAGCATTTTCCTCGTTTGACATTGTAATTCATTTAGATCAGTTTTAGACCATTTAATAATTCCAAAAGAAGATGTAAGAATAGGAACAGCATAGGAGTTGATAGCTCTGAAAAGGTTTTACTAGTTAAATAACTCTTGATGATAATTCTAAGTCTTTTGTAATATGAACTTCTAATATTTTCTTCAGTGCTGCTATGGTTAATTGTCTTCTCTTGACAAAATCCAAGATATTTATATGTACCTCCTTGATGCATTGGCTCGATTTCGATATTGGAAATCTTTATATAATCAGAGGTGATCTTTCCTTTTTCAATAGAAAGATTTCTACATTTTGAAGCCCAAATTTCATATGTATATCATTGGAATAGTTGAAAGTTATCTCAAGTAGACTTTTTAAATGAGATCTGGTTCCGGCATATAATTTAATATCATCTAAATAAATTAAGTGACTTAATTTGAATTCAGTTAATAGACTCTTTATTTTGAAGCCGAAACTAGTAGCATTTAATTCATGAGATAATGGATTGAGGCAAAGACAAAACCAAAGAGCATAAAGAATCACCTTGAAAATGCCTCTTTTGATTAGAATTACTTCAGATTTTAACGATTGTTTTGAAATATTTAAATGAAGATTGGTTCTCCAATTTTTCATTACAAATTCAAGCAATGACGAAGTGTCTTATCAATTTTATAAATTTCAAAATTTCTTGAAGCCATGAATGGGGAGAACTATCAAAAGCCTTTTGGTAATCAATGAAGGCTGTATGAATATTTCTCTTCTTAGTTTGAGCTTGATTCAAAGCAACAGAATCAATTACAAGTTGCTCTTTAGTACCAAGGTGTTTTTTTCTACATCCTTTTTGATGTTCGGAAAGAATATTATAATTCTCCAAATGTGCATAAATTTTTTGGGTAATACATGCAGTTAGAATTTTATATATTGTTGGAAGGCAAGTAATTGGTCTATATTGAGACGGATCAATAGTATTATCGGTTTTAAATAAGTAATATTGACCGAACCATAAGGCCTAAACTTATATATATATATATATATATATATATATATATATAATTTTAGGAAGTTTAGGCCTTATAGTTAGTCAATATTCTCAAATAAATTCATTTGATTGAGAAATAAATTTTCTATATCTTTTTCCTTTAATTTTGGAAGTTTAGGCCTTATAGTTGGGTCAATATTCTGAAATAAATTCATTTGATCGAGACATACATTTTCTATATCTTTATTATCAATATTTTCAGACGAATTTTCTGATTTATTTTCGATGCTTCTCATGAATGGGACTGGGTTTTTCAAATTTCAGAATTTGAATGTTCTTCTTGTTGAATGTTGTTTTATATATATATATATATATATATATATATATATATATATATATATATATATATATATATATATATATATATGTGCCACTATTACAGTAGTTAAACATTGTGGATATAAAAATATAAATTAGAGAAAATTTTGGATCTAATTATAATTATAAACATAAAGACAAAAGGATAAGTAATGGACAACTGATAGAATACATCAATACTTTAATACAAAAACTTTCAGTATACTCCATTAGACTACGTGAATATAAAATAAATTCAGATAGAAAATTCCAAAACAAACTATTCAAAAATAATGAAAAACATTTTTACAAAGATATCTCAGGTTCAAATGAAAATATTTCTGGAAATGGAGTTCCTAAAATTGATATTCTGATTATTGGTCTTCAATTTGGGTAGTGCCAAGGCAACACAATTCCAATGCAAGTTGAATTTTGAATGAAAGGTCTCGATTTTCTAGAATAGAATGCATGCAATTCGAAAAATTTTCGAACGAAGTTATAACATCAGTTATTAAATACACAAAAAATTGGAAATCTCCAGGTGTTGATGGTATTCATAACTTTTGGTTCAAAAAATTCTCTTGCGTTCATGAAAAATTGGCTGAATATTTTTCATTTTAATAAAAAAACCCTCAGCTACTCCTTCATTTTTCACACAAGGAATTACTTATTTAAAACAGAAAAGTGCTAATACTATTGATCCGTCTCAATATAGACCAATTACTTGCCTTTCAACAATATATAAAATTCTAACTGCATGTATTACCCAAAAAATTTATGCACATTTGGAGAATTATAATATTCTTTTCGAACAACGAAAGGGATGTAGAAAAAAACACCTTGGTACTAAAGAGCAACTTGTAATTGATTCTGTTGCTTTGAATCAAACTCAAACTGAGAAGAGAAATATTCATACAGCCTTCATTGATTACCAAAGGGCTTTTGATAGTTCTCCCCATTCATGGCTTCAAGAAATTTTGGAAATTTATGAAATTGATAAGACACTTCGTCTTTCTCTTGAATTTGTGATGAAAAATGGGAGAACCAATCTTCATTTAAATATTTCAAAACAATCGTTAAAATCCAAAGTAATTCCAATCACAAGAGGCATTTTTCGAGGTGATTCTTTAAGTGCTCTTTGGTTTTGTCATTGCCTTCATCCATTATCTCATGAATTAAATGCGACTAAATTCGGCTTCAAAATAAAGACTCTATCAACTGAATTCAAAAATAAGTCACTTATCTTATTTAGATGATATTAAATTATATGCCGGAACCAGATCTCATTTGAAAAGTCTACTTGAGATTACTTTCAACTATTCCAATGATATTCATATGAAATTTGGGCTTCCAAATGTAAAAATCTTTCTATTGAAAAGGGAAAGATCATCTCTGATTATATAAAGATTTCCAATATCGAAATCGAGCCAATGCATCAAGGAGATACATATAAATATCTTGGATTTGGTCAAGAGAAGACAATTAACCATAGCAGCACTAAAGAAAATATTAGAAGTTCATATTACAAAATACTTAGAATTATCATATATATATATATATATATATATATATATATATATATATATATATATATATATATATATATATATATATATATTATATATATATATATATATATATATATATATATATATATATATATATATATATATATATATATATATATATATATATATATATATATATATATATATATATATATATCAAAATACTCAACAATCAACTTTGAAGAACGAAAATCAAGGAATACTCAAAATGATCGATAGTTAACTGAAAAATCAAATAAACGATGGATTATTACGGAAATGAAAATCAATAATGATATCAATAACGTGAACATAATTGAAACGTGCATTCGAGAAGAAGGTAGACACTTTGAACATTTTTCATGGCGTGTGTCACCCCTTTCATATTTTCACATTTCAAAAGGTATTTGCATTTGCAGTAACTAAGAATAATATTCCTTTCAGAATAAGAATTTGACATCCATCAAAGAACATCCTTCGCACCAGTATCAACAACGACTTATTGTTCATGGACATTTAGGTTTATGTCAATCATTTAATATTACAACTCAGATTTTAACACCTTTCCAGCAGATACTGGAGAGAGAAATATATTTTCAAAATATGTGGCTTAGTTCGAAAACGATTCAGTTATAGGACATACTGATCTAAAAATACTCTCCTTATGAAAACGTTCGGAATAATGAGAAACGTTGGACCTCCATTTAAAAAACTCAGCAGGTAACTTTTCTTATATATACTTCTCGAATATATTCAATAGGAACAAAGTTTCGAAACGATTACGTACTGAATGGACACCCGGTGTATCAGTTGAGATGATGAAATTATATACGATTTTACAAAAGAAAACTAACGGCGGAAACATTTTTGAAAAGTAGCTTTGTAGGTGTCTTAGGATTCTCAACAGAAATTTAGAATAGAAATATTTTGTTCATTCACAATGAAATTGGAAGAATGACACATTCAATCTCAATTATAAAGAACATTCAAGTGGTAACCGTTAATATTTATAATTGTGAATTAAAATTGAAAATGATAGCTTAAGTTTTCCGCCCCTCCCCAAGAATATGGAAATTTTCCTAAACCGATTTACTTTCATTTAATAATGAATCCATAAAATTCTTCAACAATATTACCCATGCGAGCGTGATTAATCAAATCAATGATACATCATTCATTGATGCTGCCACACCTTTCCTAATTAACACAATAATATTTGTGAAAAAGTACTCAGTCATATAAAAACTCTCAATTATATTCAATAGTCTGAAGTCCTTCGGAAAGATTGATGGTGAGATAAACGTTCAAAATTTGAATAAGACCTCTAATTGTACCAAGGAAGGTCGAATCAGTCATGATTTTTCCTGGAGTTCAGTTCGAATGATTCCTTATCAACACGTATATATCAAATTTCGTGAAGTATCATTGGCATGTTGATTGGTCAAATTATATACTTTTACTAATTGCCTATTTCTTCTTACAAAAACTAAGGACATCACCAAATTCTCTTCAAGTCGTTAAGTGATTATATTTCTCAACCAAAAGTTTAAGCGAAAGTTTCTGTGACTCTGTTAACTTGTTTAGGGGACGATGTTAGAAATCTATCCTGGAAAGCGCTATATGTTAAGGAAAAATTGAATTTAACTGAACATTCTGATGAATGTGTATGAAAGTTTGATGTAACAACTTAAGAGAGCTTTGATGTACGAGACCCTTCGAAAATCGAATTGAAAGTTCAAAAGCCGCATATCCCAAACCCCCCAATTTTCGCTGTCCTTTACTGAATTTTACCCATAGTATTGGCTTCACACTATGAACAAAATGATTGAATTCCCAAAATGATTCAATTTTTGCATCTCTTATTTTTATTTCAGAAAATTATTTGAATTGATTCGTTATCATGTCCAAGAGTTCTTCATGAATTCCAATCCAGAGACATATCAATATTATCAAAGCCACCCAGATCCATCGTTTGCCAACCTTCATTCTTCACGAAAAATAACGATGATGTCAAATCGGCAAGGGATATTTCAACATCTGAAACGAAAATCAGATTGAACTTTTTCAAAGAAAATTTAGTGTTGTGGATCCTCAAATTAAACTACAGAGGTAGTTGAATGCAAAACGCAACTTCCGTCTTGAAAATACAATTTGTAAAAGGTGAGATATTTGGGAATTTAGGTACCATAGTCCTTGTATCTAGAATAAGTTCCGAAGCACCTCGAAAAATTTTAGGAGTATTGCTAAGATGGTATTGCTAAGTTTCTAACAAAAGAGATCTATAAATACAAAATATCCATAAATAGATGGATGCAAAACACATCCATATTTATTGTAAATTAGGCAATTATATGTTGTTGCTTTCTTTCATATTGTACATGATATAGAGTAATTGAAGAACTTGGCTCAGTGACATGGTTCTGGAAAATTCCAGAGATTGATGACATGACTAAATGTGGAAAAATGTAAATGTACGGAAGCTAGATAAAGCGCTATAGTAAAAGGAAAAGATCCGCTATCCTTGATCTCATTTACAGGGACTAGTTTAGTGGTGCAAAAATTTTTTCGACATCTCCCCGTTTATGAGGTATTCAAAGTATCTTGAATTTCGGAAAATCGTCATTCGCGGATTTCTCGTTTATTATTAAAGTTATATGAAAATGACATCGATATTCTAGAGGCACTTTAGTGTAATTCAATCATGTGTGAAAGAAATTTCACTCTGTGGTTTTCGAGATATAATACAAACTTGGATTTCCTTAAATACGAAGCATGAGCACTTTTACTTTTGTTGGGTGCAGCTATTTGCCTTCTCGAAAAAAATATATGGGATCAATCTCAGATATCTTGGATATTACCAAGATAACATAAAAATGAATTTTACATGCTGCAGGCACTTTTCTTGAGTAAAATTTAGTGGTTTATTTCTTGATACGAACCATAGGCAATTTTACTTTTATTGGATGCTAGCCATAAACAGCAAGTGTAAAAAAGACACGGCAATATTTAAAGTGGTGATAGCTCATTTCATGAAGAAAGTTCATATGAACGAAGGTCGACAAATACTTCGTTACCGATTTACAGGGTGTTAAAGTTTATTCGAAAGATGCAGTTAAATTCGAATGTTTCGTGAACCGCTTGCGATATTGAGGTAAAATTTTGGGGGTGTCGAATACTTTTAAAGACGCATTATTTTCAATACAGCAATATTTTCGACTCACCAGTGGCTCGCCTATAGGCCCAATGCAGGTTATTCTCAAAGAAAGAACTTGGACCCTACTGATTGTTCCAAACGTAAAAGATATTTTTGAATTTTCCAATGAAATTTCCAGAAAAAACACTCTCTTGACTTTTTGAACGACGACCAGTTTGTGAGTAAAAAATGTTTAAAAGTTTTCTAGGAATCCTCGCGATTCCATTATTAATTGTTCTATACTCAGTCATAGATGTGTTCAAGAATGATTAACGTCAGTGTTATTTCAGTGTTTCTGTTTTTCAATAATTTTGAATCTATTGAATTTGAATTTCAAATCCCCTATCATGAATCGTTATACGAATACTATGATGACTGACATGCACTTCATGAATAGAAGTGCTGATGGAAATGCATTAGAAGCTCTGCGGTTGTACATTGAAAGATTTCGAAACACCGCTCGAAAAACTTCTGAAGGCATTCTTCGACGCTTGTATGGAAAAGGCACATTAAGACGATATGAAGGAGCAGGAAGGCCAAGGGCAGTAAGAACGGTAAAGCTGGAAAAATGAGGTTCTTGCAATAATTCAAGACGATCCCGGTACCTCCACTCGAAAAATTGTTGAGGGTTTAAGTGTCAGTAATGGAACTTTTTCGAGAATTTTTCATGAAAATCTGTTATATCCATTCCACCTACAACGTGTACAAGAACTTCTTCTGACCGATTTTCCTGCCCGTATTGCGTATTGTCAATGGCTTATGCTGATCCTGTTCACTGAGCAAGTTTTTCAAGAAATTCCATAAGCAATTTTCACAATGATCATATGTAATGTGAAGAAAATCCACATCAAATATATAAAGATCGATTTCAACATCAGTTCTCGTTGAACGTTTGGATCGACATTGTGCGTGACTGCCTAATTGGACCAGTATTTCTACCTTACTTACGGGAGAGGTGTACCGCCACATTTTGGAACGTTTTCAGAATTTCTGGAGGATATACCTTTGGCTGTAAACTAACAATATGGTACAGGCAAGATGGCGCACCTGCCCATTTTAGTCAGCTTGCTCGAGACTTCCTAACCCAAGAGTATAAAAATCGCTGGATTGATCGAGGTGGACCTCAATTTTGGCCTGCACACTCCCCAGACAGTCTTTGCTTTACATTACCCTCCTGGCAAAAGCTGAGAACGTAAGAAAAAGAGACATCGCTGGGTGCAACTCGATAAGAACAGATCCTGGTGTTCTTGAAAGAGTTCGCTAATCAATGAGGAAAAGACTGAAATCTTGAATCCGTGGTGGAGGAGGTCACTTTTTAATTTTCTAAGAAATATTGGTGATACTGAAAAGTCTCTATTTTACCCTTGAATTAATTTTTTGGTTTTCAAACATAGGTAATTAAGGATAAAAAGAAATACAATACGATGTTTCTTTTAATGAAAGACTACTTGTCGAACAATGAAACGTATGGACTTTCTATTCTAATTCTCTTCAACATTTCTCTCCTCAGAAACTTGGCGTCGTACGAAAAAAATGTCAAGAAAGTTTTTTTTCTTGGAAAATAAGTCCCCAATATCTTAACCGGTTCACGAAAAATTCAAATTCAACTCCATCTTTGGAGTAAATTTTAACACCCTGCAAATCGGTAACGCTTTTTTTATGAAATGACTTCAGCAATCACCTCCTTAAATATTGCCGTGTCTCTATTAAACGCCCCATATAACACATTATTGATTTTAGCACTCACTACCTTTACCGAAGAAAAACATGAATTTTGTCTCAATATCATATATTTGATTCATGTCTATCAACGATTTATGTTGTTCTATAGCTGAAAACCACAGAATTCTGAGGTACTGTTCAAGGCCATTTTTGTTTCTTTGGTTAGATAAAATTCAACATTAATTATATCTGCGATCTTAGAGGTTGAGTATAATAAACACCTCAAAAAGTCTAGGAACACAATATCTTTAAAATATGAATTTGATGATTCAAATTTATAGAAATCTTTCGGTTTTTGTTAGGATGTATTGTATATAATGTATTCTCAAGAAAACAAAATAATATTTGACTTCTCCAAAGCACCTACTATAAAAAAAATTGAAATTTGAAAATGACGAAATTTGGTAAAACACAAAAAAAAATCCTGAACTAATATTTTCGAAACGATATGGAAACACTTAAATTTTTAGTACCCAGAAGATCCACCCCTTTTATTAATGACACTTTGGCATCGTCGCGGCATGTTCAATATTAAATTGTCTATTACATTTTGGCCTAAGTCATTCCAAGCCCCCTGAACTGCTAATCGAAGCTCCTGTTCATGATGGAAGACGTTTTGACGCAGGAGATTTCTTCTTAGGGTGTCCCACACATGCTCGATGGGATTCAGATCTGGGGAGCAGGATGGCCACGGTAGATCGATATCATTCTCTTCAAGAACGTTCAAGACAACTCTTGCACAATGAGGAGGGGCATTATCTTGTTGGAAGAGTGGATTTTGACCCATTGTTTGAAGATACGGTACCACTACAGGTAAAACTATCTCATTTGCGTAAGAATTTCCCGTGAAGTTGTTTTGTATGAAAACGAGGTCAGTTCTTTCACCAAGGCGTATACCTCCCCAAAACTCACTGATTCGCGTCCCTGTCTAACAACTTCTCGAGCATGCCGGAGACAGTTTTGCTTTCCAGGTTCCCTCCATATTCGAATTCTTCCCGAATCGGGATAATAACTAAATCTAGATTCATCACTGAAGAGAACTGTGGCCATCCTCTCTTGATCCCAGTTTACGTGTTTTTGGCACCAAGCTAAACGAGCAGCGCGATTTCCATGGGTCAGTTGTGGAACTCTTAAAGGACGTCTGGAGTGGAGTTGACCTTCGTGAAGTCGATTTCTCACAGTTTAGTCGGAAATTTGTACATTATGAACTCGTGGTAGCTCTTGGGCTGATTGAGATGCTGTGGTAGTACTATCTCTTCTGGCTTATAAAACCAAAAACCGGTCTTGTGCGACTGTAGTAATCCTGAAACTACCTGTATGGCGTTCTTCTACGCTACCTGTTTCATTGAAACGCGACCATAAACGGTTTATGACACTAAAGCTCCTTCCCAGAACCCTGGATACTTCCCGTTATGAGCTCCCAGCTTGGAGCATGCCAACGACTCGTAACATCTCTTCTCTAGTCAAATGTCGTCTTTCCGTGATCGAATCACAAAACTTGAATCTTTTATTTATGCTTACAACAGAAACAAAGTGCCAACAAACTGATTTCAAACACTGAATACATGAAATGATTATAAAGCAGTGTCGCATCTGCTGCATTTTTAGTTTTTTATAAAAAACAACTGAAATCTGTTGCGGCACTATACATAATGAGAATTTGATGCATGTGTTCATTTCTCAAGAATAATCATCCATATTGATCGTTCTGGTTACGATATATCAATATTCAGAAGTGTTCCCTAGACTTTTTTGAGGTGTTTATATGTGATTCGTACTATAGAATGCATGCAAGTTCGATGAACATTATTTTTTCTAAAATTCGAATTTCTCTTTCTCAAATTCTCATATTAATGAGCGCAGGCTCATTAATATGAGCCTGCGCATGTTGCAATGGCAATATTAAATTCAGAATGATTAAATGAAGATGCATGAAGGAAGTATATGAAAAGAAGCATCAAACTTCTCTCAAAAAAACAAAGAAACTTCATACGAAAATCTTCAACAGAAAAAGGAAACATTCTACCGGTCTCTAGTGAAAGAAAATAATTTTATAAGTACTCAATAGTGTAGCCATTCTTTTCAATGCTTCACCGAGAAATACTTGTACAAGCATCGAAGATATAAATATGGCTAATAGAAGCAAGGTATTCACTTAAATTCTGTTTCAACTCTTTTATATTATGACTAGTTCTCTTGTAGAGGAAATCTTCGAAACAACCCAAATCAAAGAATATAGCGGCGTCAAGGCAGGGGAACGAGGGGGCAATCTCACTACACATCTAGTCCCAATCCAGTATTCCCAAAAATTCAAATTCGATAGATCAGTGATGACCCTTGTCTAACAGAGAGGAACCTCATCGTGTTTGAAGAATTTATTCGTTTTTGTTAGAGACAGTTCATGGAGAAATGCTCCGAAACAATGGTTATTGATGATTTTTTTATAACGACTACCATTCAGATTGTTATTAGAAATTTCGAATGCTAAAACACGGCTATCTTTTAGGGCACATCACATATTGAAGCCATGTCCTTATCTGTTACTTCATATTTCTATTTCCTTGTGCTTTGAACGATCCATTATTGATATGATTGAATGATGAAATCCAACCTTTGTAAAATAGACTGATTAGGTTAGGTTAGATTGATGATTTTCAGGAAACCGTTTCAAATATGTTTCTGCCAATAAAGCTGAATATAACCTTCTAATCTTCTAACCTAACCTAACCTAACCTTCTAACATGTTGAATCTTCATCAAGTGATGAAGAACCACACACGCAGTTGAAAAAATTTTCAAATGAAATAACTTTGAGCTCACAACAAACAAGGTACTCGATTTTGTCATTTGAAAAGACTAAAATACTTCAAAACTAAAATCGTAAGTGATTGCCAAACTCGAAGTCTACAAGTAATTGCTATGGTCTGAAGTTAATTAAACCATAGAAACAACTATGGTCCTGAGAACCACCTAAAAGATCAAAGGTTTTTAGTCTGAGAACAATAAAAATCGTTAATGGACATGCACCGGTTAAATGAAGATGAAACAGTTACAAATTTTCCCCGAAAAGAGTGGTGAATGTTTTGATTATACATGTTATAAATTTTTGAAAATGAAAAATACTGAATCCAGCAAAAGTAAAATTGGTTTCAGTACGCATTAAGAAAAATGTTTGCATTATAACTGGAAAACCACTGAACCGAATTTTTTTTTCACCAGTAAAATTTACTTGAAAAAGTGCCCAGCAGCCTGTCTAACTCATTTTCATATAACTTTGATAATCATCGAGATATCAGCGCATAACGATTCTCCCAACATTGGAACAATTTCGAGTAACCTTAAAACGGAGAGAGATATTAAAAAACTTTTATACTAAACTGGACCAAGAGGGGGACGGTATTTCTTTCTACATATAATATTTCACCTAACTACCGTACTAAAACATGAAAATTCGCCCACCCTGTACTCCATACAATCTTTTATGAATGGAATAAAAAACTATTCAACTGCACAGCCTGGACCAAATTCAATGTTTTCCTATGCTATCTCAATAACAAGAAGATCAAAAAAATAGATACCAGATTTCCGTGCTACTTTTTCGAGAAAATGAGATAGGTGGAAACCGCAACCTGCTCAGATACGCAGTTTTCGAGTTGTTCATTAATATTGAATTTTCGCGAATTTGTCGGAAGGTTATTAGTCGAACTGAAGTTTCGAAATGAAGACTACCTGCAGATATTTATTGTTCAAAATTCAGTGGCGTAGACGATTTTTCTTCGGGATCGGTTAGACGGTTATGAATAGTTGAATCTTCATTTTTCAATATAATTTCGAACTTTATTCTCAAAATTATATAAGATAACAATGAAATTACATTACGGATTCTTAAAGAAAATTGAATCTGAATACTAAGTATTGCTCTAATGTTACAGGTGGATAGGGATAGATGGAGGATTCAATTCTATTGATGAAACTAGAGGGAATTGCGTAATTTCTGCCTTTTCCAGATTTTATCTGAGTTTTGAAATAATGAACTCAATTATTAATTATTCCTCACTAACTGACACTATCTTTTTCAAAGTATGACCACCCCCAGTCATTCAGTTTCATTCGCATATATAATAACTACCGGAAAAATGGTAAATACTTCTTCAGATATTGATGAATTCGAATCATTAAAATTACAACGAAACGAATTGAATCAGAGCAGCTATCCTTCGCGAATATCAAGAACTGTATCCTAAAAGGAGGCCACCATCTCCAGATATGTGCTATAGGCTTAACTTCTACCTCATCAGCTTTGGAGCATTTCGAAAACCTCGACCACTATATTTTGGGATTGCTCAACAGAAGCAGAACATTTTCAACGTAATTACGTGTCCTCCTGAAATGTCAGCAAAATGTTGGAATATCACATTGAACTACCCTACGGATTCTGAAAAAAGAATAAATATTTACCCCATAACTATCAAAGAGTTCAACGACTTCAGAACGGGGATTCAGAGAGGAGAGTGGAATTCTGCAAAATTTAATATTTCACAAAAAAAATATATGGACTGATGATGCACATATAGGGAGTTATGGAATGTAAATCAACACAGCAAACATTTTTAGACCGATGAGAATACAAATATTAACTGTTCTACTCAAAATATACATCTGTTCAACGAGCTTCCAGTTTATGTAGTAATTTGTACCAGTATATTAAATCAGAAGATTGCGCATTTAGAATAATACATAATACTCATGAATTGAGACAGTGTTCGATGTCTCCAAATTTTCGATATGCGCCAATATGATTTAAGTCACAATAATTTAGAAATTAGTCGTTCTGCTCGATTCCATGGATTTGCATGGTGGAAACTATGAGATACCGAAACGATAAAAAATTCACATGATTTGTTATCTTATCAGCGAATCCTTTCTTGTGTCGATTTTTACTGAAATCATATGACAGAATCAGAATCAGTTTATCATAGAAACAACGTTGCCGAAATATAAGTGTGTCGTTCAATTGCAGAAATTGTGCAGATAAGCTGGGTTCCAACTTTCGAGTATATAACGATAACACAAGTCTTCAAAAAAAAAGTTGAGAGCTGTTTTGGTTTTTTTGTTTATTGCTTATGTTTTCGGGTGTGCTGAATTCGAAAATGACTTTCATTTTGTCCTAGCACGTCACGTTTTCTGACAATGTAGGTGTTTATGCTAAACAAGTTATTATCTTAAAATAAAACATACTTTTTTTTAAATGAAGTAATTTATAATTGCATATCAAAACCTATTTTCTTATCTAAAATACATTAATTAGTGAGCACTTAACATATTTCTTTTTTCCGGTGAGACTCCTTTTGGTACATTTTCGCTTGTGGGAAGCATCTGGAAGGTCTCTTTTAAGCGTCCAACAGTGGTCTGCTATCATTGAGACGCTCTATCCTCCCTGGTATCTTTTTTCCATCTCCTCAATATCTTGGTGAAATCGTTCACCTTGCTCTTCACTCACGTCTCCTAAATTTTCTGGAGAATAGTCGAAGTGGGAATGAAGAAAATGTACTTTTAAACTCATTGAGCAACCTAAAGCTTGAAATGCTTTTAACATTCTTTTGATGATTTGTTTGTAGTCAGGGTCTTTGTTATTGCCTAAAAATTTTGTTATAACTTCCTTAAAGGCAATCCATCCTTCTCTTTGAGGATCCGTCAGGGTTGTGACGAATAGTGGATCAGCCATAAGCCATCTAATATCTGGTCCAACGAAAACACCTTCTCTCAACTTTGCCTCCGAGAGGCCAGGAAACTTTGATATTAAGTATTTGAAGCAATTTCCATGTCTTGGAAGTGACTTTACAAATTGCTTCATCAATCCCAGCTTTATGTGAAGCGGTGGTAAAAGAACTTTATGAGAAGGCACCAAAGTTTCATGCAGGACATTCTTTCCGCCAACTTTAAGCTCCCTCGCAGGCCAACACTTTTTGGTCCAATGATTTGTTCGGTCTCTACTATCCCATAGACACAAAAAGCAAGCGAATTTAGTAAACCCAGATTGCTGTCCGAGTGCCATGCCCAAGATTTTGAAATCACCGCTCACTTGCCAACCGTGGACTTTATATTTTAATTTACAAAGAATCAATTCAAAGTTCTTGTAGCTTTCTTTGAGGTGTACGGAATGGCCGACGAGAATGGAAGCATAGACACCGCCGTTGTGAAGCAGAACTGCTTTAAGGCTTCTTTTTGAAGAATCTATAAAAATACGCCACTCTTCTGGATCGTACAAGATCTTCAATGTATTCATCAAACCTTCAATATTGGTGCAATAAACCAACTCGTCCTCTTCGGCAAAGTAGGAAATAAACTGCTTTTCACGATATTTAAACCAGGAAGAAGACTCTCACGGCAAAAGTAAGTTCCTGCTTTTGAGCCTTGATCCAAGCAACTCAGTAGCGTTTTTGGGAAGATTCTAGTCTCTTACCAAATCATTAAGCTCGCCTTGGGAAAACAATTTTGGACTTCTGTCATCTTCAAATTTAAAAGTTGACTGGTCATCGGGTGTAGGTACAGCACTATCTTCGTCAGAACTTGAAACCTCTTCCAAGGTAGTAGGGACATTGGGCACTGGTATTTCGGTCTCATGAGGGATGGGACGAATAGCTGATTGCAGATTGGGATATGAAATTGACTGCTTCAGTTTTGAATTATACCCTTTCACATTACACGAAAAAAAGCAACAATCATCACTATGGTTCTTTTGCTCGCGCCATACCATAGGAATCGCAAATCGGAAATCTTTTTTCTTGCCCTTAAACCAATTTCAAAGGTCTTCAACACATCGTTTGCAGACTTTATGAGGTGCCCATACCTTATCCTGATCTCCGAGTTTGAAGCCAAAATACGCGAAGTATACTTTTTTACAAAGTCCGTAATATTAACTTGTTGCTTGAATGTCATATATTCTCCACAGATGTAACAGAAACTATCCGAAGAGTTCACACACTTCCGCACAGACGACATTGCACCAAGATCTATAAAACAATGATAAGTTAACACGTAATTGTCCCGCGGTACTTCTACAGGTTAGGTTAGGTTAGGTTACAAAATGTTTATACTTATTAATGTAGGCCAAACAGGGTGTTCCTTATTTAGAAATTAATGATAGTTATGTCCTGTTAACATTTTAAAACAGTAATCGAAGTGAAATTATACCTATCATTTATTCTACAAGTTAATCCTTCTTTAGCCCAAAAAATCCGTTTTTTGTAATAAAATTTTGCGTTTTGTAAAATAACCTTACGTTCTGGAATTTTTTGAGTATGTTTTTCGTTTTCAGAACACCTAAATACATAGAAAACAGTTGAAAATATCCAGACAGCATTTTTGTTGCAGACCTGTGTAATTGAAAAGCATGGATTCAAAACAAGCAACCTAATGGAAAGATTCGAAGAAAAATTAAAACACAATAAAACCATCAAATCATAGCTTGCAGAACTGAAAACAAAATTATTACTTAAGACAGAGAATGTTGATTATGTAGATTGAATTATATGCAGAGTTAATGATAGGACAATTCAGTCCAGGATCTTATTGATCTCCAATTTGAGCGAATCTCCAAGTGAGAACTTAAAGGAGAGGATCAACTATGATTCACAGAAATTGTCCAGATTGGTTTCTTGGGAGTTGAGGTGAAATATATTCAGAGGGTTTAAGAAAAAGGACAACAAAATCGCGCCCAAGATTATTTTTGCGTATGCTGAACCAGTCTTACAAATGTTGAAACATAAGGCAACTATCACTTCCGCACCTTAAAATAATACTTCACTAAGTGCTGACTGAACTAAAAAACAGATAACCTACTTCTTAAGTGTAAGGAATAAATTGAAACAAGGTGTTGATTCGAGGGAGCGTAATCTAATTAATGAAATAAATTAATAAATAACGTTTGTGAATGCAGTCCCCACAATTGTAGAAGTGAAACAAAAAAATCTGAACATTCTACCTTAATTATATATCACTAAAATATGGGGGTTATACGTAGCAAACTTCAGTCTAACTATGAAATTCTTGAAATAACAGAAAATAGACTTAATGACGAAAACTTTGATTCTGAAATCTGTTCGTTTTACCATATGGTATATCGATGTAATAGGAACAGATTGACAAGCTTTAAGACAAGGGGGAAGGGTTATGATTCTACTACGTTCTTAACCCTTGATTAATGTTAAAATAAAATAACATTCATATCTACTAGTGTCAATGGTTCCTAATAGAGTGTACATTCCACCCAATTCGCCTGAGCATGCATATTTGAGTCATGAATTGCGTGAAACCTAACTTAACGAGGATATATCATTGTCGTATTCTGAGATAAGGCTGTATGTGAAAACTACAACTTACCAGAATCTCAGCGGTCTGAAAGGGAGTTTTCTTTCTGCCAAGATAAGAGAAGTGTCGCTCTTTTCGTTAAAATAATTGACTTTTTAAACCTTACAAAGGTTTGCGTGTTTCAAACAGCCGTGAGACTTGGCTTTTGTATTCACGAATGATCTCAAATTAACAGTTCTACTGACTTACTGCAAGCTAGTGATGCTCATCATAACGCATTGCAATTTGAAGTATCGTTAGAAAAGTTACAGAATATAGTATTCCTATTGATAATTTGACAAGATGCGACTTTCACAGGGTGAACTATATGGGTCTCAATGACTACCTTTCGTCTTGGAACTGGTCCTTTTCAAAGGATAACCTGGACCTATCATTGTTGTGTATCTACAGAAATGTTGACAGAAGTCTTTCAGATTCTTTTCCTGTAAAACCAATGAGAAGCACAACACGCCCCATGTGGTTCAACTGTGAATTGACCAGACTAATCATCAAAACGATATTAGCTCATATTAGATTCAAAGAAAGTAAGTACGCTTCAGACTATAGTTTGTTCCGTGATTGATGATCTAAATGTAAAGCCATGTATCTGATATTTCCTACAGTGGTTGCATAAGTAGAACTGAGAATTGTATTGCAACAAAGCTTCTAGCGTCATATTACCACCAAAAAAAATTATTATGATCTTCCGAATCAAATGGAATTTAATGGAATTGAAAGATGAGATGGTGAGGATTCAGTAAATCTTTTCGCAAATTTTTTTCTGAGGTATGTAGCTCCGAGATTGTCATTCCTCCTAAGTTTGAATATCGGGAAGTTGAGATCATTGATAATTGTCAACTTTCTCCTTGAGAAATATATGATTGTATATCCAATATCAGATCTCAAATATGTATTGGAATAGACGGTGTACCTCCTTTCATTCTTGAGCAATGCGTTCGCACTCTGACCTTGCCCATCTGTTCTTTTTAAGTTATATTCAAAATCAGGTCAGTTAACAAATCTAAGTAAACGTAGTAAGCTACGTTGTTCCAATTTTCAAATGTGGTCAAGAATATTCTTCAAAAAACTACAGAGGTATATCAATTCAATCAGCAATTCCTAAAATATTCGCTAGTCTAATATGCCACTTGTTATCTTGACACCGTTATTTCCCTATA
Source organism: Cryptolaemus montrouzieri (assembly GCA_013387265.2). Lineage (NCBI taxonomy): Eukaryota > Metazoa > Arthropoda > Insecta > Coleoptera > Coccinellidae > Cryptolaemus > Cryptolaemus montrouzieri. Next base: position 20,975,975 of record JABFTP020000165.1, on the reverse strand, counting down.
AACAAGGAGCAGCACGGTTCTGAAAAGTTTGACTCTGGTTTATCGAATCTGATACTCAATGTCAAGGTTTTCATTGAAAGCTTTGAATCAGGATCGCAGTTGGACGATGTTTATATGTCGGCGAAATGACTGGTATTGCTAATAGAAGGCGTCATTAGCAAAAACGGCCGGGAGGGGTTCGTTGCTCAGGACGGCCGTAAAAGGAGGTGATTTACGTATTCGAGTCGGTGACGTCGTCACATGTTGGATTGGTGTACATCTTGGCTTTTTGAAATAGTTATTCTACGTTTAGTTTTTGAAGATAAGAAGAAGATCTTAATTTAAATAGGTCTGGACATGAAAGAACTAATAGAAGATGTTTTGGCGTAATCTTTATTTTGAGGAGAATGGCTGAAATTGGTGAAAGTGTATGCTAATTATATGAATAATATTGAAAATTTCATTCATTGTGACCCTCTTCTGAAAATTCATAAATTCGATAAAGAATACATCAGAAGTTTATAATTGTATGAAATATGGAGAATTTTCTAGAGGTGAAGGTAAAACTGTGGTTGACTTATTCGCAGATTTTTGTTTCGGGGCTATGTATGTTAGTCTTAGAATTTTAGATTTTGATGAAGTTCTTTTGGATGGTTATGATGAAATCAATTATAATTCCTCACAATTACTAACAATCAATGTATTTCTCAAAAAAGGATTAGCTCACAAGGACATACAAGAGGACTCGATGGCATAATCATAGAAGTGTGAAAGAGAAGACTAAAATAGAATTGTTGTGTCTCATTTCACTAAAGCATAAACCAATTTTCAGCTACCAAGGTTTAATTATAAACGTCTTCAAACTGAGATCATTAACGGGGCGTGTTGAAATACAATGGTTTTGAAAATTGAGCGTTTGTTCTCGCACCTATTCGTGATTTTTCAACATATCCTTAGATAGCGACGAATTTCATGCACTTTGGAATCAAATTATCTCTTCAGTCTATTTGTCTCATCCGATTGCTTGGTTTGTAACTATCTACCTTGGAAATGCTACTCTACTATTATCTTCTAGTTCATGCAAAATCCGTTAGACTCTTCGGTGCAGTGAACTATAGTTTACTGATGTGTGAAATTAGGATCTCTGCTTCAATGGCTTGGAAGTTTTCTATATAGAAGAACACAGATTTTGAAATATGAATACTTTCTATTCTAGGGATATCCTAGTAACGTATGGTGTTCCCCAAGGGCCACACCTTGACTATTTATTATTTATGATATTTAAGCCAAACTGCATGTTTGCAGACGACTCAAATTTGTATCTCGGGGATGCTTAGCTCCGATGGACGGACATAAATTCTCTCAGATTGAATTCAGATTTCAAAACAACCTACTTTCATAAATCTATGCAATACCGTAAGTTTAACCTTTTTCTTGTTAAAGTATCCCACAGGATGCGCTCTATACAATAATTTTTATCCCCAAAACCAAGCAGATATCTCCTATTGGCCTCTTGGTTGTAGTGACCTATGATCATTGTTTACTGTCAATAACGTAAAGAGGGGGCAATTCATCATCTCAACGAAAAACAGATGTTAGTTAGTTCAAGATGGCCGCAAGGAGAGCTACATTTTTGGCATAAGCGGTGAGTTTTCCGTGTTCTTCATATGCTTGCATTAGTTTTTTGCATCATTGAATTCATAAGTTAGAAAGACCTATTGTTAGTGATCACTTTTCTGATTTCTTTTTGAGTTTTGATGTATTCGAGGATGATTTAGGATGATTACAAAATGTCGTATTTTGAGGTCGCTATGTAGGCAGCTAGGAATTTATCTCTCGATATACATTGCCAGCTCTAGGGTCTCATTGGTTTGTATCTGAGAATATACCATGCCCAGTTCGTAGAAATATGATCACGTATCTATTTAGATACGCTGCTAGATGTACATATAAGCATCATTAAATTCAAATAATTTTCAGAGTTCCTTGATGCCCAGCCACGCGCTAGAAGATGAAGAAGCTGATGAAGTTTTGATTATTCCCCAACAAAACGCTAGCTCAGATGTTGAGTCTGAATTCGAGGCTGACAACGACGATGAATATGGTTTGCAGAGCGAATTTGAAGCACAAAATAGTACCAACTCACAGATACTACAGAGCGTTGAATTTGAAGAAATTGAGAATGGATTAGTTGACGACGAAATGAAGACCCAAACGATCAATAAAATAATGATGAAATTAACATCAATAGTGATAAAGACGAAGATACAGATGAAAATACACCCCAGAATCTTTTTTCCCAGGGAGGTCGGAAAGGGTGACCTGAACGTCAATCCAATTATTAATCACAATTTAAAAGGAGCAAACCGACAAAAATGGAATTCGATTAGTAGAGCGAAGAGTTTGAATTTCGGGTTAGGTTCATCTTATGAAAAGGCATTTACAACGTCAACAGAGCTCTTACGGCCAATAGATTATTTCAAAATATTCATTGTTGAAAGTATCTTCGAACTCATGGTGCAATAAACTAATCATATTCAACTCAACAATGAGAGTATCTCAGAAATGAAAGATTTTATTACAATTAAGATTCTGATGGATCTAGTTTCCACGAAAGCTTCTACTGACTATTGTAGCTTGAATTTGAGGTTCGATCTTATAGTGAATATGATGCCTCTGAAGAGATATCAGCTGTTGAGAAGAAATCTTCATTTTGTCGACAATGAACAAAACAGCAATGACCACTATTTTAAAATAAGACCTTCACTAGAAAAAGTACGAGATAACTACCTACGAATTGAGGAAGAGAACAATTTTCGATCGACGAAATGATGATACCCTATAAGAGAACTGAAGCAGGTATTATACGGCAATACATGCAGAAAAATTGAAGTGGGGGTTCAAAATGTTCGTCCGCTGTGGTGTGTCCGGTTAGGTTAGTGTACGATTTCTTTCCATATGGGGGTGAAGATACTTTTACGGGAGTTGAATTTTCTGCTATCAAAAAGTCACTCGGAGTCAGTGGTAATACTGTCATTGTATTAGCAAAACAATAAAAAAACCTGCCTGTTCTGATATATTTTTCGATAATTTTTTCTGTTCTGATTTATTTAACAACTTGAGAACTGAAAAAGGAATTCTTTCTTTAGGAACACTCAGGGCCAATAGGGTAAGAGCTTGTACGTTGAAGAGTGACAAATAATTTGTAAGAGCAGGTAGGGGTTCATTCGATCAGAAAGTGGACAATAATAAGAAAGAGGCTATTGTGAAGTGGTATGACAATACCAATACATTATTGTGTAGTTCATCCACCGATGCCCATTCCATTTCTCAAATCAAGAGATTTGTAAAAGAGCATCCTCAAAAATTAGATGTGCCATACCCAGATGTAGTAAAGAAATACAATGCTCTTATGGGTATAGGAGTGGATTTCGCTGATATGCTTGTGGCATTGTATAGAACAGGCTTCAGAAGCCATCCGTGGTACCTTGCACTATTCTCGCAAATATTAGATATATGCATAAGTAATTCATGGCTTTTGCACCGGCGAAATTCTTCACTTCTGAGTAATGAAAGAGAACATGAAATCCCTCTAAAGGCTTTTCGCTTCAAAGTAGCTGAAGGTTTACTTTTAAGAGAAAAAGAGGAAGACCTTCATTAGAGCATCCGATCGAGCTGACAAAACAAAGAATTCGAATCCCTCGCAAGCCTCTGGTCAATCAGGATGTGAGGAAGGATTTGATTGGACATTTTCCAATATTCACGAAGAAGGGGAAGTGCAGGAACTTCCCTAAGGGACAAACTAGTGTTATATGTGAGAAACGCAACGAAAGATTTTGTTTAGTTGAAAATAAAAATTGTTTCCATGATTTTCATAACTGACTACTGATATCTCATGTATCAAGTATTTTCAATAAATGTCTTTGTTCATTTCTCCGAAACTTATATTCTGTTAATTTTCGTGAAACACATCTTTCATTTCACGTTTACTTTTGAATTTTCAGTGAGGCACAGTTTCTCCAAAGATATCAAACCACTCCTCTCAGGAAATTGTATTGTATCCTGTTTTATACATAATTAGGTCATTATGAACCTGGCAACGTATCTCTAGAGAGACATCATCGAAATACACCAAACCAGAAAAAAAATTTTCTAGGCAAAATTATTAGCTGCCAAGTAAAGGGTTAACTACAAATCTGCTGATAAATTTATTTGTTGTGTATCAAGTATTCACGACTTTGGCGTATTGTTTGATAGCCAGCAGTACTTCAGTGAGCATGCATTTCTTTTAAGGATCGATTTGCTTGAATTCTTCTTACGTAATTCAATAAAATTCTCTCCTAACACTAGAAAAATCTGTACTATCTTTAGATTTGATTTAGAATATTCTATTGTATGGTCCCTATTCTATATGTGTGATATTGAAATTCCAGAAAAATTCAAAATGAGGTTTTTGTGACATTCAGCGTACTCGTCAGATTCACTACTAAAAATCTATCTCGAAATGGTAAAAAACATGTTTAGTTTACATTTTCTTGTTCACACATGTAGCGATAAATTTTTCATGTCATCATTGTTGACATATATTGTACACTTGGTTGACACCAGACCAATATAATCGCTTTTGCAGATACAGTGTGTAGCGTTGCGATAAAAATTCGAACTAGTATAGCTTCGTGAAATTTTCTCTTTGATCTACCCTTCATTTTGATGGTACCCCAGTGGCGATGGTAGGCAGTGACTGTGTCAAATTGAGATGAGTAGGCGGATGTCTGGCCTCGTGTTGGGTTGTGAATGGGTGTGCAGTACTGACGAATCCAAAACTTCTGTCTATTACTCCTATTCATTATATGCGACCGGAGTGTGCCATTGCTATGTGGCTTGGGTGACGATGATTATGAAAGGTGGATCGGAAAACCAGCTGTTTCAGGAAATGAACATTGTTGAATATTGTTCCCTGACTTCAAGTCTTCGAAGAATTATAACTTCAGTATGCGTTTGGCTTTTCATCATTGATATTTGATATCGCTTTTGCTGATTGTATATTTGAAAAGTTAGTGCCTAATCCTTAAGTTATACAATTTAGATACTTCGTTTCTCGAAGTTGCATCAATTGCAACTATTCGATCGCATTTGGAGCCTACTAATTCCAAAGAGTAGTCACGAAAAGGGAAAAGAAGCTGGAATATTTGCCACGGTATACGAGGGTCATCTAGCAAGCAGACACTATTTCTCCACGCAGGCGAATGTATTGGAACATTCCATATTTACTAAGGTCAGATCAATCTTTCATTTGATATAATTTCGTACGTTGACATTCTACCCTTAGATTTCATTATATTTTCATGTTTATTTTACTTGAATTTATAATCAGTTCTGCGAATCAGTAGTTGCATAATAATTTTATTCACAATTTATTTCACACCATTGAAATTGTACGATCTTTATAACTTAATATGCGGAGTCATATAATTAGATTACTTTGCCACATAATGATTATTCTTCTACCTATTGAAAATTAAATTTGCTATATTCAAGGGAAGTATTCACAATACTTGGCTCTCAGAATATCAACTTCAATTTACCCACCTCTACTATCGGACTGACAGGTTTAATTTTTGGCTATCCAAAAGTTGACCTTTAAATCTCAATTACATCGTCCCAACCTTCACAAAATAAGGAATGCTTCTGAAACTGAATGACTGTTGGTGGTCACAGATTAGCCATAGATAGTTTTGTTTTTAATGGATTAGAACTCCCAAAAATCACATTTATTATTGTAGAATCCAGATTGAGTACGGAGAAAGCTGAAATATCGTAATCTCACCAAATTCGTCGATTTAATTCAGTCCTCCATCTATCGTAGTCATTGTATTCTGTTCAACATCTGTACAATACTTAATATTCAGTCACAATTTCTTTCTCATGTAGGATTTTGAAATCACAAAAGAATTTAAAAATCGTACGTTAATTAAATGAAGATTCGTATAGAAAAAATTCAAGTTCATATCATAAATGCCACACAAAACTCAAAAAAATAGTCTACGCCACTCAACTTTGAACTAAACATACCTACAACTAGTCCCTCTATGGAAACCGTAGCTCGAATAATAACATAGATATCAGAACATTTCGATGAATTCTCAAATATTTAGTTTTAATTAATAAATCAGGAACTGTGTACTTGAGCAGATCTAGGTTTTCAACAATTTCATTTTCTCCTAAAAGTAGCCTGAACACATGCCATCTATTTTCTTTTAGTTCATTCAAATGGTTAGAGTTGCTCTACGTAAACATTGAATTCGATACACCCTATACAGAATATTGTTTGGGAGACAATTCATTGTGGAGGTCTAATCTTCATCCACTATCACAAGTATGGTTTTTTTGGTGGTCTTTTGCTTTCATTCTTGTACGATGTACATTGTCCATTTGAATCTTTCAGTAAAAATGTAAAAAGTATGTTAGCAGTGGGCCTGGGCAGCAACTGAGTAGGAGGAAAATACGCTCTGATGTTGATGCAGGTATCTGTCATTTATCTTACCAACTAAAATAGTAGTTCTAGGAAAGCAGATGCCAATTCCCTAAGGAGATTCTCAGATTCCCACGTGACTGCTAGCTCGACAAGGTCTACCCTACTGAAGAGTAAAAATGCGCCCCACTTACTTATGACATATTCTGCACTATCTAAGGGAAAAACAGAAACTCCAGAATCATATTTATTACGAACGAAAGAAAATGAGCATATTCTGGCGAAGAGAATATTATTCTTCATCAAGACCACCGGACAGAAGGAGGATTTATATCTTTAATAACTATGTGAAATAGTGTATAGTATTAGTTTTCGTAATTTGTAATTATGTATGATATAAGGAAATGTATATAAGTCTGGAAACGCTGGCAGGAATAGCAGGACTTGCTGGTCAAGCAAGCACGGAGCATGCCCCTCTCCTCCTGCAGCGTTGACCAGTGATGGATGTAAAATAGCTGCTGAAGAATAAACATTACGTTGAAACTGGGTCTTTCAAATTAAGTATTAAAAATATATTGAAGTGCAAAAATACGATCGATATTTGACATTACATGGTGTCAGGTGAATCGTGTGGATGCTCAAGGATTAAAAAGATCGAATGGATTACGTATACCGTCGGTGATGGAATTCTCATCGAATATAATTAGAAATTAACAGGTATGGCTGCAAAAATTTGAAAACTATATGCTTGCTTCATAAAAGGCAGACTTAGAAGAAAAAAACAAAAATTGCAATATTCCTTAACCTGATAGGTGACGAAGGTGTTGAGATTTTTAACACATTCAAACTGGTTCCTGATAAGCTGAAGCTGAATGATGTGATAACCAAGTTTGGAGAATACTGTAAGGCCAAGAAAAATGTCGTTTATGAAAAATATAAATTTTTGAGCTGCAACCAAAAGGATGGGCAGTCGATAGCTCAATATATCTTGGAGTTGAAGTCGTTAGCCGCAAATTGTGAGTACAGAGAAGAAGCTGATTTTGTCCAAGATAAAATAGTAATGGAAACTTTGGACAATAACAATAAAGTTGTTGCAAATCGAAGGATTGTCACTAAACAAAGCCGTAGAGATGTGCCACATGTTCGAATCGAGCTGTAGCCAAACAGCGGAAATGAGTAAAAATAAAGAAAATGACCTTTCCGTCGACGTGCTCAGCAGAAAACCTAAGCTAAGAAATTTTTCTCATAAAAATAGGGATCAGAATAACAAAAAATTCAATAATTCCAATAAAAATGAATTTCAGTATGACTGTTCAAAATGTGGTTCGAGACATGCTAGGAGCAAATGTCCTGCTTTTGGAAAATTGTGTAACTTATGTAAAAAACCGAATCATTATGAAATTAGTTGTTTTAAAAATAAAAAGAAATTTAATAATAATAAGAGAAAGTTTTCCACAGTTTAGAGGAAGGAGATCTGTCTACAGATGATGATGCAGACGATTTTTTCATTAATAGCCTTGCTTTAGAAACTGTTAATTCTGATAAAAAAATTGATAGTCTGAATAATGAATTGAGTGGATATGTATTAATTAGTAATGTTTCTTTATGTTTTAAGGTTGACACCCTAGCACGGTGCAATGTCCTACCTACCAACCTTTTTAAAGATCTAACGTCTCAGAGAGGAAGAATGACAGCTGATCTGAAGGATGCCAATGTAAATTTAATAGCGAACGGTGGATCAAGAATTGGAGTATGGGGCTCAACAACGATGAATTGTACCATTCGGGGTAAGAGTGTAAAACTAGAATTTCTCATAGTATAGGCAGGAGGTGGACCAATTTTAGGGCTTGAGGCAAGTCTGAAGTATAATATAATAAAAAGAGTCGATAATATTAATAATAATGCGAGAATTCAAAGATGTATTCGAAGGTTTGGGTACATTTCCAGGAACTCTTTATAAATTTGTTTTAAAAGAAGATACAATACCTGTCATTCAGGTTGCCAGAAGAATCTCTCCAAATATTATTCCAAAATTTAAAAATGCACTAAATGAGTTAGAAAAAAATGGTGTTATTTGTAGACAAATCGAGCCAACAGATTGGGTTAATAATATTGTAGTTACTGAAAAAAGAAATGGAAATTTGAAAATTTGTCTCGATCTATCTGAGTTAAACAAAAACATTAAAAGGGAACCCTTTCAGATCTCCTCAGCTGACGAGATTTTAGATGATTTAGCTGGAAAAAAATATTTTCCTGTTCTTGACATTTTATCAAATAGTACTAGATGAATACACATCTAATTTGTGTACATTTGGTCGATATAGATTTAAAAGCTTCCATTTGGAATTATTACGTCAGCGGAGGTGTTTAAAAGAAAAAATATACAAACTTTTGGCGGTATTGTAAGAAATAAAATTTATCTTGACGATATGACTGTATCTGAAAAGACAGAAGCCGAACATGATGAAAATTTAAGAAAAGTTCTTGAAACTACTCGGGATAATAATATAATTTTCAATAAGGAAAAGTTTCAGTTCAAGAAAAGTGAAATAAAATTACTAGGATTCATTGTATCAGAAGAGGGTATAAAAATTGATCACGCTAGAATTGATTCAATTGTTAAACTTGAAAATCCGAAAAACAAAAAAGAGCTACTCAGATTTTTTGGTTTAGTGAAATACTTGTCGAAATTTATTTGAAATTGTTCTAAAATAACAGCACCACTTAGACAGTTAACGCTTGATAACATATTATGGCACTGGGATAAGCCTCAGTCAGATTCTGTTTCACAATTAAAAAAATTACTAACTTCTGCCCCTGTCCTCACACACTATGAAGTCGATAAGGCACTTAAAATTCAAAGTGATGCAAGTATGGATGGGTTAGGGTGTTGTCTAATGCAAGAAAGAAAAGTAGTCGCCTTTGCTTCACGTTCACTTACTGACTATGAAAAAAGGTATGCAACGATTGAACGAGAATTATGTGCAATTGTTTTTGCCGCAGAAAAATTTAATTATTACTGTTATGAAAGAACTGTTCACATAGAAACTGGCCATAAACCATTAATCAATTTTTTCAAGAAAGATCTCAATAAAATTCCAAATAGGTTACAAAGAAAGCTTTTCAGACTAATGAAATACGACCTCAAAGTCACTTACCTTCCTAATCGTCAAATGATTATAGCACATACGTTGTTTAGAGCATCTTTGAAAAGTGAAGGGGATCTTCATAAAGTTGACAATTGCGTGATTCATAGTATGACTTAACATATACCTATGTCGAATCAGAAGAAAGGACTTACGAAGTCTTAAAAAATTCATCAGTACTGGCTAGCCTGAAAATATGAAAGGGTACTCTATAGAATTGAAAAAATTATTCCAAATTAAAGATGAGTTATGTATCAGTGATGAACTGATATTTTTCGGTGATAGAGTTGTTATTCCTAAAAGTTTAAGAAATATTATTTTGAAAACTACGCATGAAGGTCACTTGGGTATTAATGAGTGCATGGCAAGAGCAAAAGAAAGCGTTTTTTGGCCTGGAGTATCGAAAAATTTAACAGATTTTACAATAAGTTACCAAATTTGCAATACATCCGGAAGAAAAAATAGTTATATGCCATTATTATAACCGGATATGCAATCGCGTCCATGGGAAAAACTAGTTATGGACATCCTCAATTTCAAAAATAAGGAATACTTAGTAATAGTAGACTACTATAGTAAAATGGATTGAACTTAAGAATATTAATGTAAAAAAGTCGAAGAAATAATTGAAACCTTGAACATGTCATGGTATCCCTGATACAATTATCACAGACAATGTGCCTTTTAATTCATTTGAATTTAAAAATTACTTGAAAAAATTGAATACAAACCTAATAACATCGAGTCCTAACTACCCTAAAAGCAACGGCTTGGCCGAAAAAACTGTCGAAATATGTGAAAATATACTGAGAAAATGTATGTTAGAAAATGGTAGTATAGACTTTTTCTTTTGAAATATACAAATACACCTATCCCTGATATTGGTCTGTCACATGCTCAGTTACTATTCAATAGAAGACTGAAGGATACTCTTCCTGTGGTTGATTCTCCAACCCAAGATCAATAATAAGAAAAACTATTTTTAAGAACAGACGTGCTAAGCAAATATTTTATCAAGACAGATCAGCAAAGGTTTGGTAGATGGGAAAGTTGGGGATAAAGTTCTGAAAATTATTGGGAAGAGGGAAATATTGTAGAAAAATGCAATTAACCCAGATCATATTCGGTTTTTGATAATAATAGAAATCTATTTCGTAGAACTAGACAGCATATAATTATAAATAAAAATAATGAAAGTAGTAATAGTAAATTAAGTTCAAGCAAGACAGAGAATAGTACTTATAATTTGAGGGATACGGCAGAATTGAAGTGTCCAGATAGATTTGTAGCTGATAACTACATAACTAATAATTAATGAGAATTACATAAATAATGAGAATTTTGTAGAATAGAAGTTGAGAATTTTGTAGAATAGAAGTTGAGAATTTTGTAGAATAGAAGTTTAAATTTCGTTTAATTATTTTTCTATAATTCTATTGTAGTGAATTCTAGTGTATCGTAATAGAAATTAGTTTTGGTAATTTGTAATTACGCATAACATAAGGAAATGTATATAAGTCTGGCAACGCTGGCAGGAACAGCAAGACTGCTGCTGGTCAAGCAGGCACGGAGCATGCCCCTCTCTTCCTGCAGCGTTGACCGGTGATGAATGTAAAGTAGCTGTTGAAGAATAAACGTTACGTTGAAACTGGGTCTTTCAAATTAAGTATTTAAAATATATTGAAGTGCAAAAATACGATCAATGTTTGACGTTACAACTGAAGACCTTGATGTAGTTTTTTTTTCTCCTTGATAATGAAATATCCCTTCCCCCTTAATAATTATTTCAATCTTGAATTCTGTAGTAGAAAGAGGAGATGGATTAGGATGAACAGTTTATCCACTAATATGTTCTTTCCTTATTCGTATGATGCAAAAGAATCTGAACAATAGACTCTTGGTGACGCAAGTGTCGAGTGAAATAGCAGAGCCAATCCATATTACAGCCGCAGCGGTAAATAATACGATGCTCTGATCAATATTGAATAACGGACAACAGAATAAATTAACCTACTCAACATAAATATCTCAAATCAATACTCTGATCAAATATCAAAGATCGGACAACAGAATAAACAAACTTACTCAATATGTCGAGGAAATACTGAATAGAGACATCATACGTTCGAACGATCGAAATATAGTCGAGGAAACAAAGCACTAGAAGAGTGTTAATTTTGTGCCAAGTAGAACGTATTTTGATAGGAAAACTCGCGCTCGACTCGGAAAAATATCACGAAAATTTGTGAACAAATTTTATTTATGACTTTTGGGAAATTGTATCCCTTCATCCTTATGACTTTTCCAAGTGCTTCTCGAACGGCTATATGATGAGAAATTTGAAACATGGTAAGGAAGGGCATAATCGAGTTGCTGAACAAGAAAATGAGGTTGAAAATGACCACCAGAGCACCTGTTGACTAGAGTATCTGGGTCATCTCCTGGAGATGGAGTCCTACAAAAGATTAAAGCTCGTCAGCTCGTGGGTTTTGGAGGCCGCAGAGCAAGAATTTCCTGACGACAAGTGTCCCAATATACAGGGATATCCACCGGGACCGTCCGTTAAAAACTTTTTGAGTTCCAATTACAATATCAAGCTGAAATTTTATACGCGGCCATAACTAGCGATTTCCATTTGAAGTGAAATATTCTCGAAGTGGTGCAAAAGATCTACGAGCTACAATTTTTTAAAATGTTACTCAAAAATCTAATTTATAACAAAAATAATTAAATGTTGATAATAATAAATGAATAAATAAATGTGAAAATATCTGTCAAAACTTTTGACAGATAAGTGCCGACAAAATGATTGAATCTCGTCAACTCGGGAGTGTTCGACTTCGCTGAACACGACTATTTCATTCGTGTGTCATTGATTTGTCAATTCCAGGTTTCTTTGGTTGCTGAGCACGATTTCACGACGACAAATGTATATGGTGCCTAGGGTGGCCAAACCCGGGCGTTTCCTGTAGTTTTAGCAGAATTTTTATAAAAATAATTAAAAAGCGATAACTCGGCCGTTTTCGAGGTCGCTGGGCACGATTTTCACGACAAGTGATTCTGGTGTAGATTGTACTGATGACACGAAATTGGGAGTATTTTTTTGTAATCAATTTTTTTGAAGATTGTAATGAATATTCATAGTAACCAACGTAATCTACAATTATATAAAAAATATATACATTTACTCTTAATATTTAAAAATTACAAATAACTTTTTTTTTGATAGCTTTCCTTTGGCAAAAATCCCTACTCGGCTGACAACATTTCCTCTTCAGTGTAACGCGCTTTGATCATTTTTATGGACATTCTGCCCAAAAATCCAGAAGATCACCTCCGGGTATCTGACCTACCAATGTAGACAGCAGGAGCTCCGGAAGTAATTTTCAACTTCATATTCGGTCCCAGCGACCCCAAAAACCTCCAAGTAACGAAATTTGAATCGATTCCGCCCTTTTTCACCGATTTTTTTTAATCATATTGTTCGAGATGCACCTAGAAAAGTGTATTTTCTATATGCAGAAATACAATTTCCCAGAAGCAATTAATGAAAATTGTTCACAAATTTTGATGAGGTCTGACCGTATCGAAATCCTTCTCACTCCGCAAAAAATGGACAGTCCATTGATTCGTTTCCTCAACGAATACAGTATAATCTCAAAGAAAATGGAGCTCCATTCTATTCTGCTTGGCTCCCAGATCTAATATAATGTAACAAAAGACAGTAACACGTGCTTTCTTATTCTAACTCATGTGAAGGACCAAAAGCTATAAGATCGTGAAAACGATAAAAAGTAGAACTAACTTGATCCCCACTCAGTGAATATTTTGGCTGAGAACATTTACTACACACAAAACCTACTGAAGGGGGCCAAAGTCATACGCGGTTTGAGATGAATCAGTACAAACGAAACATTCTATATTACCTGTAATATGCTGAAATAACTATGCATAGAAAGACAAATTAAATTCTAGTTGCAAAACGCAAATGAATTTTTATCTGAATAAAAATGTCGTAATAACTCTATTCTGTACTCACCTCATACATTAAATGCAAAGTTATAGTAAAGCCAAGTCACTCTATCAAGGACGTCGTCAGGGCAGTAAATGTAATACAATAGAAGCAAACCAAAAAGTACGCCTAAAATCAACTGTGGAGCCATTGGCAGAGTTTTCTCTTCAAGAATACATTATTCCAATAATTATCTGATTTTTTTATGGTGTTTACAGATGCTTTAATAAGTTACATATTTGGAGTAAACGAAGTGTCAATTTGATGTCTATTTGTAGTGACATTTCTTTTATTCATCGTTTTCAAATGCAAATCCATAATTCTATTCAGTTGTCACCAAACTGAAAAAAAGGTTTTTTATAAACTTCACCAATTTGACGAAAAATTCCCAGTTTTTGATTTCTGTGTATCGTATTTATATTTATCTACCAAAAATTCCAAATAGCAAGATGTCATTCTCTTGAATTCTTCTAGATTTCGGAGGAACCCGAAATATGGTAAATTCAATTTTTTGAAGATGAGTAAGAATGGTTGTCTCAGCTCTAAAATTTTTCAAACTACATGCAAATTGCAAAATATACCAGTAATTAATATAGCTATTGAATGAATGAATGTAATAAAACGAAAATCTCAAACATTGTGTTTTCTTCGAGACAAATCAGAACATCTGCTTGGATATTTATTGATGATAATATTCAGGTATTCCAATTCTCATCACGTGTCTGCAGAAGCAAACAAGAGTTATTTCCCCCCAATATCATTGTTATTGAATTAGTACAAAATATATCATTGAAATACTTTTTTTCATGCAAAATATGGTGTGCATTATATTATAGAATATTTAATTAAATAGTACTGAATATATAGTGAAGAAACATAAAATAGCTAACTGAAAAGGAAAAGTAGTGAAGCTTCGAAAAACAATGATATTTAAACGTGGACTGTACTCAGAATTTGACGTTAGTATATCCGGTTGAAGTACTTTACAACTGATGATCGGTGAATGTGTCAATCACAAAATCGAGGATTTTCGACTGACGATAGTATAATAAAAACAACGTTAACAATAATAACGATAGTGAGATAGTGTAGAAGTCCTAGATAATAATTATGATACGAACTAACAAACGAAAATCAAGAAACCGGGACTGAACGAATATCTGTATAAACCCATGCAGAAAGCGGTACTGTTGGTGACAGCTAGAACCGTCAAGAAGTGTATGGAAAACACAACAACGCGTCAACACCGGACTACGCCACAATGATCTGATAACCTGGAAAGGGTCACATCAGAGCTGAATCCTTTTTGATATCGAAGATATCTGGGATCAGTTAATGTTATCCTTAGAGAAAGTGCAAAACACCTTATGGTGAATTCGATAACAATAATCATAATAATAATACACTTCATTACTATAAAAATTGCTTGGCATATCAATTGATTTCGTAAAAGTGATCACATATAGTACATATAACATTAACAACAGAAGTACACAAACACAGGCTGTACACTATCAAATTATAGACTGCTACACCGAAGGAGTATCCATAAATTCATCTATTGTATAAAACGATCATCTCAGAATCAATTCCTTTGGTTCACGTGTAAACTAATGACAAGGCAACTGCCTGAGTATATATCAATACAGGGTGTTTAAAAAAGACACGGCGATAGTTGAGAAGGTGATTGCTGATGTCATTTAATGAAAAAAGTTCTTATAAACATAGGTCTGCAAATACTTCGTTACCGATTTACAGGGTGTTAAAGTTCAATCGAAAGATGCAGTTTGATTCGAAGTTTTCGTAAACCGCTTGAGATATTGAAGTAAAATTGGGGGTGTCGAAAACTTTAAAAGACGCATAATTTTCAATACGAAACAATATTTTGGACTCACCAGTGGGGCACGTATAGGTACAACGCAGGTTATTCTCAAAGAAAAAACTAAGACGCTACTGATTTTTTAAGAAATGAAAAATCTTTTCGAATATTTCAATTATTTTTTCAAAAGAAAACTCTCCTAACAGTTTTTGTACGACGCCCAGTTTTTGAGTTCAAAAAAATGTTGAGAAGTTTTCGGGGAATCCTTGCGATTTCATTGATGATATCTGTTCTAGGATCAGTCATACATGTTTTCAAAAATGATTAACTTCAGTGTCATTTGATATTTTCTGTTTGCAATAATTTCGAATCTATTGAATTTGAATTTCAAGTTGGCTATCAAGAATCGTTTTACGAATGCTGAGATGACCGACATGCACTTCATGTAAGGACGTGCTAACGAAAATGCGTTTGTAACCTACTCAATTACTAATAAGATGTAAACTAATTATAATGACTTTGATTAGGAAAGGTTCACACTTTGTGGTTCACCCTGCTCATTCGTTTTAGATGGGTCGTGGATTTTAGTTGCTCTCAAGCATCCAATGTTCACAGTTACTCCCCAATTATATGAACACAATTTATTTAAAATTATCTATTTACATACATACATATCTAACCTTCATAAAATTTAATAAATGGACTTATCTTTATAGCTTGCACATGAAATGGAAAGTATTTCTAAAAATAATGTAGGTTGGTGGCTATCCAAGAAAATGATTGAACTCCTTTGTCCTGCCCAAAATAGAGGTATTGAATTTGTCCTCTCCAAAAATAAAGCTGTACAAAAGGACAAAAGTCCTTTCCAAAAAATATGGATGGTATTTGTCCTATCCAAAAAAAAGATGGCTGGTTTTTTGTCCTTTCCTAAAAAAGTATAGCTGGTATTTTGTCCTCTCCAAAAAAATATAGCTGCTATTTTGTTGAAGTTTTCATATATTACCATGTGCTCGTGATAAGTACAAGTGATCTCTCCTCTGCATTTATTCGAATTTTGAATGATTTTAACGAATTAAGAATGAAAACCAGCCTGAATAAATATATAGATATACATATAATAAGAAAATAGAACGGTTATTGAACACACCAGACTTGCAAATCAATTATAAAAAGAAAATCTAGAGATCATGATAAATAAAAATATCACTTATTTTCTAGGCCATTCAAACAAAGCCGGAGAGAGGTCCGCAAGTAATGAATGAAGTTAATAAGCAAAAGAAATATAAGATGAATATGGAAGGAATTAAAAATAATAAGAAAGCGATGTTGGGTAATGCTGAAAGTAAAGGAACAAAGCAGTAAAATATTCCTATATGAAAATTAAGAATTGAGAACGTAGAAACCATAGATCCATGCTGTAAGTAAATGTTACCTAAAGAGAATATAAGATTATCGATGGAGGATATTCAAAAATCTATGCACATATTGAGAATATTAATTCAAAGATGGAAATTGAAAATAATTACTTAGTTGTGCGAGGGATCTAGGTATTCATTCAATGTTTGCTCAATATTGAAAGAAAATAAAGAAATAAAGCGGATGACAATGGATTATTACTCACCACTTCTATTTTGAAGGGTTATTGAATATTTCACAAATTATTATGATTACTTAATTTCGAGTGGTTCCAACGAAGTCTTCAAAGGAAATGAATGAACTCTGGTGTTCTCTCAGTTGTCATTCTTCGATAGTCGCCGATGGTAGAGGGGATTATTCACGGAATGATTGGTCATAGAATCAAAGTGACTTGCACTGTGTTAAACTTGCACCGTGTTAATCGAGAGGTTATTCAGTTGAAGTAGTAGCGGCCATTACGCAGGCTACGCACCATCTTTGCCAGCAGAAAAAAAAATTATAGAGGAAAAAAATAATAAGTAAAACCGGAATATTGAGCAAACATATCAATGAAAAAAAAAATAAATCTATATTTTCATTATTAAGAATAAGTAGTACCGGGATATATATGAATGATATAGAGTAATTGCAAACAAAGCGAACATGGACGGCGGATTCCTCACAAGAATTCGGCCCAGAACGAAAAATATTTAAGTCTTATGCAGACTATCTGTAGTGTGTTATCATTTTCTGACCAAAATTTCGAGAAAAAAAAACGTCATGTAAAGAATATCAAAAAAAAACTTATTAATGCATTTACTAAACTATTTCAATACGAATTTACTGAGGTGTTAAAGAAACTATTGAAAGTTATTGAATGGTAGAATATTCATAAAATTTAATTTGAAAGCAATAAATACTAAGAATGCAACATATAAAAGTACCCATCGTTAGGGACACGAAATGAAACTCATCCGAGATCCGGAGATCTCTTCCGCAAAATGCTTCTAACTTGCTAGTCCCTACCACTAAAGGGGAGTCCCAGGAGGAGCAGAGACATCAAATAATTGGTTTTCAAAAAAAGATCAAGGTTTTTGTTTTTCCCCCACATACACCCGTCTGCCTTCTGCAACTAAAAAAATAAGGTGTGGTTCCTGTCTATACAAAACAAATAAAAAAATAAGTCTAAAGTTAGCGGAGAAAACTAACTGCGAAACACGGCAAGATCGCAGTTCACAAAAAAAAAAATGAGAGTCACGCGACAAGACTCCCCCTCTTTCCCAGTGGGCCAAGAGATCAACTCCTTGTGATACTTGGGTCCATTAGTTCTGCACTGTCCCAAAACACGTCGCACCGATCTCGAAGGGATCATCTCCTCCACTTGTTTCATTGTGGTTGTTATGCAACTAGTCAGGCATTGCGCAGTAGAGCTAAACAGTACTGCTCAAGCCTCGTGTGTCTGACAGGTGTTGGAAACATTCACTGTAAGATCAGCCCGAAGGACTCCAAGATAGAAGAGAATCAACTTTGCCAAGCATCCGTAAGAAAAACATAATCGGGATAGTTACAAATCGGTATTAAAAGAGTACAACATCCAGCTATCGAATTCTGAGCCGCTACGTAAAGACAAATGAAGAAGTTGAATTTAACAACATATATATTATATATCGCCATGTGCTCTTGATAAGTACACGTAACCTCTTCTCTGCATTTATTTGAATTTTGAATGGTTTTAACGAATTGAAATAGAAAAAAATAGAAAATAGCCTAGATAAATATATAGATATACATATAATAAGAAAATATAATGGTGATTGAACACACCAGACTTGCAAATCAATCATAAAAAGAAAATCTAGATATCATGATAAAAAAGATATCACTTATTTTCTAGGCCATTCAAATAAAGCCGGAGAAAAGTCAAGTAATGAATGAAGTTGATAAGCAGAAAAAAAATAAGATGAATATGAAAGGAATGAAAAATAATAAGAAAGCGATGTTGGTTTTATTTTAAATGGTTATGAAACAATTCACAAATTATTATGATTACTTAATTTCGAGTGGTTTCAACGAAGTCTTCAAAGGAAATGAATGAACTCCGGTGTTCTCTCAGTTGTCATTCTTCGATAGTCACCGATGGTAGAGGTGATTATTCACGGAATTAATGGTCATAGAATCAAAGTGACTTGCACTGTGTTAAACTTGCACCGTGTTAATCCAAAGGTTATTCAGTTAAAGTAGTAGCGGCCACTAAGCTCGGCGGTTGTACATTGAAAGATTTCCAGACCGTATAGCTCGCCTATGTGAAAAAGGCACATTAGGACCATATGAAGGGGCAGGATGGCCCAGGGAAGAAAGAACGGTAGAACTGGAAGATGAGGTTCTTATAAATTGTATATTCAAGATCATTCTGGTATCCCCACTCGAGAAATTGCTAACGCTTCAGATACCTGCAACTGTTTGGCAAATTATTTATGAAAATTCGTTGTATCCATTTCACCTACAATGCGTACAAGCACTTCTTACCGATTTTCCTGTCCGTATTGCGTATTGTCAATGGCTTTTGCGTAGGTTAATTCATATTCCTCAATTTCTTATGCTGATCCTGTTCACTGATGAAGCAAGTTTTTCAAGAAGTTCCATGAGTAACTTTTTTTTAATAATTAATTGGACCAGTATTTCTATCAGGAAGACTTACCGAGAAGGTGTACCGCCACTTTTTCCAGAATTTTTTTAGGATGCAATGAGAGAAACGATGTGGTTTATGCACGAAGGCGCATCTGTCCATTTAAGCCAGCTTGCTCGTGACTTCCTAGTTCAAGAGTATGAAGAGTATAGGTGGACCTCAATTTTGGCCTGCACGGTCCCCAGACTTAAGTCCCCTCGATTTCTTCCCGTGGGGTCATTTGAAGTCTTTTGTTCACACTTTCCCCGTGGCAAATGTTGAGAACTTAAGAAATAAAAGCATCGCTAGGTGCAACTCGGTAAGAACAGATCCTGGTGTGTTTGAATGAGTTCGCCAAATAATGAAGAGAAGAATAGAATCTTGCATCCGAGCTGGAGGAAGTCACTTTGAACAACTTTTGTAATTTTTTAAGAGTTGTTGGTGATACTCAAAAGTCTTTATTTTGCCCTTGAATTGAAATTTTGATTTTCCAACAAGGTTATTTGATGATGAAAAGGAATACACTACCTATACAATGGTCCTTTTAATCGCGGACTACGTGTCGTACAATGAAATGTAAGAACATTCTTTTCTTTTTTTCTTCAACATTTTTTTCATTCAAAAACAAAGGATGTCAGGGGAGCGTTTTTATTGAAAAATAATTGGAAAATTCAAAAATAATCTATATCCTTTTTTTTCTGAAAAACTCAATAATTTTTCCTTTGAGAATAACCTGCTTTGTGCCTATACGCGCCCCACTGGTGAGTCCAAAATAGTGTTTCGTATTGAAAAATATGCGTCTTTGAAAGTTTTCGAATATCTCAACTAACAACCTCAATACTCTCTTTGAGAATAACCTGCTTTGTGCCTATACGCGCCCCACTGGTGAGTCCTGAAAAAATGCGTCGACACCCCAAAATTATACCTCATTATCTCAACTAACGGCTAACAAAAGTTCGAATATAACTGCATCTTTCGATTGAACTTTAACACCATATAAATCCGTAAAAAAAGTATTTGCGGACCTATGTTTATATGAACATTTTTCATGAAATGATTTCAGCAATAACCTCCTTAAAATATGCCGTCTTTCATTAACACCCTGTATAATTTAATACAATATAATACTGTATGAATATGGCCAATTTAAGTAAATTTTCCTCATTACTGAAAATTCAGACTTAAAGCTTTATCCACGACGTAGTTAAGAAGGTCAAAATTGCCTCGAATTGCTTCGAGAAAAGAATAATATGGCTGTGCATTTTGGTTTTTCAGGGGAAACTACTGTTACCCAAGTTCCTCTAGTTAACGAAGGTCTTCTTCAACTTAATGTTACTCAGTTTACTTTTCCTATAATGAATTTTACGTTGGGATGCTGAGGTCAGGAGAGCTGGATAGCTCCGAATCTCTGTCCAGATTTTGAGGTGTAGTCAAATTTTCATTGAAACACAGTATAAACTTTCACATTTAAGAGATCAGTAGAATATCTGAGACTGCAATAATTGATAAGGAGTGCAAATGAAGGTTTGAATTTTTTTAGAAGGTTCATAATTTGAAAATTTCTTGCTTCCGCTTCCGCACGCAATAGATTACGTTTATCTCATTTTCTATTTAATTCCGTGTCTCTCTAATTCTCCCCCAATTTACCAAATAGACTTTTTACAGAAAGTTGCCGAACGAGCTATATACACTTTCCATATAGTACACTTCCCTAAATTAAAACTGGACTTTCTAATTAATTTTAGCGAAATGCGCCTGCTAGATTTCTTAATGAGAATTGCCGGATTCTGTTTTATTTTTAACCATTAATTAAATCTTCTCGAACGGGCGACTTCTTGCTGAATTATTTTTCCGTGTTCCGTTTTAATTGTAAATCGTGCTGGAATGTGAATTTAGACTACCTCGATAGCTCGTCGAAATAATGGTGCATAATTGGATATGACCAACAAATTGAATAACTAGAGGAATTATCATTCAGTACTTTTATCAGAATTTCAGAAACTTAATCATAAACTCAAAAATACAAGTCCGCTGTCTGTACAGGGAGTCCTACTTTCGATACGTTTGAACAGTATCTCCGTTTATATTAGAGATAGAGGAATGCGGTTTTTCTGGTGCTGAGCTACTTTTCCATGATACTAAATACTCCGGAAACGAAGTCGTCATAATAAGGTAAGGCTATCCCTGAGGAATGGAACAGGGGCTTTTTTGGAAATATTTCTTCAATTTCTCTTATTGAAAGAAATACTGGGTAGACCAGCTGTTGCCATTAACTATCTTGAAAATTGAATATTTCAAAACTCCTCCTTCTTATTGTAAATATTGGGAAGAAACCTCTTCCCATCACTCAGTAGAATTATCTGACTAATTTTTGATGTTTTCTTGATCCTCCTGGCGAGTGCTTTTTTAGGCGATGTCGAAAGAATAGAACATATTTTGTTACTGAATATTGATTCTATTCTATTCCTCTTACCACCCTTGTATTCTCAAATCAGTCATCGTGTTGCTACAGACACAAATACACACGCAGATTCACAGGTTAAACTTACTACACAATATTTTGACACACCCGTAGAACAGAGTTATTTCTCAACAATTAAGTTGACTAAACCACTCCGTCAGTTTTCAGCTGTATTTCGGAATATTCTAATTTTCATTTGATAGGTATGCCCAGTTTTACAAATGCTGACTATGGCATGCAGTACTGTTTTTTATTTAACAATCTCGGGTAGGAGTCAGAGAATATCGTCGGCGATATCCACAACAATATGCCCCAAACTACCAAACGACCGCAGGAGTAAATCGCTCAATGAGAAAAACTGGAAATCCATCAACTACAAAATTAGAAACGCCTGTCCAGGTAAATGGTAGACAGCTGAACGATATCGTGAAAATCGTAGAAAACATCCCGAAGATGAGTACACGAAGAGTGGCGAGAAGAATAAACCTAGATCAGTGAAGAGTATGGTATGTTCTGAAGAAAAAAAATGCATACCTACCACTACCACCAGCCGGTCAAGGTACTACATCCCAGAGATGAATTAGCAATATTGAACGATTTTCGGAATGACGGGATTCAATCGACAAATTCAAATACTGGATTAGTCCAGGTGATTGTCGGGTATTGTTTCTGTGTTCTACTGATCTGTAAATATGATCACAAAATTGTTGTTCGAGACAACATATCGGATGTTTGAGAAAAGCAGTTAACCATATGGCAGATTGTAAAAAGATTTATTTTTGCTTATTCTGTAGAATTTTTTATCAACGTCGGTAATTTGGATGTATTTGATATCTCAAATGATGAATTTATGATCAGCACCATCGTCATAATAATCAAAATATCTCTTAGGGTTTTTTTGATAGTCAGAATTCTGCTTTGTTATTGCAGAAAAAGCAATAGTAGTAGCTGTTAAAGAACTGAAAAAATATTTCTAGAATACGCCATTTTACTTCACCCCTGTTTCATTCCGCAGGGGCTAGCTGAAATACTGATAAGAAGAATGAAACATATCGAATTCTGAATTGAAAATGAATAGATACGACGTGGTATACGGCCACAAAGTATTTTTGAAACTAAAAAAATGAATCGTCTTCATAATCATTTTTCACTAAAAAATTTGAAGAGAATGTGACAGTTTTCGCAGTTAGCATTTCATTGGAGCCATTCTTGCATCTTCGCATAATGTACAAGGATTATCGAAAAATACGTGCAGGGTGTTGCTTTGACTCTTTCAAGGTAAAAATTCATTTTTTCAGTCTGGTCCTGTAATTTGCCAGCTATCAACTTGTTAACTTTGATCAAATTACTATCGGTACGAAATTTCAAGTGAATTAATCCATGCAAATACATAAAAAGGTTGTATATCTAGAACAGATAAGTTCATCTTGTTTTTTCGGACGGCTCTACGTGAACTCAACTACAGTTTTTCGTAAATCACTCTATATTGAGTATTGATACTCTCAAACTCATCCCCACTATCATCTAGAATATGCGACAAAGGAAAATTATATTGCGTAGTCTGCGCACAGAAAATATTGACGAATGAATGGTCTGAAAATCAAATATACTTGAGGAGCTGATTATCAAATTAAAATTCAACCAAAATTTTTGCTGTGATTTGAATTTCGAGCTTCATCCGTAACGAAAAGGTCGAAATGAATTACACTCACTTATAATTTGTCCGTCTTCAAAAAGCAAGTTAACACACACATTAAATATTCTTGGGCTGCCATTGCTGTTACATGACATGCATCACCCCCTCTCCCAAGAATTGAGAATAAAAAGGACCATAAATCTCGAAAAACTTAACTTATTAGTTTGTTACATAGATGATAATAATAATTAAACTATGATTATACTATCACAAGACATTTAATGAAAATAAGGATTGCAATTTTGGTCTCGGGACCATCTTCAGCTGACAACAAGTAGTGAACTAAAGTTAAAATACATACATATATAAACAGGTAGATACAATATTAATAAGGGTGCAAACAAGAGGTAATCAACCAATTATGATGAAAGCAGGTATTATTTAAAGATTTTAAATAGGGACTTATAAGCTGGGCCAGACTGGTCGTTCAGAAGAACCTCTATGGGGTATTTGTTGCAGTTTGAAAATTTCGATGGATTCTAAGAAATCTATCTTTCGTCCCTTAGGTATTCTGTGAATAATTTGAAGATCTATGGGTGGAAAATGATGGCCATTTTCAATACAATGTGAAGCGCAAGTAGATTCGTCGATATACGCCATGAAAATATCAGCTTGTAAATAGCTCAATGGTGATCCCATCGGTAGACAGTGAGGTTGTTTATAAAATTTATTATTGAATTTTATTGGATCACCATTGAGTCCTTCAGCAGCTGACATGGCGTATATTGAAATCATTTTCAATTCCTCAAAATCAAAATTAGTACATTTTTGTATAGATATGTAGAGTATATACTAGCATGATTTATAGGAACCGCTTGACAATCAGACTAATTTTTAACTTACCTCAATAGCATTCATCCCATAATTGAATTCAAAATAGAGAGGAGAGTCGATAATCAGATTCACTTTTTAGACCTTACAATCACTCGTAAATAACATACTAAGTTTTGATATATATCGAAAACGCACTCTTACTGATATTTGCATCCCTTATGACTCAACACACCCAAAATCTCATAAAAACGCTGCGTTTAATTCAATGATTCATAGGGCTTTTTCTCTGCCATTATCCGAAGAAAATATATCCAAGAAGTGTCAACTATTAAAGAAATAGCTGAGAACGATGATTACCCCTCAAATAAAATGAACTAGATGATAAAAAAAACACAAATATTATAATACTTACCCACGTATAGAATCAACTGAAACAAAGAAATATATTTCATTTATATATTTTGGCCGTATCAGTGAAAAGATTGCAAAGGTCATTTCAAAACAGAATAAACAAGTAGCTTTCAAGTCACACATGAAACTCTCCCATGTTTTTTTTTTCTTAAAGTAGAGTTGAAACTGATAAATTTGACAATACTGGGAAAAACAAGTTGTCATGTATGGATTGTGAAGGCGTCTATATAGGTCAAATTGGTTGTTCATTCAAAACTATATAAAAAGAGCATCAATCAGATTACAATAAAAGAGCATCAATCAGATTACATAAAATTAACCGTAGGACCGTTTGCACCTATAGAAAAATCTTTATTAATTTGAATTAAACGTATCTACTTGTTTATTATTTGTATGTACTTGTTTAACTTTAGTTCAATAATTGTTGTCAGCTGAAGATGGTCGAGAGACCTGATTTTCAATAAATCTCTAGTGATAGTATAATACATAGGGAACATTTTCGATGTTTATTCTTACTTATTTCAGATACACATCTAGGATGCAACCGTCTCGAGTTATATCTTCTAGAATTAAGACTAGTTTTATTGATTTACAGGGCGTTTTGAAGACCTTAATTGATACAATATAATGAGAAAAATAAATGAAACGTTGAAATTAATGTTTTAGAAGGTAATGAAGAAGGTCCTTCAACTTCTTGTAGGTCTATTGAAGTATCAGGTGGAATGAGCAAATCACGAGGTCAATGACTATTGAAATAATTATAAGTACAAGTCTCATTGTTTAGCATTTGCCTCGTTTGTGGTACTTAGATAAAATAAGAAACAATGGGAACTCTTTCAGATGTGCTATTTGGGCTGATGAAGTATATTCTTCAAGTAGTAGCAAACGCATCAGACAAAATGTGGTTTCCAAAAAACCATCACGGCATCTTCGAACAGCAGCAACAAGGAAGATTCGGTTTCAATCTTGCTCGTTTTATTTTAGGAACACTAGTATAATATAGCATAGATGATTGTACTATCAAATGGATTCTGCTATAAAGATTCATAGTGGCAATTACATCGCAAAACCGCTTGGTAGTGCATATATCTTTTCATTGAATTGAAGATAGTTGCAAAGTATATATAACTCCAATTTCATAAATAGTATTCATCCAAAATTAAGATTTAAACTTGAAGAAGAGGAAAACCATCAAATATCATTCTTAGTTCTATAATTTTCTATTCGAGAAATTTAACTTCAAAATCTTTAGAAAATATACTATCACGGAATTATGTATTTCTCAGGATTCCATCCACCTAATTCACATTAAATTTTGTCTCGTTACCTTTATCTTGAAAAAAAATGAAACCATTGAAACTATAATGTTTTCATCGTAACACAGTTGACTAAATAGAAACGAATGCAATAATATAGCTATCAGCCAAATATATATATATATATATATATATATATATATATATATATATATATATATATATATATATATATATAATATATATATATAATATATACAAACAAATCCGAAGATTTCAGCCCTTTAACATATTTTGGAAAGATAAATGAAAATATCGAAAATAACTTTTAAAATTAAAAACTAAAATCGCATTCAGACTTAAAATGAATTATTGATACTCACTTATGCAATGCAGAAAACCCTATGGAGAATTTGAATAAATCAGGAATTTATAAGTTATCTTTTCCAGACTGCAATAATTTTATGATATTCAATTCTGGTCGATCCTTCAAAATTATATATAAAGAACATCAAACTTAATTCCATCGAAAAAAACAGATTCAGCATTATCTATCTACTACATCAAAAATGGCCAATTTTTTCCTAGTATTGATATATTGACAAATCTTCTCATTGCTCAAAGGGTAGAAAACTCACCTAGAATCAGTGGAAAATCTCAAATCACTTTTTGAAGTCAACTTCTAAATAATAAGCGACCAGACTGATCTACATATATCCTAAATATTCGATGTATTCCAAAAATAACTCCCTCTCGATAGATGTTAACTGCACCTAAAATCTGGTTTGTCCAAATACAAATAACAAGCTATTCATATATATTTCATGTCACTTTGTACCTGGTTTTCATACCGTCCGACGTTGAAGAACAGTTTGAAACCACGGTAACAGTGATTTATTAATTTAATTTATTCGTTTCGTAGTAGAAACTGTAGAAACTTCCATTTTCGTTTCAATTAATGTTTATCTGTATACGTGAAAATTGATAGTGAGTTGAAAATTTGTTTCAAATTGTATCCACCTGCTTTCACATAAGATTCACAATCTTTTCTGATTCTTCTCAATTCATTTGATACAACAATAGTACAACAATTCATGGATGTAATGGGAAGGTCGCACCATTTGACCTTTATATGCTGGAACGCCGTCAACCTCATAATATATATCATTCAATTCTGCTGAAGGAACTCCATCTACAGGTACTGGTATCATTTTCCGCAATATTTCCAAATATGGAGCAGCCGTAAGTCCTCCTTCAAAAATTCTGTAGGTAACTCGTGTTCCTAAAATGAAACAAGCAACCTTGAATGTTCCTTGTTGCTACTGTATTTTGAATTAATATTCTTGCAATATTCAGTGACTTCGTATTAATAAATTGAGCACACGCATCACTCCTAGGTAAATTTCATGTTTCCTAGTCAACGGAACGGACCCTGTAGGTTCTGACCCGCCCCTTGGGACTGATGAGTGCGCAGTAGATTGAGACAAATCAAATTTTCCTATGGCGTTGACTAAAAGTTTGATTGTTCAGCGATCAAAGGGATTGCACACATAAGCATCAGGTATCAATTCCAACTTGATATTTTCACGCGTTTCTTAGAAAATGGAAAATACCATCATTACAGCAAAAAAACATTTTTTCGTGATGTAGCTACAGTTTTCCTTTATTTGTACTAAGGCGAATTTCATGTTTTTAGGCTAATGAGTTTCTTTATTGCCGTTTATTGCAGGATAAACGGCCGTATCTTTAGGTTGAGTTGATTTAGAAGTTTGAATTTCTAACAGTTACAAAAAAATTTCGGCCTGAGTTTTGGTATCAACTTCAACTCACTTACTCTAGTTCCTGAGGATAGAGTCTTGACAGACAGATGACCATCGAAGTGATCAGATAAGGGTCCTCTTTTCCTCTTGTGCTACGGATACCTAATTTGATATATTATCCTCACAGGCAGACCAAACCAGAGAGCCAAACATCCCGCCAGACACAATAAAATTTATTACAACGATACTTTATTGCTATTCCGTTTCACATAAACGAAAAAGTGAAAACGTGATAAAATATTAGTTAAAAATTATTGTTTATTTATTCATTGTTAGATTAAATTGTATTGTTTTTCTTCGTCAGCAATATAGTTATAGTTTGGTAATTCATCGTCCGAATAATGGTTATTGAATATTCGATTCATCATAGTCTTCACCATTATGTAATGGATCTGCATCAAAATTAATTCATTAAGATACGAAAAGTTTCAAATATGTAAAAAACGAGATGAACTACCCAATTTATATAGAAAAGTAGCTAGTAACAGATTAGCATCAAACCATCTAAAATTATATGAGCTGTCGGCCAATGTTCAAACATTATAATCTGGGCCGAAACTATTTGTATTCCTATAAGTATTACTCCAGTTTTAGCCACACATACAGAATAGTGCTTGAGTAGGGGAGGGGTAGATTCAAACGTCAAGTATATCTCATTCACACCCAGATAGTGCTCATACAAATTTATCTGTTATACTTTAGCGGAGTATACTAAACCAGTGAATTTCTACCTCAGGTAGATTATTTAAAACATAAACGAATCTTGATGATATCGTTTGTATTTACATTTCTTCTTCTTCAGCTTTCCGTCTTCCAGCTTTGAACATAGGCCTCTCCGACTTCCTTCGGTTCATTTTGTGTAACCTAATACCAGTTCAGTCAACTGATTCTCTTCAGATTATCACCTCATCTCATTTATGGGCGACCAGTCTTTTGTCTAACCACGATTGCCATTATTACATTGTGGCGTTTCATCTGGCGTCTTTCAGCGTGATACTATGTCCGACAAAACTCCATTTGAGTCTGGCGGTTTTTACCTAACATTGCGAATTTTAGTGGTATTTTTTATCTGGTAATTCGTTTTTCGCACAACAATATCTAAAAAAAGTCAAAAAATTACTCTTTTCGTCCAGATTTTCAATATACATTCTTAAGATTACTTAAACTGATCTGAGGGCCTTGATCTTTTGGTTAAACAAATTTTATGGTATAATGAAACCATGCACAAGTTACGTAACTAATCGATTCTATAGTTTTCGAATTATAATGTTGCAATCCAAAAATTATTGTGTTTTTTGAGTTGTTGCACACAGAAATAGTAAGTTTTGATGAATTGAAAATTCTATCACATATAAAAAGCCATTTAATTTTTCAAATGCTTCTTGAAAAATTGAAATCGGTCGACTAAAACGGAAACAACAACAATTTTAAGTTATGTAAAATCGTAGTACAGTATTAAAAGTAATGAATATTGTACAAACCGTAATGGACAAATGTATAAAAATGCTCATCAGTTTGCCCTAATTGATAAAAAGAAATTTTCGAAAATGCCATCAATTTTGAAGTCATAAAAGTCGAAATAAATGAAGAAAATTTGTGAACACTGCATATTCAAGATGGAGATTAAGAAGATGTATTTGAAGAAGGCTTGCAGTCTGTAAGCGAAACGAGCACGATTTGAATAAAATTATATATAATATTTAATGGAAATTGAATGTATATACACATTTTTGTAACACACTATGATGATAATTTGTTATATGTTGTTAATTGTTAGTTTTATATCTAATTCATTTTACGTCTATTTAATTAAAATAATTACAGTTACCACTAAATTATACTGAAAATAGTTCTTGAAAATATTTTGTATATATTCCTTAAGAAAAAAGTTTCTTATTTTTATTTATATTTGATGAAAAATAAATTAAATCTTTGAAAAAATTGTACAAACAATTAAAACCAATACACAAATTTGTATTTTGTGTATTTGAATGCATAAACATAAGGAAGTATTTCTCGTACATACGTATGAGGTTTATTTAGTACAAACATTTATTTATGACAAAATGTATCCACAATATGCAATTGTCATTGTGATATTTGAGCTCCTTGTTTCACCAGCTATCGAATTAAAAAAAAAAGATTGGTTTATTACAATCTGATAAAATGCTATTGTTTGGATGAATTGCATTTGTTTATAACGAAAAACAAGGCACATAACTATGAATTGTTGTTATGGCCGCTCTAACCGACCGATTTTAATTTACAAATACCATTTGAAGAATTGAATGACCTTTCATATGTGATTGAATTTTCAAATGAACAATTTGAAAAAAAAAACAATCAATTTTGGATTGCCAGATTATTGTTTCAAAACTATCGAAACGATTTTCACGAAACTTTGTGTATCGTTGTCTTCTTCTTCCTGCACGGCGCCCATATGGTCAGCACTCAGGCCGTTTGGCTCATTGTGCTAGCCGTGTGTTGTTGAGTTGTTATTTGTCTTGCAAAAACTTCCTGATGAAGCTTGCAAGACTGTTGTAGGGGGCTTCCTGGATTATCCGGGTGCTGGGTGTTCCAGTGCCCAAGGTGTTCAGTCTGGTTTCCTAATGGGCGGGACATTCGAAGAGTATGTGTTCCGTTGTTTCGTCATTTTCTAGGCAACCACGACATTGTGTGATTTCCGATACTTTCATGACGTGTAGACGTTTGTTGGGTTGGCGTCCTGTCAATAGCCCCACTACCATCCCAACAAAATTTTTTTCGAGAAACAGTAGTTCATGTACTGATTGCGGCCCCGTCATGAGCCTTTTTGACTGTCTCAGTCCCGAAATGCCTGCCCAGTAATTTTGGGCCTCGGTGGTGGTCCAGTTTTGAAAGAAAGAGAGCACATTGGCTCTGGTCATATCGTCCAGACAGCTGTTGCTTTTTTAGCAAGTCTGCCTGCTATCTCGTTTCCTCCGAAGGCCTGATGGGCTGGGCTCTAAATCAGAGTGACTCTGTTTGTTGCACTGAGTTTTCGAAGTGCTATTCTGCATTCGTCAACCAGTTTGGATGTAACCTTCGTATCTTTAAGATATCTAAGGGCGTTTTGGCTATCAGAGCATATGTAGATGTATGCGTCTCAATAGTTCCTATGTAGGTTTTCCTGTACGCACCGGAGAATAGCAAATATTTCTGCGTGTGTTACGATGGCGTCGTCTCCCAGCGCGATCATAATGTTTGCCCTAGGGCCGTGAACGCCGATGCCTGTACCCGTCCCGGTTTTGAACCCATCCGTAAACCAGGTGGGGCCCTGTGGTGTGAGTGAGGTGTGGGGTGTGGTCCAAATTTCTTTTGGTGGAATAACAACTTTGTAGGGTTAGTCAAAGTAGTAGGTGGCTCTTGTTTGATCTCCTCTTGTGAGAAGGTCAAGTCGGAGTTCTCTGAGTTTGTTCAGGTATGCGGAGTGTCCAGAATTTGGAATTCTGTCCCTCCACATAGCTCCCTCCCAAAGTCTCAAAGAGGCCCTCATGGCCACCTCTTCCTCCACTATGTGTAGTGGAGGGATGCCCAGAAGACACTCCATGGAGGCCGTGAGTGTGGATCTCAAGGCACCCTTGACTGCTAGACATGTTTGCCTTTGGATCTTGTTGTTTTGTTCCGTTTTATCCCTTTTTCCAGTGCAGGCCGTTATACGATGGCGGCATAGGTTAGGAGTGGTTTTATCACTGTTGTGTATAGCCAGTATATTATCTTTGGTTTGAGTCCCCATCTGGGGCCGAATAGACTTCGGCACGCCCAGAGTGTGTTTTGGGCTGCGCCCTCCCCTGTGGACATCACTAGTGTTAGTTCCCCTGCTGGCGGTCCCCGAACAGACAGTCGACTCAACAAGCTGAGCCTCGATGCGCCTGGTCGACAGCAGTCGTCCCATTCACCTTGCTGTGGTTTTGTTTACTTTCCTATCTGCGATAGATTTATCTATTGATTTTTATAGTGTATTGTCGAATGCTCCCTCTATATCTTAGAATATTCCTAGAGTAACTTCGTCTTTTTCCAGTCCTTTCTCGATATACCCTACTACGGAGTGTAGCGCTGAGTCAACTGATCTACCTTGCTCGTAGGCATGTTGAGTGATAAGTAGAGGATGCTCCACTAGGGTGTTCTCCCTGAGATATCTTTCTACCTGTCTCTTCATAGTCTTTAGTATGAAGGAGGTGGGGCTGATTGGTCTAAAATCTTTGGCGATTTTGTGTACGATCTTGCCTGGCTTGGGGACGAAGACAACCCGAACTTTTTGCAGGGATCCGGAATGTATCCCGGAGCTAAGTAGGATGTGGATTAAGTGCATAAAAATTTGGTCCATACTTTTTATTAAGTGTGCAGGGTATATACCATCTGCTCCTGGTGTTTTGTCTGGTTGAAAGGTAGTTACTGCCCATCGAACCTTTTCTATTGTAACTACCATTGAGGCTGTGTTCCAGTTTGCTTTATCAGCATGTCCACTGGATTCCTGGATTGCAGTGTTGTCGATGAGGAAACCCGGGAAGTGGACTTCCGCCAGGTGCCTCAGTGTTTCATCCTTCGTCTGTGTTTTTACTCCTTCCGGTGTATCAAGACTTTGGATGTCTGTCGGTCCCGCTGCGGAGAGGATGCGGTGTATCGTTTTAGTATATCATAAGGTTCAATTAAGAGAAATATCGAAGTACTCAAATCTATTTAAGAATTCTTAATATATGGAAGAAAAAATAAGTTTTTGACTTTTTTTTTGATGCATTGTTTATAATTTTCTGAATTTTAAACGTATCCTATCTTGCGTAAAACTGAAGTTAAAAACTTCTTTTTTTCTGCAACTTTCCTCTAAAATTCTCACTTTAAAAGCTAAAAGCGAATGAAGTAGTAAAAATGTGATTTTTCACGTATTACCCTATACTAAGTCGTAGCTAACCTGTTTTTGACTGCGTATACTTTGATTATTGAGAATACCCTATACTCTGAAGCGATCTGAGTGAAAATCTCACTGCCGACTCTTTCTCCAGGCCAAAACAGCTCCGCCCAAATCTATATATGCAACATACTAATGCAGAGACATCAATCAATGATTGTTGAGTTTCCATCGCGAGTAATAAATCAGGACAGTTAAGCCTGGTGATTGAGAAGGTAGTTATTTGCTGATAGTTGATATCCATTTTGGAATTAAATAACCTAACTATTTTGAAGTTTTCACTATACTGACGAACTTGTGGTGCGTCTCACCACAAATCTAACCCTACCTAACCTAACCTCACCACACTTTTTGACTTTGACATAATCTTTATTTAAGTGCCAGTTTTACAACTTTTCACTTAACATCTGTTGTGGTTTAATTGATAAAAGAACAAAATTTGGATTCTAAGCCGTGATCTGAAGGATCTAAATAACACTTGAAATTGAGTATAATATATATTTGTCGTCCTAGTGACGGCAGTCTTATTATTTGATTTTTACAACATTCTTATATCTAATCCAGGTCTCCTCGAAGCACTATCTTGGGCGTCTTGTATTTTCTCGGGCCGTCTTCTTAGTAATGTTCTAAGGGTTTGGCTGGGTGTCGACTGCTTGAAACGCTTTCACAGCTGTCTCTCTGATGAATTCGATAACATTCGGTATTTGCATGTCTCGATGAATCTGGAAGTTTTGGACATACCATGGGGCATCCACACTATGGCTTCATCAGATAAGTAGTACATTTGAAAAGATGATGTGCAGTATGCATTACATTGGGAAAAGCAGGTACTTTGGGGGGAAAATCCAAACTGGGTTGCTTCTTTTAAGAACTGAAAAGTAATAGTGATGAATCAAAGTCAAATTTACTCCCCATAGGTTCAGTTTCAATCTATTATTTTCATTATGTTAAATAGCAAAATATCTACACCGATATTAATTTCATCAAAACTTCCACAAGAGAGTGATTCGTTTCCTTTTGATTTTTAGGTTTGCATATTTTGATATATTTGACTAGAGACTTCTGAAAACTATATTCAAATTATGAGATGAGCAGAATGACTTTAAGTTCAGACTGGGTTCACCAATATAAGATAATATATTATATTTCTGATTGGTCTCTTTAACACTAAAACCTCATATATGGCATATTAAAATTGTTATTAAGAAAGCATACTGTCAATCGTATTAGAATTATAACCATTATTGACCGCTATTTGTTTTATAATATTGAACTCTTTTGTGAAGATGCTTCAATGCATTCAGAGACTTCACGGTATACAGGGTATTTCCAAAGCATGTACATGTACATTCAAAGGTACCAAAGTCCGTTTTTTCAAATTAGACTTCCATTTTTTGCACACACCATATAACTACTAATATTAATAGGCATCGATCTGTTATAGGTTTTCCTATACCTAAAATGCAGTTTCCGAGTTCTTTGCGATTTTATCCCAAGAGTTACGATTTTTCGCACGAGGAACCTGAAATTCGCAGATTATTTCGGAAATATTTCAAATATTGTATTCTCGATTACATCAGTTACTTGTCAGGAAAGTCATCTTTGAATTACCAGAAGAACCTCACCGAATGAAGTATGTCAATTTTTTCTATGATGAGATTTAGGTACTTTTCAAATTATTGCCAACCGAAAAAACCATGAACGTGTACTTTCAATTATTAATATTTGAAAGGTTTCCGGTCATATAATCTACGGATTTCAGGGTCCTCTCGCGAGAAATCGTAATTTTTGGGAAAAAATCGCGAATAACTCAGAAATGATGCATTTTAGATATAGGGAAACCTACAACAGATCGATGTATTAACATTACAAGTTAATTGATGTGTGCAAAAATATGTAGTCTAATTTGAAAAACGGACTTTCGTACCCTTGAATGTACTACGATTTACCACATGCTTTGGAAACACCCTGTATAGCATCAATCCTCCAAATGCATTGAATTGTGCTGAATGAGCCTGTTTACTTACAACGAGCTTGAAATAATCGATATTGAATTATCTTCAGTGTTTTTATGATGCCTTCTAAGAGACAACCAAAAATAAGAATATTCCGATTGAAGAATTCATATTTTCCTTTCGTTGATTCCAGATGGCAATGATATGAGAAATATTTGTTCAGAATTTAATTTTCCACAAAAAAAATAGAAACATACATTATGCTCTTTGAAATAACACAGATGGTGTCAACTTCCGGTATAACCGGAAGTGCCATAGCACTGAAAATATTTTCGGAACTCAGTTCGAATAACATTCAAGACAACGACAGAAATTCTCCAATCGATCATTCCTTTCTTCATATACTTTCAATGTCTCATCTCGCGTGGACACCCGGTATAAGCCAAATTTGTATCGAACATCTCATAACATTCTTGCTGGAATGAGTTACTCTTCTAGATGATCAACAAATCAAGAAAATGACATTCACCCCTCTCGAATCCTATCGTGAATTGATCTGATCATAAAAATGAAGAAAAAGATTTGGTTCTCACAGAATCTATTACATTTCCAAATCCAAATTGACATCGACGTCAAGTTTCAAATTTTTCAAAATGAATGTCTGAAAACATTTCTACCCCTTTTCTACAATGTTGAATATAAAACTGACCTTTTTCATGACCATAATAAGTTTATATGGAATTTGAAAGATTCGATCCGGACCAATATGAAGTTCTTCGATTTGTTGATATGGACTTTTTAATTTCCTTTCTGGTGATCTTTCCTATAACGTATTATTTATACCATTACTACATCCAGCATTGAGGTGAACCAAATAAATATCAAGAATATTTCTAATTTATAATAAAAGGGATTGATGACTTTAGAGTATTTATTATGGTTGATTGTTATGATTTGCGTAATCTATTTGATGTTCACCAATTTAGAAATACAAGAATTCATGAATAGATTCATGCGTTAAAAACACTTATAACCAAAATCTGGATGTATAGAAGAATTACACTGAATTACACTTTTTGGAAGATTTAATAATAATAAATGTGTTTCTTTTTCGAACTCAGATATCTATTTGACCCCAGAAACTGAAGACGACATGAAAGGCTTGTTTCTTGCCTGCAAAACCAATAACGAGTTACTCTATCGTGAGTAGAGTTTAGTTAAGGTAAGATTTAATTGGGACTTGTCCTTTAGCCTAGGAGTTTCAGGGACACAATAAATGCAAGCAAGTAATCTTCTCATATTTTTTGCACCTTCAAAGCGTTTCTGACAAATTAAATAAATATACCTATTTGAATGTATGGACGGTCCTGGTACCTAAAGCAGAGCAAGTGCACTTAGAACCTCCAGAATTAAACTCGAATTGCGGGACATTTTGAGTGTTTAAAATTAAAAATATAAGTTAGTGAAGTGGGTAAAGTAAGCGGAGGAGAAACTGACAGCTCAAGAGGTCCTGAGATAGAAGAATAACATAATCCTAAATTTTAATAATAAATAATTACAATAAATTTAATTGGACAGAAAAGTTAAACAGCTGTACGGTTTGCCGAGCAGGGTTTTTTGCTCTGAGTCAATTTGGCAAGGGCTCTTATCGCGGTACACTGATAACGCCCGATAAGGAACAGGAGCGGCATAGGCGACACAAAAGATATTATCCAGAATTGTCAATAAAGCTACACTTGGAGGCAAAATTAGCGGAACACTCGAAAATTCAACCAAATTCGAAGTTCGATATTTTTCCTAATTTTCAACCGATTTAGATGATTTGTTCGGCAAGTTATAGATCAACTCTTCTGCTTTGTAGAAATTATAAGAGAAAACAAAAAAAATTTGAAAAAAATTTTATACGGGGGCAAAACTAAAAGTGTTTTTTGTGTCAAAAATTCGTAACACCCGGTGGAATGTCGTGGTCCTAGTTGAAACGTACAATATCATGGTCTGTCAAGACACATCTTTCTACAGTAACGCCCTTCTTGTTTCATGCATTTATCTCTATTTTTGCAAAATATATTTAATTTCAAGTGGAAAATCACCATTTTGGAGAAATTCCATTGAATCAAGAAATTGTCATTAAAATTCGTCTATCAATTTGGAATTTCCTCATTATCACTCAGGCATGTCGAAATTGTCGTTTGCGAATTTTATGTTCGAATTGCATTAGTTATTGATGACAATTTGGTTGATTTGGTGAAAATTAGGAATTCATAGGAGATAACAGAGAAAACAAAAAAAATTTGAAAAGAATTTTATACGGGGGCAAAACTAAAAGTGTTTTTTTGTCAAAAATTCGTAACACCCTGTGGAATTTCGTGGTCCTAGTTGAAACGTACAATATCATGGTCTGTCAAGACACATCTTCCTACAGTAACGCCCTTCTTGTTTTATGCATTTATCTCTATTTTTACAAGAGATATCCCATTTGAAGCGAAAAGTCACAAATTTCAAGAGTTTATTTTTAATCTTGCGTAGGTGCATAGCATCGGAGGTTAACAAAAAAATTAAATCAAAATTAGAGAAGCGGAAATCTAACGAAATGAAAATTTTTGAAATTCACTGGCCAATTTCACGCTCCGGGAGAACTCGAAGTACACTGGAAAAATCGTTGATTTTGCACATTTATTTTTGAATTTTTTTGTGTGACACTATAATAATTATCATTCCTGTCCAAAATTGAAAGCAGATGTGTATCCTGGCGATACACTCGTGAAATGAAATGAACATGTTGAGAAAAATGTTCATGATGACCCACAAAAAAAAACATTTGATTTTAGTAGCGAGTATGACCCCCCCGAGCACTTATCACAGCGCGCATACGAATTCGCATACTCCCAATGATGTTGTCTATCATCTCTTCCACCAAAGCCAATGTCAGCTCTTCAACGTTGCCTGGATTCCGTTGTCGAACCCTTCTTACAAGAATGTCCCAAACTTGTTCGATCGGGTTTAAATCCGGTGACCGCGTTGGCCAGTCCTTTCGTGTGATCCCAACTTCATTGAGATATTCTATCACTATGCGCGCAGTATGAGGGCGCGCGTTATCGGGCATAAAAAGGAAATTTCCCCTATGTAAGGAGCAAAAGGCACAACATGGGGCTCCAAGATTTCTGTTATATACTGATAGGCATTAAGTGATCCATTGCCAATAATCTCCAGTTCTGTTCGTACTCCCAACCATATGCCACCCCATATCATAACTGACCCTCCACCGTATTGCTCAGTTCCTGCGAAGTTCGCTTGATTGTACCGTTCCTCTCGATGCCTCCATATTCTATATCTACCATCCACGAAATTCACACAATATCGGCTCTCATCACTAAATAAAACTCGTCTCCACTGATTGATTGTCCATGCTACATGCTCCCTAGCAAACGCCAATCTTGCTACCCGATGGGCTCTATCGAGTCGTTAATGTTATCCACTGCTTGTAAAGGTTACGTGCCTGAACAGCATGATTTCTTATGGTTTGATTGCGCGGTATGATAACCGACGTCGAGACACCTAACATGGTACCGACAGAGCGGTAGGTGCGCCCTTCCTCCATCAATGTAACTGCCCTTGCTACTGAGGTTGGTGGTAAATCTCTCATTCTGAATGAAAAATACCGTGTCGAATCGTAAACAGTAAAAGAATCACAAAACAGCGCAACCGATCGAATTTTTATCAAATCAAAGAATGGAAAACTCTCATTCTTTAAACAAGTGCAAATGTGGTCATATACAAAAAATGTGTGTTGTATTTCATATTTGATAAAAAAAGGCGTGCACAAGTGTAAATGAAAAGTTTTAACAATGGTCCCAGAATTCGGTTGTGTATTTTAATACCTACCGACTGATATCTCCTATGAATTCCTAATTTTCACCAAATTAACCAAATTGTCATCAATAACTAATGCAATTCGAACATAAAAATCGCAAACGACAATTTCGACACGCCTGAGTGATAATAAGAAAATTCCAAATTGATAGACGAATTTTGATGACAATTTCTCGATTCAATGGAATTTCCCCAAAATGGTGATTCTCCACTTGAAATCAAATATATTTTGAAAAAATAGAAATAAACGCATGAAACAAGAAGGGCGTTACTGTAGGAAGATGTGTCTTGACAGACCATGATATTGTACGTTTCAACTCAGATCACGAAATTCCACAGGGTGTTACGAATTTTTGACGAAAAAAACACTTTTAGTTTTGCCCCCGTATAAAATTTTCTTCAAATTTTTTTTGTTTTCTCTTATAATTTCTACAAAGCAGAAGAGTTGATCTATAACTTGCCGAAAAAATCATCTAAATCGGTTGAGAATTAGGAAAAATATCGGACTTCGAATTTAGTTAAATTTTCGAGTGTTCCGCTAATTTTGCCTCCGAGTGTAGATTCATCCTGGCAATTGGTTTTACTTGTAGGTTTTCGGTATTTAAATTTTTTTTTGAAAAATAAAATTTATGATATTGTTTATCAATTACGTGCATAAATATTTAAGTTGCGATCGCATATCTATTAACCACAAAAAAAGATGAATACTTATTATTATCACAAATTTGAGAATTTTTATGTGTATTTGTATTGGAAAAATTTATTTTAACTATGTTTACTTGGACTATTCAAAAGTATCAATTTCTCTATCAGCACGAGGTATGCACTGCATAGCAACATATTCATGGCAAACTGATGCATCACAAGAACCGCAAGAATATTTTATTTTTCTGTCAATTTATCAAGGGCAAAAACTATAACGACCACGAACTGTCGGTCGTTTTTTTAAGTGATTTTTCAGACCGCTTACCTGTTGAGTTTTTGATTTTTCCGCTCGAAAAAAAGCATGATTCTTGGATTATTTTTTTGCTCATTATACTTATAAACAACATGTGAGTTAATACCTGCTGTATGCAAAAACAAAAGAACTCTAAGAGGCAATCGTCAACTGTTCCGAGCAACATTTTCAGAAGTTGTTAATTCGTCTGTTACATCCACCCCTGCTTTAGTTGAATTAAAAAAGTTAATAATTTCGGCTTCTACTCGCAGTATTGTCGATGGAATTGTCACGATGAAGGTATGAAAGAAGTAAGACGTATTTTTTCTCTTCAGCAATATACGATAGAATGGTTATGTTTATTTCGAAAGAGGCTTGATTTTTCACAACGGTCTTTAGTGGAAAGCACCTCAGGTGATATTTTGTTTTATTTCTTCAGAGAGTACTCACTGAAGTAAGTTTGTGCTTTTCGAAGAGTTCTTCGACGAGTTCATAATTAGCGTACCTGTTATCCAACGAGGCATTTCGATTGGTTCCTGAAATTGGTTTAATCATACAAACAGTTTTGTTTTCAGCAGAACTGCTCAATTTATAAGGTCTCTATGGCTGTTTTCCTGTGTATACTTCCAGGTTTATTGCATAAAAAATCTTAGAGTCAAGCAAATCCTGTACTTTTATGCTTCATTTTTCTGGCTTATTCGGAATATATATTATGTCGAAACGCAAAAACGGCTTCTAAACGACTCCAATTTTACGTACCTTAGTAACTCACTAAAGGTGTAAACAGATTGGCAATTTATTACAATATTTTCAAAAACATCTCTTGAAGGGTAGGCTTCTCGACTTTTTGTCTTTCTTTCCTTTTTTCAGTATTATCTCAGTTTAAACAGGTCAACAAAAACATGAATCTTTTGGCGGACATTATTGCTAAAATTTCCATCCCTGTTCCATCATCTTTTCAAAAATCTTCCAACTTTCTGTGGTTTCCCCTGAACACACCTGCAAGATGAAGTATCCTGATAAATGTATTCTTCTGTATACTTTACAGCTTTTTCTCTAATTTTCATTCTGGTATATTTTGTAACATCTGATACGATCTGGTCATCAATAAACAATGACCAGCAATTAAAAGTGGTTTGAGAATCTCGTGCCCCCTTCGCTTGACTGCAGGCAATATGAGAGCTATTCTTCAACCATTTCATGCCAACCTTTCTTATGAAATATATCCCTTGAATTTCATGGGTTCTTGGGTTCACGTTAGCTCCACTTTTTTCATTCTGTTCTTTCTGGCTACTTATCTCCATCGTGGTCTTCGTAAACCCTTTCTTCTTCACCTACTAGTGCTTCGTTATTTATTCGGACTTGCCTTTCAGCCTTATCAATATCGTCTGTCCCGCTTTCCCTCCCAATAAAACCTTCTTGCTCTACTTCCTGTTCATGAATTCATTTCAAAGTTGCGAAAGTCGTTTTTTTTCGTTTTCGTATGAAGCCATATTCCTGAAAAATAAATTGCTTGCACATATCCAAATATAAAACACCACTTAAACTCAAATTTCACTCACCTAAAAAGAAAGTTACATAAACAGATAGGTGGGGTTCGTTGAACGAATTATTAAAATTGATGTTCACTCGCCAAAATTACCATAATCACTAAATTACGCTACACGTTGTCCAGAGGGATGTCTTATCAGAAGCTACTAAAATGCTAAGCTGCGAGAATATTCAGTGATGTATAAGACCCCACCTATCCGTTGCTGTGTTAAATCACTAAAATAAGGAATAAAGATTCCTCTGGAGATGGAAAAAGAAAATGAGCTTCTGGGGTTACAGACAGTAAACAAAATATGGGGACAACTGATAGAACTACAGATAGAGATGAAAAAAAGAAGAAAAGCTATAGAAAATATTGGAAATTATGAAAAATCTTACAGTACAAGCGCAAGAGCTGGGAAAAGAACTAGGTGAATATCGAAACGATATGAAATTGTGAAAAGATATATCCAACTTAGGAAACAAAATTGGGAAATGGTTAACAAGGTAGAATTATTGAATGCCTTGAAAACTTGGGGTCAAAAAAGAAAAAGTAATATAGTTTTTCAACGATTGTCCACCGAAGAATTTAGTCCGGAGCCATTGAGAGGTGATAGTACAAAGATGATGAAAAAACTTTTGGAGGTGGATGTGAAAATTGGTCTAAGATCGTTGGTTCAGTTTTCTAGCGATAAGAAATCAGTATTGGGGAATCATAAAATATTAGGCAAACTAAAGCATAAAATATATATCAACGATGATTCATCTCGGAAGGACAGGAAGATACAGAGTCTAGGCACATGGAATGTAAGAGGTATTTATGAAGAACAACTAGAACTTCCAAATTTATATACAGAAATTGAAATATAAAGTTGATATACTTGTTGTGCGAGAAACACATTTAGGAGGCAGTGGCATGAAATAATCATATCCTTCTTTTCAGCGGTAGCCAAACCATAAGGTTGGTGTTGGGTTTCTGGAGCAAACTAGCAGAAAAGATTAGATAATTCAGTTTGAACCCAGGACAGATTTACAATGTTTCATTAGAATAGGTATGAGAGACTGAGCAATAACGATTGTTAATATACACGTACCGATGGAACAAAAAGAAGCTGAAATGAAAGACGCATACTATGACAAATTGGAAACGATAATATAGTCAATACCTAAGTAAGGCGTGGTTATTGACGGAAATGCAAAAGTGGGTAGAGAGGATATTTATCTCTCTAGTATAGGAAGTAAGAGTAATCACGGGGATAGTAATCATAAAGGATTCTGACGAATTCAGAGATACGAATTAAATCAAATATACAACATTATGATGCAGGGGAAATACGCAAAGTGATAACTTATGTGAGGACATAGAGGACATACAGGGGTGCAGATTGAAATTCAGATCACTTTCTGCGATCGCAAAAGTGAAACACCTGAATAGAAAACCTAATCAACTCAGAAGTATGGACAGGAGTGATTAAATAAATAAAAATACCTGAAATTCACAGAACAAGTATAGAGCAATGTTATGGATAGAGAAGATAGATTAGAACGGGACTGATTTTCGATGGAAATACAGCATGCGCCAGATGCTTGTACGCATAAAAGTTTCATCAACAAATTTCATTCAATAAACAAACTTTTGCTATCCTTCATGATATGAGTAACTGGAACTTCGATTTCGATGCCAATGAAATCGAAGTTGGAAAATTGGAGAAAAAAAAGCCACACGTGAACTATAAAATTATATGAAAAATTTTGAAAGAATAACTGTTATACAAAGAGTTCAGACTCTTTCACAGCAGGATTTTCTTCCCATTTGAGTTGAGAGCCATTAAAAAAATGCCTCTATCCTCAGATGATGCTATTCAGCTAAGAAATTCTCTTCATAGTTCTTCATCTATGGAGAGAATTTTTTAGGAGTCCTATCATTTGTGGATGTAAGACATTTCACATCCCATAACATAGACCGATATTAGTATGGGTTTTCTCTAATTTTTTAGATATAACCGACGATTTTCATAGTACCCTCTAAATATAATGCTTCAACTCATAGAATATTTTCAGAAGACCATTTGTCGGAACGTGAGGAAGATATATGTGGTACGTGCATGACAGTAAACCTGCCGTTTTTAGTATTTTAGTCTGAAGGCTGGTCTGCCGACTAGGGCGACCCAATCTCATTCCCTTAGATTTTTTGTTTGGGTCATTTGAAGTCCATGCTTTACCGAACACCAATCAATGACATTAATGAAATTAGAAACCGCATCATTGCCGCGAATGAAATTATTAGAAATAGTCCAGGATTTTGTGGAAGGGTTCGCCAACCTCTTAGCAGGAAATGGTAGGTATGCATTAATGCTGAGATGAGGAATTTTCATCACTTATAATTTCTTTATCTGTACAGATTAAATTGAATAAAATACAATTGTTCTACATAAAGTCATTATATTTTAACAGAAATTATCAAAAAAATGTGTTATTAAAATAAATATAATTCAAGAAAATATATTAAAATCTCTATTATATATATCCTCCCTTGAAGAAGCTAGTTAGTTATATTTAACATTCTACGGAAGGTTGAATATTGTCCCTTGAAGAATAATTTTCTTCGATGTGTCTACACATTGCAAAATCTCGCATATAGTAACTTTTTGTTTTGAGATGTTTGTGTATGCCTGGTTGTAAACCACATGGAAATGAGGAGCGTCGATCCTTCGACGGCCACTTCTGTCTGATACGTGAGTGTCGCATGGCGGTATGTTAGCGAACTAGTGTGACCACTTAACGTATTCTTGTTTTATCTGCTCTTTGGTTTCACCGTTTCGCGGGGCGTTGGTGAGGTAGCCTCTGTTTCGGTTCGTTGGGGGGCGCAGTGATATTCACATTATTGCATTCGCTCCAACGAATTGAGATGAGTAGGTAACAGCATAGCCTTGTGTTACGAATGGGTAGACAATGCTGACGAGGTCAAACGAGACCGAAACTGTAGTCCATTGTTCCTATTCGTGACATATGACCGTGCTGTATCACTTCCCGGTGACCCCGGTTAACGGTGATTATGAAGAGTGGATCGGAAAACTAGCTCCTTCAAGGGAGGATATTTAACATTCTACGGAAGGTTGAATATTGTCCCTTGAAAAATAATTTTCTTCTAAGGATTACTACTGAATTTCAAAGTTGATTGCTTTTTCTGTTTGCGAATAACAAATTAAAACCCGCATTCTATCTGTCCACTCTGAACACCTACATCCCGAGAGGTGGCTTGGTTAGGTTAGGTTAGGTATTGACATCGGCGTATCGGATGTCAATGCCTTCAGTACTGCTTGACTATCGGTGGTGATTTTTATTGACCTAATTGTTGTTCCTCCCGCAAGCAAAATGTTAGCACAGTGGTCAATGGATAATATTTCTACTTTGTAAACAGCCGCAAGCCCGCCAAGACAGATCCTTGGCAGAACCTTGACCATATGGAATTCGACATGCCCATAAGGAATGTCTATTCTTGTGTATTGTGTTTTCTAGGTGCGAATTTCACGTGAGCTTACTATCTAAGGTAACCCCCAGATATTTTGCTAGCTCCGCAACTTATATAATCTCTCGACCCGGATCGGGGAGGAACAAATATCATCATGCTAAGTTTCTTACCCTCACACCATCCCTGAATAGTTGACATAGCCTCCTGCAGTCTGACGGAGACATCGTTGTCATCTCCGACAGCCAGAATGACCATATCATCAGCGTACGCTTAAACATA
Source organism: Cryptolaemus montrouzieri (assembly GCA_013387265.2). NCBI lineage: Eukaryota > Metazoa > Arthropoda > Insecta > Coleoptera > Coccinellidae > Cryptolaemus > Cryptolaemus montrouzieri. The sequence continues at coordinate 20,931,102 of JABFTP020000165.1, read as the reverse complement.
ACATAAAATGCGCCAATTAATGCAAGAAGGTCATCAACCAGCAGATACCACAAAAGAGGGGTTGATACTCCTCCCTGAAATCAGTCCCTGCCAACCAAAAAACTGAATATTTCCAATTTCAGGGAAGTTCTAATCACACTGGCTTTTAGCATGTTACTAATCCATTCTGCAATAACATTTGGTTCTCCTTTGGCTCTCACAGCCACACATTGTGAACTAGTAGGAGCCGCATTAACTGCGCTCTCAATGTCCATGAAGGCTGTACCTGCAGTCTCCTTGTGGTACAGAGACTGATTGATCATCTGGACTAGGTTGTTAAGTGCCAGATTCACCTTTCTGAAAGGCGTATTGATGTTCAATCAAAGGCTTCAGCGATAACGCCTCGGTCCTGATGAATTTATCTAACAATAAAAGAGTGATTATATCCTAAAGATGATTTGCGTAAGTTGAATCCGATTTCCAAATGAAAAAAGTTCGTTTGTATTCAATTTTTCTGATATTGAAATGTTTGTATCTTGAGATAATTTTATATTAGCTAATCTATGGATAAGGCAATTAAATGCTGAGAATTTGTGTTAATAACGATAAAATACCGATTTATGTATTTTTATATCGATATGCCATGGTTTATGGTAAATAGAGAAAAAATCATCGTATGAGAGTGCAAGTGCCCTATACGCAACGATATTTGTGAAAAAACGCGATTAAAATTTAATTCGATACAATATCTCTAATTTCAGAGTGCTTGCGATGTGTACTGCGGTACTTGAAATCTTATTTGATTACCACTTTATGTAACATGTTCGAAAATCTTATCAATTTGTGAGTTCTTGTCGATTGATATAGGTCACGCATCCAAACATATTTGGATATAGGACAAAATTTTGGATATAGGATATTTGTGATTGGATATAATGAACACAGATTAATGAATCGAAATATTTTTAGTCCTACAAACCAGAACAAGACGGAATTATACTGAAATAATATACGGTTTTCAATTGAATTTGAAGGAAAATCTTCTTTTCCAATGAAAGGAATATTAACAGCAATTTCTCAATTTCATAAAAAAATAATTCTTTTCAGAATTGTTGAATAGTTCATTCTTGTCTGGAACATTTACTTTATTTCATTGATTTTCTTCATTGATAAATGAGATTTCGAACTTTAGTCTACATTCAGAACGATAGCTACAATAGAATGATTTTCGAAAAAATAAGTTATGTGTTTTTTTGCTGAATTGTCAGATTTTGTAGATTTCTTTTTCAGTTATCTAAAATTGAAGAAGCGTTTTCGAGAGACATTATATTTTGAGGATTCTCTATCACGATTTCCATACCCAATATTTCTAACTCCTAGAAATCATTTTCTATTCATTCTGCGAGGTATGATCTATTCTATAACTCTGAAACAATGAACCTATCATACTTCAATCCGATTCAGAGAATAAATATTGATTAACTTTGAAAATGAGGTTACTTTTGCAGCGAATTATCTACGTGTAGAGGAAAATATTCAAGCGGGTCGAATTTTCAAACCAAATTGAAAATTTTCATTTTCTGATGAAAAATAAGACCTGGGTGAGCAAACTCAATGTTGCTTCACGGTATGTGATGATTCAAATTTGTCTTAATTTGAATGAGCAACGTTGTGTTAGTTTGGAAAGCTTTAAGCAATGCAAATATCGATCCCTAGAAGACTGAAATATTGGTTTCGATTTTGAAACCGACTCGGTGGCGTAGAGGATATGATGCTCGTCCCTTGCGCAGAGTTATCTAGGTTCAATCCCCACAAAGTCGGTGCGATTTTTCGGATTCTGGGGATTACTTGAGTGTCCATCTTTCGGAGGAGATGTGAAGTCGTCGGTCCTGTCTAACATAAATATGTTGGACATTAAAGATCCCTTCCCTCGACAGCCAAATGCCCGGGTTAGTGAAGTGACAGAATTCCCCGGCGTATCATTAGCCGAAAGGCAGAAATAGAGCACATTAAAGGATCAAGAAGAAAGTTATGAATATTTTTCCACAGATAAATAAGTAGGTACTTTCACATTTTCGAGTAACACGAAGTATGTCAGATTATTTCGTATTAATATCACGCTCAAATGTCAATTGCCCTGGACGCGTAAATCTAGATTCTTTATGACAGAGTTTTGCCAGAGAAATCGAAAATGAAGATTGAATTGAACAGTAACGATATTCACCTTTCCACTTCTTGGTATAAATGAACACGTAATCTTCTCGGGTTCTTGTTTATAAATTTCGGTCAACATCTCAATCATGTCGTATTTCAAACCACCATTAATGCGTATCATTAGCCGAAAGGCAGAAATAGAGCACATTAAAGGATCAAGAAGAAAGTTATGAATATTTTTCCACAGATAAATAAGTAGGTACTTTCACATTTTCGAGTAACACGAAGTATGTCAGATTATTTCGTATTAATATCACGCTCAAATGTCAATTGCCCTGGACGCGTAAATCTAGATTCTTTATGACAGAGTTTTGCCAGAGAAATCGAAAATGAAGATTGAATTGAACAGTAACGATATTCACCTTTCCACTTCTTGGTATAAATGAACACGTAATCTTCTCGGGTTCTTGTTTATAAATTTCGGTCAACATCTCAATCATGTCGTATTTCAAACCACCATTAATGCGTTTTGTTCTATATCTGCTATGAATTGTAACAAAGATGATATGTTTGTTAAGCATTTTATTGCATTTCGTCCTATTTCCAAGATATATGATGAAATGCATTCAATGTAATATGCTTCATTCTATGCCTCTTGATCTAAATCGAAGACATACCACAAGTGTATTCAAAAGTTTTTGGCATTCCTGGATATGGAACAAGATTCTAGAGTGTAACTGTGGGTACGACGACTAAATCGAAACACTCTAAACTTGAAACAGGATTCTTATTTGAGCGCTTGAAGAGAGCTACGTGCTTTAACCTATCTTTGTTCCACGTGTTTGTGCGTTGTGAATTCCCTCCTAAGTCCTTCTAAATCCAGAAATTAAGCTGGTACATTTTGATAATATATTTGCTTCGTTTAATTTTACTATTTTTGCTTGCTTGATTTGGTGAAACTTCCGCTAGCCCTGGGGGATCTTCCCCCAGGGTGAGATATTTACTGTAGCCTAGGGCGTCCAAGGCGGCTGACGATATTCTTATAGGTAACGTTAATAGAATTGATATAAATCTACTGCTAAATGAAATTAGGAATTTGAGTATATTAGAAAATGTTAAAAAAGACTCTAAATGAATTAAATAATTCAAGTCAAATAATTAACAGACATAAACTGTTGAACAAGGTTTTTTATAAGACAAATGTTAAGGGATCCTATTTAGTCTCAATCGAATCAATTGAATTAAATATTGGTAATTTGAATCCCATCAGTCTTGGTTAATGGTAAAAACTCTGAATTAAATATTTTGAATATTGTCAGACAGAAACTCAAAACTTTTTCTCCCCTGATGAAGCTAACAATTTCGTTAATATGTAGGTATTGATATCTCAGACGAGGAAATTATTAAATGGGGCAGAGGATTGGAACCGAATGTTAAAGTTCTGAGTGTACGTAGATTCAACCGTAGGTTCGATAAAGAGAAAACAACTTATGTAAAAACATCGAACATTTTAGTAACCTTTGATGGTAGTACTCTACCTCAAATACTATATTCTATACGAGATTCCCAGATAATCCATATAATCCACCAGTTGTCCAGTGCAATAAGTGCTGGAGATTTCGACACATTAGGAAAAACTGTGGAGGCAAATTCCGCTGCATGAAATGTTGTCACTTGGACAAAATCCCCTGTAACCTAAACAAGTTGACTTGTATTTTCTGTGAAGGTGATCTCTGTTCTGATAATAAAACCTGTCCAGAGTATAAAGGGCAGGCTAAAATGCGTGATATAATGACTCTTTATAACATATCGAGCATTGCGGAAAATAATGCCTGGAAAAATTCCTCTTCTATACACCAAACGGACTTTTCCTCCCTAGGTACCTCGCCCCCTAGTCTCAGACAATTCTCGGAAGTAGCCAAGACTTCTCTCATAACTAATTCTCCTCCGAGGAGATTTTACACTGCTCCGAAACCTAAAAAAAGAACGATTGAGAACCCCGGTTATGATACAGAATACCGCACCTCTTGCCTTTTCGATTAATCTCCTAGAAAAAATATCAAAATAATCCATAGCTCAAGTTCCACAGAATCTCAAAGTAAAGAAGCGTCGAAGTCTTCACCTAACATCCATAACTCTCCTCCTAGTGAAGGGACATATCCGCAAATTCAACCTCGAAATACTCCCTTCATTGGGAATTCCCAATTTGACGAAAAAGGATATCAAGTAGTGCCAACCTTAGTCCTGAATCCCAGATGGGTACCCAGGACCTTGAAATCCTCCACCAATCTGAACCCTTAAGCTGGGGGGATTAGGAGGATAGCCTTGTTGAATAAACTTGCTGCATACGGGCTTCCCAAAAAATTACGGGGTTGGATAAGTAGCTTTCTTTCACATCAATCAATACAAATTGTGGTCGACGGTATAACATCTGATTGTTTCCAGTTGCATGCAGGAGTACCTCAGGGATTGATTCCTCCGCCAACCTTGTTTCTGTTGCAGATAAATTCTCTCACTCATTTCCAAATTTCTTTATTGGTATAGATATGTTGACGACATCTTGGTTTGTTTCATTGGAACTACTCGTCAATTAGACTTATTTCTTAATTTCATTAATTCCATCCATTTGAACATTAAATTCACGATAGAAATTGAACAGAACGATTCCCTTAATTTTTTGGACTTGAAAATCACTAAACGAAAGAATAATCATGTTTTTTCGGTCTTTCGTAAACTAACACATACTGATACAATTATACATAACTACTCATTACACCCAATTCAACACAAAGTTGCAGCTTTAAACAGCATGGTACATCGGTTACTCAATTTACCTTTATCAATAGAAGATTATAATAAAGAGTTAAATATCATCAAACAGATAGCCATTAATAATTCATATATTCCGGATATGATAGATCTAATCATTCGTAAAAACTGTATCAGAAAGCAATAAATGAAGTATATCCTATTCATAAAGACTATGAAATATTCAGCAGTTTAACATTCTGCGGTTCTCCAAGTACAAATATTAAATCCTTTCTCGTCAAACAAAATCTTAATATAACTTTCATAACATCTAATAACTTAGGTAAACATATTAAAATAATAAATCTCGTGTTGAAAAATCAAGTAAATCAGGAATCTATAAACTCAATTGCGGTTCTTGTGATAAAATTTATATCGGTAGGACCTATAGGAGTTTTGGCATAAGAACATCTGAACATAAACGTAGCTTCGATAAAAATAAATCTGATTCAAATTATTCAAACCACTTAATAAAAAAAAACCATTCATTCAATAAAAACTTTGACATATTACATATAAAATCAAAAAGTTTAAAATTAGATCTCCTAGAAGCATTAGAAATAAATACATACAAACATTCGGACAAGCTTTCGAATGAGCAGGTAGATGTGAATTATTCACCCCTACTTAACTTGTTTAATCAGTTTTTTATTACCTTTCATACTAACTGTACAATGGCTCGGTGTGGGTTTTTCCTGTTATTCATCCAACTTGTTCTACGATTTGTTTATAATAGCATACTCTTCATTCTGTTTGTCATTCTTGATAAAGCTGCTGTGTCAGCGAAACGTCGTCGAATTTTTTCAAATAAAGTGTAGATTAAGTTAAACCTTGTGTTTTTTTTTATCTCATTTAAATGATTTTTGTCATCTACAGAGAACAAGATCTTCGGTTTAGCAGACGATTGTACACTGGTTACGTCTTTCAGTAGTCTGCGGCCGATTACAGCTGCGGAATCTCAGCGTCAGAGATGTCAACAAATCAACAACTTGAACTGTGACTCACAGAGGATATCTGATTGGGGTCAGTTGAACCTGGTGAGCTTCAACGCGAGCAAGACGCAAGCAACTACGTTTTCTAGAAAGGTCCCCGCTGGAGAACCTCCTCTAATGACGCAAGGCCAACAAATTGCATCGATGTACCTTCTCGGAATAACTTTCAACTCCGGGTCTTGCTGGCATAAACATGTATCAGCAATAGCTAAGTCGACATCAGCTAAACTTAGTTTTCTTTTCAGAGCCAAGCGATATTTCACATCGTCTCAGCTGTTGCTTCTATACAAGGCGCAGATTCGACCTGCTTTGGAATATTGTTTCCATGTATGGGGATCTGCGCCCAAACATTCGTTGAGGATGTTGCATAGTGTGCAAAAACGGGCTGTGCGCCTCATCGACCACCCGGAGATCACCCGCAATCTCCAATCGCTGACCTTTCTCTGTTTTACAGCATCTTCCATGGAAGATGCTCCAAGGAGCTGAAAGACCTTCCGAGAAAACTCAGGTTTTTCCGCATTACTAGGCTGGCAAGAAGTTCTCATCATATGGCGGTAAATTTAACGACCCCTCGAACCTCCCTTCATGAGAATTCCTTCGTTCACAGGGCCGGTTGGCCCCCTTCAAGAAGCGAGTAAACAGACACCTCAATTCTTCCCAGGCGGCCACTCATGTGGTGTAACAGGTTCGCCTATTCCTGGAAAGTGCGCATAAAAAAAAAGTTCGGCTGAAATATTCATCATCTGGCTTATGAGTCAGAAATATAGGTTTGTCGATTTTTCTCATCTCTTCAATAAAAAATGTATGTCTGGTATAACAACAAGGTAACTATAGTACAATGGAACATGAGATCATATTATTCAAACTTGACAAACCTACATAAATTAATTTGTGATATTCAACAATATTATAGTACTTAATGAAACGTTTCCAAGCCCGCACAAGTTACTTAGCTCTCGGGTTTTAACACTTTTAGACTCGACAGACCTGACGTCAATGGAGGGATTGCCATTTTGATTGATAATAGGCTTACTTACAACCGACTAGACATAAATATCACCTTCCTGAAAGGGTACATCTATTACTGTTACTGTAGTTAATAATCTTAAAATATTATATATATATATATATATATATATATATATATATATATATATATATATATATATATATATATATATATATATATATATATATATATATATATATCCCTCCAAACGTCTTCCTCAACCATGTCCAATGGTCAGAATTAACTGATCTGATGACAGGGCCCGGGCTTATGCTGGGGAATTTCAACTCCAAAAATCTATTATGGGGTGCATCTTAGCTAAATCTCATGGGCAAAATGCTTTCGAACTCTATCCTTTACATTAACTGGCTCAACTAATAAAAGTGTACCGGACTTGTCCCTGTGCACGGACGTGGTCCTAGAGAGAGCTACCTGGAAGGTACATCATGACGCTGGAAACAGCGTCATCATCATTACTCCTAATGAAAGCCAACCAAATTTAATCCTTACTCGACCCCCTACCAGAAGGAATAACACCAAACTAGCTATAAGGACCGAGTTCACAAGAAGAGCAGCCATGTATACTCACAGCAACCGAATTAGTTCAACTGAAGATGTACTGGTGCTCATCCATTGGGCAGTTGAACGTTCCATTCAAAAGTTGAAAAAAGCTCCATCCAGAAAATACAATTGTGTATGGTGGGATCAAGAGTCTATTTTAATAGAGAGGAAACAGGCATTCTCTAAATACCTGAAATATCCGACCCTCCCAAACCTAGTTAATTTGAAGAGATTAATTGGATCTTCAAAAAAGAAATTTCAATCTAAGAAAATAACTTCATTTCGTGAAATGTGCTCCAAACTCTCGTGCCTTTCTCCGTGATCACTATGGAAAACGGTGAAAAGGATAGGAGGCCAGATTTTTTTTATGCGCGCTTCCCAGGAATAGGCGGACCTGTTACACCACATGAGTTGGCGCCTGGGAAGATGGGAAAACAAATAAAAATCTCGGATAGAAGTGCTGAAACTCTTTTAAATAAACTGGTTTACCGCAATAACCTCGATCCCTTGATGGAAGGAGAGACAGGTACCCAATCTCCTTTTACCCTCGATGAACTAGAACTGACTATATCCACTGCTAAAGAGGTCATTCCAGGTCTGGATGGAGTCTTGTCATCTATGCTAAAAAACCTTCCGATATCTGTTAGACTTATCATCCTGGATATTTTTGATACGACCTTGTCTAGCGGCAACGCTCCTATTCTGCTGAAATCATCTTTGATCTTTACTATGCATGAAGGTACCTCTCATATTTCAGAAATTGCCAATTTCCGGCCTATTGCGGTGATTTCGTCACTCAGCAAAGCCCTAAAAACTCTTATTTCAAACAGAGAAGAGAATTAATTGGAAAGTGCGCTGGGTGCGAACAATCGCATCCTTGGCTTCAGGAGAGGCAGATCTACTTAAGACTGCCTTAGTTACCTAGCATCTTCCACCTCCATAGCACTTTCGGAAAAATAATTCATCGCTATTTTCTTCCTGGATATCTCTGATGCCTATAACAATGTCAACCTCGCCTTTCTAAGAGACGATCTAATAAGTATAGGAAATGAGCCAGGTCTGGCGCAGCTGACTATTGACCTTATGTATAACAGAGAACTATGGATCTACCCCCCAACCTCGGGCAAGACGTTGGATCCAGAATACGCCACTGTAGGTCTACCCCAAGGATCAGTCCTCAGGTAAAACTTTTCAATATTTATGCACAATTCCCCCAGCATATCTTAACTCGTAGTACTTCGTCTATCATGTTTGCTGATGATATTACTTGGCTGGCCAAAGGTAACAATTTTGATGAGATTTGCAATATCCTCTCCCAGAGTATAAATAATCTTGCTAGGTGGTTTGCTGATAAAAAATCTTCAAATCTAAGCTTTTTCTGATCACAATAAATGATGTGACCATCCCATGGGTCACTGAACATAAGAACTTGGGTATTATATGGGACAATAGACTATCCTGGAGGCAGCAAATTGAGAGAATGTGCCTTAAAGCCAATAGTAGCGTTCAGGCCCTGAGGGTGATGAATAGACCATCCTGGGGATGTGATCCAGAGACATCATTAAAACTTTACAGAACCTTTTTTAGACCACCATTAGAGTACGGGGCACATACTACCACAGTTGGCGGAAAAATGGAGTTTGAAATTAGATCGTATTCAGTATGCTGCCTTGAGAACAGTCTTTGGTCCTATGAGGTCTTCACCGATCCATATTTTATTATGGGAATTGGACGAGGACCCTCTGGACATAAGAAAAGAATGGCAAACACAAAAATACATTACTCGCGTCCTTAAATGGAATACTCACCCAGTGAGTGAGCATTTTGGATACGCCTAGACTCAGGTATGTGAGTAAATTAAAAAGGAAAATATATGTTCACTATCATTCCAATCCTCTACCTCCCCATCCTGGATTTTCAAAAATAAAAGACCAAGAAGGCTCAACACAACCATCATCAGATTAATATCAGGGCACTGCTGTACAACAGCTCATCTGGCAAGAATATGAGTCATTGACTCTGATCTCTGCTCATGTGGTTCAAGAGAAGATATCCCTCACATTTTTATTACATGCGAAAATAAGGTACACAATATTGAAATCTTGTTGAATAAACTTTGCTTACTCGTTCTCAGAGTCGCCCCCTACGAACCGACGGCGAACCGCTACCGGACTTCGAGAAAGATACGAACAATAACAAACAGATGTGAGAACGTTGAAAATTCCAACATTTGGGAGACATCTTTCACCGTTTCTTGAATCACAGCACGGTTTAAAACGGTATGATGATGATATATATATATATATATATATATATATATATATATATATATATATATTATATATATATATATATATATATATATTTGAATATTATTTTTTTATTTAATTTGGGATTTATCTCTGAATAATTTATTCAATTCTTGTACCTGAACCTTATACTTCACAGACACAGAAAGTTCATTGCCTATGTCTCAAACTCAAATGACGATTTTCAATTACCATTTCCTTCACTTTGTCCATGTTAATTTCAGTTGAAGATGTTGATGGCCGATCAGAACGAGGCAAATCTTCCACCACATCTCGGGAGCTGTTGAATGCACTATATCAGTCATATGCACGTGTTTTTGATGAATTCAACTCACCGTAAGCTTTCTATAATATTTTCAGCGATTCGGCACACGAAATTCCATTTGCAATACAAAATTTGACGAATTCTTTGTTCGATTCGATAAATCGCAGAACACACTTGTAATAACTAAAAAAATCGAGCACTGTGAACAAACGAAATGATATATTGCGTCCAAACTCCGCCTCAGTATTGAAAACAGTTCAAATATTGTGTCAGTTGACTACTGGAAGTTTATTTAAATGTTTATAACATCAATCAGGTCAATGAAGTAATACTGCATTTTGAGAACCGTTTCGTACTTGCTCATGACAAAAAATAAAAAGGTTTCAAAATCTTTCTGTTCAAAGAAAATGTAACTAGATTACTAAAGTCACGAATAACGAATGTAGTCGAGTGGGTTTCTAAAATATGGCACCAGCGTTCAAGATTAATACCCTTCTATTAGACTTTATCGCACGGGATAATTGAACTCTTTGTCTACTTCGTTAAAACGAATGTGGTGAATGAATGCAATGAAGTTGTTCGGGTTAATTGATTAAGTGTACCCTGCTAAATGTTTGGTGAAATGAAATATTTGGGGGAAGATAACATATGCTTATTTTATAGGGAGAAACAAAAGGGGTAACTGAATAAATGCCAGTTTATGCTTCGACCAAATTTTATACAAATTCGAAGATGTTAAAAGATTTAGACAAATGATTTTAAGAGAAATATCTGACGACTGATATACAGAGTGATATATGGTATCAGTAACTTTAATCTGACACATTTTGTCAAAATAATGCCACAAATTTATATAAAATTCTCTTGCATTATCAAGCCATGTTCAGATATTCACAATTCAAATTGTAAAAAAAATTGTTGTTAATTGATAAATTCTGTTACGTTCTAGAGGTTTCGACGAAATTCTGGAAATCCCAATAACAAATATTGAAACGAAGTGATTCTTGTTTTAAGCTCAAATGCAGGTAATTTTCACTTTCCTTTCATTTTCATTCGGAATCTTGTTTCCCGATACTAAAATTTGTTCAGAGCGCAATTGATCTCCTTTTTTGTTATCACTTAATAAGAATGAGTAATTAATACCGTCGTAATTGGAATAACCAATCACAGCTCGTGATCTAATCGCCAATTCTGAAAGATGGGACACTAAGTCCGTGTAAAATTCATGAAAATCATTCAGTTGAGTTCCGTCATGATATTCAGATGCATTTTGAAAGCAGTAATCATCTCATTTGATTTTTAGTTCAATGAACTATCTTTCCTGAAATTTTGTGAGTCACTTGATAAGCTAATGCCGTCATACGAGCATTGTTAATTCCGTTGATATGGTTTGTTGATGCAAATTATTCCGTGTCTGTTTTGGTGGAAAATGTAGGAGAATTTGTTTCGCTATATTCCAAATATCTACCAGACGATTATATTCCAAAAAGTAACAGATTACTTAGTTTCGTTGTTTTCGCTTAAAATGATGAATCATATAATGGTACACTGGTGGTGGTAGAAAATTATGATTAAATTGGTGCTACTATTTTTTGAAATTTAACATACCAGGGTAGTTCGAAAGGGAATAGATTATCTAAAACGATTCAAATCAGCTCTACACATGCAGTATCCGGGTTTGGAAGTGTCTACTCCAACTTGTTGTGCTGTTACCCAACACACGCTGCAGTGGTCTTCGTAGAGTCTCGTTTAATTCTCCGATTTAAATAAATAAGGGGTTTTAGCCGTCCTGTTATAGCTTTTGATAGTTGAATTATCAAACCGAATTGAACACCCAGTGATAGCAGCACGTAGTAAGTTGCAATATTATCGTTTTCTTTTATACAACACAAGATACCTCAGCATGTACCGTATTATTTGTACACCGACCACCAGTTTCATTCACATAGTAAGAACTGTATAGTAGCTTACTGTTCATCATCGCTTCGCTTTCCTCCTCCCACTCTCGCCTTTTTCGCTCATGCACTTATACATAGTTTAACCTTCACGCTCCAAAATATTGATTTGTGGTATACACGCATGTATCTATATTACTGTAGGAATTGACACCGACTGTTTATATAATCCATGAAGCAACATTGTCTTCTACATGGAATATAGTCATAGAACCCTCATGTCTTTCTTTCATCATTTTCTCAGCAAGTAAAGTCCGAATAAGATCAGTTCAAAGCAGAGACAAACAGATGTTTCCTAACCAGCTACCAAGTACTTGGAAACTATCCTTCTTGGTTATCGCAAACGCCACAGATAACAAGAAACTCTTCTCCAACTGCAGCTCACCAGGGTACACCAAAAGCGATCTGGAAGGAAAGGTGTAACAGACCCCTTTTCTTGAAGAGACAACGTCAGCAACCAAAAACTGGCGTTCGAGGTATTTCAGATAATGAAAAACAGTTGCAATATATAATGCAGCGAGATGAATTACCCCTAATGTACATCAGACCTTGAATTCGAATTGTCTGATTTTTTTCTAGCTCTGATAAAGTTTGCGATTTCTCTAATCCTATGTCCAGAAAAAGGTACGCTTATTAGATATCTAAAAATGAAGGGTTCACGAAAAAACCGCCTCAAAGTGTTAGGAACCATAATTATTGAAATAAAATTAATCTCCGAATATTCGTGGTTGGGGAGAAAATTTTGAAATCTATGATTCGTCATTCTTATGTGCGGTTAGCTGGAGATATGATTTGCATATCGAACGATTTCTACATATCTAGGCTTCGGATCCGCGAAGGGAAATCGTCACTTAATGACCTATTTTCCAAATATCAGAAAACACCGGAAAAGCAGAAGTTTTACTTCTCTATCCTCCTTCATGTCCCCTATATAACCGTTCGTCAATTTGATGAGATGGAGAAGTTACAGAGCGGACCATACACGATCGAGCATCCGTTAAAAATCAGTTTCTCGTTTGCGTCTTTCTTTCTTCGCAAAAATGCCTGGATGGCGTCGATCTTCACGAAACCTGTCATTCGCACGTCGTTTTCAATTACTAATTATATTTCCATTCTCTCACTGAAGAGGTTCCAATAAGTGTTGATACACGATATACAGGATCGTGAATGGCGGACCTTTCCTACGTTAAAAATCTTCGTTGAACCATAGAGAGTACTGTTAGTTAGATTATGAATTTAGGTACTGTTGTCACATGCGGGCAAGTCGATAGTGATGGATAGTGTTCGAAATGAAGTCTTATAGATGGTTTGAAGTCATTATTCGAATAAAAGTGAATTATCTTGCTTCCAGAAGAATGATCATTTCGACAGTGGTTCCTGAAGGTGAGTTCTTATTTTCAATACATAATAAGTAGTTATTTGTTTTTGAAATTATAATTTTCTGGTTTTCAATCCGTCTGGTGAGTAGGAATTGAATAAAATGGATAAGGAATTGAAATGTCTCCAAGAAAATAATATTTTAGCAAATAGACGAGACGATCAACTATTCAACTATGAAAATCAGAAGATACCATATTCCGGCAAGTAAAAACAACGAAAGTAGATGTAAATATAAATGTTATTCATCTTTGTTCTATAGTAAAAATCTTTGTAAATATATATGTATCCACCTGCAAAATTAATGGAAATTATGGTTGAGCCAGAAGGATATTCTGGAAAAGTTACCAATCACCAAAGAATAGGCCACTGACTTCTGAGGAAACAGATCGGGAAAACAGGGCATGAAATTTCCTGAACCTCATGAACCTGTAATTTCTACCATCGAAATTTATTAGTGGAACCATCACTTCTTCTCTTTCTTTCAAAGTGCCAACCGAACCCCACAAAGTCCCTCCTTAAGGCTCTGCAGGACAGTAGTGTGCCTGTCTAGAGGGGCTCCAAAGTCCAGACTATGCCTGTACACTTTGAAAACCAATTTCATTAATATATCTAAATGCAACTGGTTTATCCAGTTTGACTCAATCTACTCTAAAGCAAGCGATGGCTGTGAAATCGAAAAAAGCAGAAAGCTACACAAGGTGTACCTTGAACATCGTATCGAGCTGCGATACATTTCAATGCTAGGAAATAATGCTAATTTAATCCCCTCAAGCAACAAGGAAAACCTCAAATATCTCCCAGATTTCTAGCTTGGGCTTATTTAAAAGGCAGAGAAGAGGCAAATTTACTAACTGTACTTAACCACTCGCATGTCATTACTTCTAAATGGCAAATATATAGCATCCTTTGTAGGCCCTATCTGGGCAAACCTATTCTGCCAAATTAAGTTTAACTCAACACCTAACTGTGGATATAATTCTTGTAGCCCTGCCAGTATTTGTTGGGGAGCCGGTATTTTGTTTACTTTGATTATACAATTTATCGGCAATTTCATTCCTGTTGATGGACGAATGCCCCGGTATCGAAATATATTTCTAGAAACGCAACAATATCAGTTACTCTTACCCGGATTATATTAGTATTAGAAAGAAAATTCTTCTATTTTGATCCTCTAAGGCACTTAGGGAATCATGAAGTATTATAGATCTCAATATTCCGATTAATAATTTTATGGACGGCCGTACCTTTTGCATATACGAGTAGCACGAGGACCAATCGAGTGCTGGGCAAATTAAACCCCATTAGCTTCAATAGATTTATGAATTTTATTGGGAGGTTCATCAATCTTTAAACATATGGGAATATGATCACTAGGTCCGCAGTCAGGATGTAGTTTTCATCATGCTCTCCTACTAATATCAGTAGAAACACAAGGACACATCTGGGGCACTAATAATAGAATGAGAAGGTGTGATTCACTTTGTGCTAACATCTTCAAGAATTGAACATTCTATATCTTTTAATAAAGTTTCAAACAGCTTTCCGTAAGTGTGGACATTTATATCTCCAACCAACAGGCTTAATTCTTGCAGAACACTTGCATTAGATCTTAAGTGTAAGAGACTAACTCTGGTATTTGGAGGGATATCGATGTTGAAGTTTTTTAGCGATCCAGTATATACCTATTATCTGTGTCCGTTCAGGAAAGTTAATATTAAGCTTTAATATTTCGAGATTAATGTAAGTTTTGACAGCAAGTCTGATCCCTTTATACCCATCATCTCGATCCTGTCAAACTGCATAAAATCCTCTGAATGAAAAGGTATCACTATCCTTCAAATACGTTCCAGAGTGCGCTTCTATATCCGGTTGAACATCTGACATAATCAGTCGAATTACTTCTAATTGAACGTATATTCCACTGAGCACTGAGTTATTCTAATATACATTTCAACCATTATAACAACAGTATGCTAGGAAATGAGTAATTAGATAAGAAAAAATAATAATAATATTATTTGAATAAGATAAACTTATTGCGTAATCAAAATAGGATAGATTTCCAATTGCTTTTGACTAGGCATCCTTTCAACTGGCGTAGGGGTGAGCCTTAGTCCTGCTGTGTCTACTCCACCCGTATATCTGACTCTAAGATTTCATTGCTGAGGTAACATTTACTAAAAACTACTTGTCGTCTAGGGGTTCTATATAAATTATAATTTTCATTTTTAGATTAATTACCTTTGTCAAATTCAGACTCGTATACAGACAGTATATGGTCGATGTTAACCAAGATATATTCTCATAACATTTAACGTTATCTAATATATATCTATATATAATTATTCAGGATAATGTTTTGATTATATATATATATATATATATATATATATATATATATATAGGGTTTTACCTGACGAGTTGCCCATATATCTGTTCATGCAATCGAACTGATTTCATGAAAAAATATAAATCCACCACCCGGTAATTAATATATATATAGGCAATGATTATAATTAAAACATATCCTGGAGTAATTATATATTAGGATAACGTTAAATGTTATGAGAATATATCAATCTACCAGAATATATACATACTATAGTATCATCAGACAATGATATCAATGTACCAACGAGTAGTGTCAGAGGCTTTCCCCGGAAAAATCCAGTGTACGGACCTTAGTCAAGTAACACTGAATGTAACTCATTAATAGTTTCCTTTGTGTGAAGTGGTGAACGATCGAATAGAATACTGCTCTGAATATAAATATGACAAAATTGTCAGTTAATTATATTACATTTATATAAACAAATAAATAAAATATGAAATGAGATTCTGAGCAGTATAAACTAAAGAGAAAACCTATGACTCTACCTCATTATTATTTTCGGAAAGAAACCTACGAAGAATATTACAAGATTTGATGACTGTTATCTTTTGTAACTGTTCAAACAAATTTCTCTTCAGACCCAAAATCTCAATACTTTTGTGAAGATTTCTAGGAATAACGCCTGTTGTAGAAATAATAATCGGTAGAATAAATATTTTCTTCATTTTCCACATTTTTTAATCTCGTCGCCAAGCATCATATATTTAGAAATTTTTCATTGTATTTATTTTGTATATTATGTGTGTCGGGTATAGCAATATCAATTATATATGTAATTTGATTCTGTTTATCATTAAGAACGATATCTGGTCTATTGTGTTTTACAGCTCTGTTGCACAGAATTGTTTTATCAAAATAAAGTTTATATTTGTCATTTTCACAAATAATCTCAGGTTCATATTTTTGAAATTTTTTCTTTTGGGAATTAGGTCATGTTTAATTCCTAGATTGAAGTGAATAATATTAGCGACGGCATTATGTCTTTCTAAATAATCTGTTGAAGCAAGGACTGAGCAAGATGATAATATATGAAAACTGTTTCTGAAGAACAGAAACATCTACGGCAAGAATCATCTATATTTTGTTTGATGATATGTTTTCTATAATTCCTTGTAAAAACAACCTGGTCCTGGATCGCAATTGCCAAGCCTTCTGTTTCAGCAAACAATTCTCCAGATATTAACCATTTATTCGATGCAGTTTCATCAATATAATCATTTTTCAATTCTTTAGGTGCTTTCCGTGTAATTCCTTCTGCATCCAACTTTCTCTTTTAGAATTATCATCAAATATATCAAAATCTACCTTTTGCATTGTCAAGTTCAGAGGTGTAAGATTATAATCTGAAGCAACAACAATATCATGTAATTTAGACGTTCTCTGTTTATCATGAAAATGGGAACGTAGATGAAAAATCTGTTTACTATGAAGATTATTCAAATCAATTAATCCACGACCTCCAAGATGTCTAGGTAGTGTAACTCTCTGAACAGCTGACTTTGGGTGGTGCTTATGATATTTACAGAGCATTTTCCTCGTTTGACATTGTAATGCATTTAGATCAGTTTTAGACCATTTAATAATTCCAAAAGAAGATGTAAGAATAGGAACAGCATAGGAGTTGATAGCTCTGAAAAGGTTTTTACTAGTTAAATAACTCTTGATGATAATTCTTAGTCTTTTGTAATATGAACTTCTAATAATTTCTTTAGTGCTGCTATGGTTAATTGTCTTCTCTTGACAAAATCCAAGATATTTATATGTATCTCCTTGATGCATTGGCTCGATTTCGATATTGGAAATCTTTATATAATCAGAGGTGATCTTTCCTTTTTCAATAGAAAGATTTTTACATTTTGGAAGCCCAAATTTCATATGAATATCATTGGAATAGTTGAAAGTAATCTCAAGTAGACTTTTTAAATGAGATCTGGTTCCGGCATATAATTTAATATCATCTAAATAAATTAAGTGACTTAATTTGAATTCAGTTAATAAACTCTTTATTTTGAAGCCGAAACTAGTAGCATTTAATTCATGAGATAATGGATTGAGGCAAAGACAAAACCAAAGAGCACTTAAAGAATCACCTTGAAAAATGCCTCTTTTGATTGGAATTACTTCGGATTTTAACGATTGTTTTGAAATATTTAAATGAAGATTGGTTCTCCAATTTTTCATTACGAATTCAAGAAAATGACGAAGTGTCTTATCAATTTTATAAATTTCCAAAATTTCTTGAAGCCATGAATGGGGAGAACTGTCAAAAGCCTTTTGGTAATCAATGAAGGCTGTATGAATATTTCTCTTCTTAGTTTGAGCTTGATTCAAAGCAACAGAATCAATTACAAGTTGCTCTTTAGTACCAAGGTGTTTTTTCTACATCCTTTTGATGTTCGGAAAGAATATTATAATTCTCCAAATGTGCATAAATTTTTGGGTAATACATGCAGTTAGAATTTTATATATTGTTGGAAGGCAAGTAATTGGTCTATATTGAGACGGATCAATAGTATTATCACTTTTCGGTTTTAAATAAGTAATTCCTTGTGTGAAAAATAAAGGAGTAGCTGAGGGTTCTTTATTATAAATGAAAAATATTCAGCCAATTTTTCATGAACGCAAGAGAATTTCTTGAACCAAAAGTTATGAATACCATCAACACCTGGAGATTTCCAATTTTTGTGTGTTTAATAACTGATGTTATATCTTCGTTTGAAAATTTTTCAAATTGCATGCATTCTATTTTAGAAAATCGAGACCTTTCATTTAAAATCCAACTTGCATTGGAATTATGTTGCCTTGGCACTGCCCAAATTGAAGACCAATAATCAGTTAAAATATCAATTTTAGAACTCCATTTCCAGAAATATTTTCATTTGAACCTGAAATAAATTTGTAAAAATGTTTTTCATTATTTTTGAATAGTTTGTTTTGGAATTTTCTATCTGAATTTATTTTATATTCACGTAGTCTAATAGAGTATACTGAAAGTTTTTGTTTTAAAGTATCGATGTATTCTATCAATTGTCCATTAATTATCTCATTATTTTTATTGGTTTTATTTTTGAGGAATATTTTTCCAATATGTGCCATAAGTTTTTTGATCGATTACCTCTAGAATATTGAGTCAATCTTCCTAAATCACATCTGATAGAAGAAATTTTACCTTCTAACCTTTTTTGCCATGAAGGTTTTTCTTGATATTATAATTAGATCCAAAATTTTCTAATTTGTATCCAGAATGTTTAACTACTGTAATAGCGGCACAATATATAATCAGATGAAGTGTATAGATATTCATTACTTTAACAAGTTGCTTTGGAAGAATATTCTCATTAAGCACGTTTATACAATCGAAAATTTTCTTTGAATAATGAATTTTAGGAAGTTTAGGTCTTAAAATTGGGTCAATATTTTCAAATAAATTCATTTGATTGAGAAATAAATTTTCTATATCTTTGTTATCATTATTTTTAGATGAATTTTCTGATTTATTTTCGATGCTTTTCATGAATGGGACTACGTTTTCATCTGAAACTACAAAATTTAAATGTTCTTCTTGTTGAACGTTGTTTTTAATTGATTTTAATTCTGATTCAGATATAAAGTTTCTATGTTCAATATACCGTCTTCGATTCGCAATGCTTTGTTCTGAAATACAGCAATTGGGGAATTTTTCTTTGAACATATTATATAGTTTAGACATATACCCTTTTTTATTTGTTCCATTATTTGTTATTTTGTAATAACAAAACATAATGAATTTATTCATTTCATACGTCCATTTCATGCGTTTTATTTTTTATTAATTTTGTGAAGATCTGAATTAGGTGATGAAGTTATGATAAGATTAGAGGAACAAGGTGATTCTACATGATTTTGAAAACAGTCATCAAAACTTTTGTTGTTTGAAGAATAGACAGGAAAAGTAGAAATGTCAGAACCCTTAGATTTACTTCGTGTTTGATATGAATGTATAGTTTTTAAAATATTATTCCTACCTTCATTTAAGTTGTTTACCTTATCATCATATTCATGATTAACGGGCCCAGAAATAATTTTCTTTGCAACGTTACCTGAATCAGATGATATGAAAGTTTGAGAATCTGATGGTCCTGCATCTAAACGATCTTGAGTGCAGATTTTGATGTTCTTCTCCAAGAAATATCTATTATTTGAATCGCAAGGATATTTTGGTGGATTATATTCATCATCAGATTTATATTCATATGAAGTATTCATTTTTTTGAATTCGAAAATTTGACAGTTGTCAATAATATATTTCATAAAACGTTTTCCTGAAAAATGAATCAATAAAGGTAGGAAATTTTATGTGTACTTACTTTTAATAACTTAAAAATACTTATCTGAGAAATATAACTAATTTAAATATCTAAAACTTTTCAAAATTTAAAATTTTAGCAGTGATGTTCATTTATGGAATAATTGTCACCTTGGTGACAATATATATATATATATATATATATATATATATATATATATATATATATATATGTTTAAATATATATGTGACCTGTTTATGGACTAGTGGCTGACGTCTATTGAATCTTGTTAATCTTGTGGGTTTAAGATCCGGTTTCATCCTTTACCGAGGGACTTAATTTCATCATCAGTATTAGTGCTTATATCCCAAACTATACCCATAATAGTGATCATTCTGGCCGGAACAAAACCGTTGTAATATTTTTCACTTCAAATCTTAGAAGATTCCTATTCTTTTCAGACCATGTCTTACAATATTCAAAATTTAAACTTATATCTAAAACCAAAATATAAAAGTTTTCCAATACTAACTGGATCTATATTACCTGAATTCTGCTCAATAGATTCGATCACATCAACATAAGGGCCTTTTTCAGAACTCTTATATGTGAATTGTTTTTATCTACCTTATTCTTATGAACATATTAAATTTTTCAGAGTACATATCTAACTCCTGGGTAAGCTTATAATTTTTCAAGAAGAAATATCCGCAGATAGTAATACATCTTCTACTGGGTGTTTTATACCCTCAATGAGGTTAGTAAATGCTCCCACTGATTTAGGCTAGGGATCCTAGAGGGAGAACCCCATTTGGAACAAACACAATACTGTGTGTGTGTGTGTGGAAAAATAGAAAAGATTACCTCGACCACTCCACAAAGAGGTTATCACAGTGACACTAACGATGACGCAACGTCGCTAGTCAAACCGGAAGTCTAATCGCAAATTTTAAAGCCTTCTTTACTATTGACAAATAATGAAGAAAAAGAATAAAGTTTTCCTGAATTACGAATATGATATGAAATAGTTGAAGATATTTCTGTTTGCAATGGTATTCTATTAAATGCACGAAATTTTGCTGAAGATATAATAAACCCTCAATTATCATCTTTCAATCAAAATTAATGAGTTTGATTGTCTCAAGTGTTGAGATGAATATAGATTTGTTTCATTCTATTATTCAACTATGAATATTTCACAATTGCAGTGTTAATAAATAGGCCATATGCTTTTCTATATATATTTCTACTGTAATGAAAGACAAATTCTTTATATTAGTATTTTTAGGAAGAAATTCACATTATAAATGGAATTTAAATTGAAACATTTTCATTATCGATAGGTTTATGAATAACATTCATCTTTTGTAGTATCAAAATTCAGAAATGTTCAAATATTAGTTCATTTCATACGAGCATGGATTGGATAATGTACCCGGAGTAGAAAAATGATTTGAAACTAATGAAGATATGAGGGCAATCAAATATTTGAAATAAAATGACCGAAAGTGCCAAAGGAGATTTCTGCATCTAAAAATAAGAAATAACGAAAATGCAATAATCAATTTGTACACAGGATAAATGTTCTTTGAGACATTGAATTTAGTTATTGTATTGTAGGTATTAATTAACAGGTAGGATGTTTCTTCTGACACGTGTAGCTCAGATGTAACAGTCGAGGAGTGAAATTAAGTTCAAGAATATTTTGCCAAATCTTATTCTTTGTTCAGTTCCTATAAACATGATCAGGGGAAATACATGGAAAATTGAGAACAGAATTTGGGTATTTTGCTAGAGTTCCTATAAACATAATCAGGGAAATACATGGAAGATTGAGAACAGAATTTGGGTATTTTGCTAGAGTTTCCAAGCACTGTATTAGTGAGTTAAATACATATTTTTTCAGTTTCTTATCATATAACGTAGTTTCCTGAAAGACAATGAATAGTTGAAATGAGTTGCCACCTTGGCAACGAAGAGACTAATGGTTATAAGAAGCTTTTCTACAGAATCTGATATATTGTTTTACATCATTCTATTAAATATGAATTCTATAATGTAATTTACAATTTTGTGGTTTTCCATTTCTGGTTTTCACAAGAGAATGAAATGAAGAGAGCTGAAATAAGATGATAGAATTGTGAAAAAAAAATTTTTTATGCGCGCTTCCTTGGAATAGGCGAACCTGTTACACCACATGAGTAGGTGCCTGAAAATAATTGAGGTGTCTGTTTACTCGATTCTTGAAGAGGGGCCAAATAGTAGGATGTTGAGAAGATAGTGGACAGAAGCGAGTTCCACAGCTCACCGGCCTTGTGAACGAAGGAATTTTTATAGAGATAGGTTCGAGAGGTCGTTAAATGTACAGCCATATGATGAGAACTCCTTGCCAGCCTAGTGATGCTTCAAGGTCTTTCAGCTCCTTGGAGCATCTTCCGTGGAAGTATCTGTAAAACAGAGAAAGGTCAGCAACTTGTCTCCTAAGAGCCAGCGATTGGAGATTGCGGGTGATCTCCGGGTGGTCGATGAGGTGCACAGCCCGTTTTTGCACACTATCCGCAACGAATGTTTAGGCGCAGATCTCCATACATGGGAACAATATTCCAAAGCAGGTCGAATCTGTTCCTTATGAAGAAGCAACAGCTGAGATGACGTGAAGTCTCGTTTCGCTCTGAAAAGAAAACTAAGTTTGGCTGATGCTGAGTTAGCAATTGCTGATACATGTTCATGCCAGCAAAACTTGGAGTTGAACATTATTCGGAGAAGGTGCATCGAATCTTTGGATGCAATTTGTTGGCCTTGCATTATTAGAGGAGTTTCTCCAGCGAGGACCTTTCTAGAAAACGTAGTTGCTTGCGTTGAAGCTCACCAGGTTCAACTGACCCCACTCAGATATCCTCTGTAAGTCGGAGTTATTAATTTGTTGACATCTCTGACGATGAGATTTCGCAGCTGTAATCGGCCGCAGGCTTCTGAAAAACGAAACCAGGGTACAATCATCTGCAAAACCGAAGATCTTGTTCTCTGTAAAACACAGAAGATCGTTTATCTGCAACAGAAACAAGGTTAGCGAAAGAATGGATCCCTGAGGTATTCCTGCTTGCAACTGGAAACAATCAGATGTTATACCGTCGACCACAACTTGTGTTGATCTTATGAGAGAAAGCTACTTATCCAAACCCGCAATTTTTCGGGAAGCCCTTATGCAGTAAGTTCATTCAACAAAGCTGCATACCAAACCCTATCGAAGGCTTTACAGATGTCGAGGGCTATTGCTCTAGATTCCTCATGCATTTCCATTGTTGATGTACAAACATGAGTGACGTAGGCGAACAGATCTCCTGTCGATCTTTACCTGCGAAATCCATACTGACGGTCGTTAATAATTCCCTGCAACTAAAGATATTTTATGTGTTCATCATTTATGACTCTCTCCGTCACTTTGGACATAATGGGAAGAAGTGCAACAGGATGGTAGTTTTGGGGTAAGGACTTCTTTCCTTTCTTTGGGATCGGTTAAATTTTCGCTATTTTCCAGCGGCTCGAAAAAGTCTGGCTTTCATAAGAAATCTGAAACAGACGATTAAGAATGGGTGCCAGTTCGGGAGCACACTTAGTCAGGGCGATTGGCGGTATTTCGTCTAGACCAACTGCATTCTTGCAGTTCATCATCTCGAGAGCCCGTCTCAAAGTGCGGACTTGGTTTCTGCAATGGAAGAATGTTAGGTAGTATTGCGTTAGATGAATCCAGCACAGAATTCTTTGAGAACAAGAAAGCAAAGAGATTGGCTTTCGCTTTCGGAGATGTTGCTATACTTCCGTCTTTTCTAACAAGAGGCGAAAACGTAGATTTGCAGAAATTTGCACTGACAGTCTTCGCTATAGACCAGAATTGTCAAGTCCCGCTTACCTGTTCAAGGATTTTATTATTTATCCCTTCGTTTGAATTGGCCTTTGTTCTTGCAGTTGTCAGGCTGCATACGTTCCATATTCGTACGAAGGTTGTTCTTGTTTCCTCCATTGAATTCATCTTCTGTAACTTGTATGCTCTGCTCTTCTTCTGCAGACGCTCATTCGCAGTCTTTGTTGAACCATGGCTTTTGTGCTGTTGTTCTTCATGGAATAAGGGATGTAGAGATCCATTCCTGCATGAATGATTTCTATAAGAGATTCAGTGAACACATTGATGTCGGGATCTGAAAGGCAAACATCACTAAATGGGAAGCACGAAAATAATTCTCTCTGTTCATGCCAATTAGCACAGTTATAGTGCGAAATGCATCTGGGTGGTATAGGTTCTTGTTTTAGCGGAAGCACAATAGTTCAACTAGCAGATATAAGGTTGTGGTCTGAGTTGCTTAGTGGCGCTAAGAGGTCCACTCCGAAATCATCTGGATCTGAATTCAAAAAGAGATCCAAGGTATTCAGGTAGTCGGTTGGATGATCAGGTATTCTTGTCGGTTCGTCGACTAGCTGCATTAGATTATGGCTGATTGCGAAAGTTTCAGCCTGTCTTCCCGCTTCATCTGTTCTATTGGAGTGGCGGAGCCAATTGTTGTTGTGGAAGTTGAAGTCACCCAGTACAATGATCTCAGCTGCCGGATGATGTGTCTGAATCCAATCCACTTTATCACCTAGATACTGAAACAGTCTAGGGAAATGAATATCGTTTGGCGAGCGATATGGACAGCATGAAAACAGTGTTTCATCCTGCAAACAGATTTTAAACCACGCAAGGTCGAAAGCGTCATCGCCCCATCGTATCGTCTCTCTGGCATGCAACGTCCGATCTGGCGAAAACACAGAGGCCCCCTTTTAACCTAAATCTCTAATGTAACTCATACCCATTGAAACGTTTATAGTTATGTCGGTTGTTTGACTTATTTGTGTTTCGGTTAGGGCCAGCACATGGGGTTGTGCGTTTTGCTAATGCTGGTGGACTGCATCGACATTCACGTTGTTGTGCCCCAGTCCTCTGATATTGCAGAACTCTATCAAGACTTTGCTTCCTTTCCTAGAACGTGAATGAATTAGTGAATTTGCCGGAGGAGTTCTCGACTTACCCGCATCATGAACCCCTCGAGGCAGTCCCCCCGGAGATCCGAATGGGTGACTATTGTAACTCCGGATGATTTTGTCCCAGAAGAGCTCATCATGCTTCTTTGCCAATCCTTCCTACCCTGGAAATCGGACCATCCGCCAGATCCCGAAACTTAGTCACACAGGTGACCAATTTACGGGACCTATAGCTGGAAGTGATGGTATCTCACCGGGCGACGGGGTTGAAGCCACCTGCCACCTAGTAAAGCCCAAAGTCACATTAATATAGACACTTCTACTTACATTATCTCAAGAAGTATCAAAAATTATTCTAAAGACATCCTGGTATCTTGCTAATATAAATAAACATATAGTACAATGTAGACCTTTTCGCATAATTGTATGCATTTTGCATATTTTATCCTGTAATACTTTATCCAAAAGGATATTTTTCTTTCAGAAAGTGAGTGGTGGGATTTATCAATTTGATTCAATACGAAAAACTCATATACGAAGTCAATCTATCATTTTTACTTTTTTGCAAATACTGTGGGAAAGAATTTTTTCTGTTCAATCAGAGAACTGTAAAATTTCCTATGTATCATCTATAAATTAATTAATTTTTTTTGCGTATTTGACAATTTGTCAATTTGGAAATTTTGAATGTCAGAAATTTAATCCTAAATTTTTCGTGAATTTTCAGTATACATCTGTTTCTACATAATATTTCTGCTTCTGTAGTTAACCTGGTCCTTTAAGCCCCTTCCTGTTGTGTTTGATCACTAGATTACTGAAGATCTTCAGAGGACATAAGTGATTGTGTTTTCTAATTGGCAAGATTCCATGGGGCGAAAGTTTACATCATATAAAAACATAAGCTGCGGCAAAGCATTAGTATCGTGAAAAGACAGTTTTTTTCCGAAATATCTCGAAAAGTAATGGACCAACTGAGGAGTTGATTATTGTGATAAACACATTTATTGATCCTACAAACAGTATGTTACAAGTATAAAGTTAGTTTTTTTAAGTTTAATGTAAGAACACCAGACCTACGCACAGGTGTTAGATACCTCTGTAGGATTACTTATGTAATATACAAATTCTGGAAATAAATTGAGGTATCAAATATCTGTCAACTCAGTTCTATAATTTGGTTTCAGAAGAATGAAAATACAGAGACCTAAGTGGCCATGTTATAAGGTTCTTCCCGATATATATATATATATATATATATATATATATATTTCACCCCGACGAGTTGCCCATATATCTGTTCATGCAATCAAACTGATTTCATAAAAAATATAAATCCACCACCCGGTAATTAATACCATTGCCAGGCAATGATTATAATCAAAACATATCCTGAAATAATTATATATTAGGATAACGTTAAATGTTATGAGAAAGTGAAGTGGTGAACGATCGAATAGAATACTGCTCTGAATATAAATTTGACACAATTGTCAGTTAATTATATTACATTTATATAAACAAATGAAAAAAATATGAAATGAGATTCTGAGCAGTATAAACTAAAGAGAAAACCTATGACTCTACCTCATTATTTTTTCGGAAAGCAACCTACGAAGAATATCACAAGATTTGATGACGGATATTATTTGTAACTGTTCAAACAAATTTTTCTTTAGATCCAAAATCTCAATACTTTTATTTATATATATATATATATATATATATATATATATATATATATATATATATATATATATATATATATATATATATATATATATATATATATATATATATATATATATATATATATATATAGTGATCTGCATCGGTTGATATATATATCTATATATATATATATATATATATATATATAGTGGTAGATTCGTTATCTTCGAAAGTCATCTGCACCAATCTGGAAAATCTACCCTTACTGGAAAGTCCTTTGGGGAAAGTGCTTGAACTTTTCAGTAGTGGTAAGCGTAAAGTAGTTTTTCTCTTGAAATTCTATAGATAGAAAAATTTTAGACGTATACAATTTCATTGGTAACCGTTGAGTGATGGTAGAAGGCCCCCCCGCTATTGCTTCTTGCATATTTTCTTCCATACAAAGATTAGGTACGCACGACCCTCGAACGACTATCGTGCAACTTCTTAAATGTAAAATCAACGCACTGTATTCGTTTTGAAGCGGCAACTTTACCTACAACAAACGTGATAAAACTAAGAGTACAGCATATTTCTTATTCCATTTATAATTTAAGATTTCGTGAAATTTATTTTAACTAGATGAAGTTTCTGGCTCATTAGTTAAGTATTTTGCTGCTTTATATCCCAGGTGAATTACAGCACCAGAACTTTTCGCGGTCTTCACCTTTTTGATCTTATTAAATATTCATGTCCATTATATTCGACTCAATGAATTCTGAACTTTTCTTTTGCGTTCGTTTCAAATACAGGGCCGAAACCAAGTTAGTTATCATGTTTTGTTCTATCATCACAGAGTAATCTTATCTTCGTCCAGACAATTGTGGTAAATCACTCGTAAGCCTGTTGCTCTCGTTCGAATGACATGTATTCACATTGTACAATATGACACTTTCTGCACGAGTTTCACGAGATTTAACTAAGACAATGGAAATTCCTAAAATGAACTCACAATTTCAAATTTTTATTCATTCATTCACATTCATACCACATTCTGTGGTAATGAAATACATATTTACATTTTATAATTATTAAATAACTATAAATTTTTAAATCAAAAGGTTCGAAAATACAATAGTTTTGAATTGACATTAAGTTTGAAAAATGTGAGAATTTATTGAGGCAAATGATAAATATATAAAATCATCAATTATTACAAGAGTTGCTCAAAATGACCGACACCAACTTGAATATAAAGCTCACGTCTAGGAAGAAGTGACTGCAGAACAATATAATGAACCTTGTTATTTCTATTCTATTTTCTTGACGGCATTGTTTATCTGTTCATGTAACTGCTCGAAATTTGTTTTCTCTACACTGTAGACGAGTTGTTTCACGTACATAGAAGTCTAACGGGTTGAGATCCGTTGCTCGTGCTGGCCAAGAAATCGAACCTGCTCTATTAATTCATATATCTGGAAGATATATATTGAGCTA
Source organism: Cryptolaemus montrouzieri (assembly GCA_013387265.2). NCBI lineage: Eukaryota > Metazoa > Arthropoda > Insecta > Coleoptera > Coccinellidae > Cryptolaemus > Cryptolaemus montrouzieri. The sequence goes on along the minus strand of JABFTP020000165.1, from coordinate 20,902,852 downwards.
TTCAACAACTATTTTTCCTGATGTGAAGGTGCTCCTTCATGTTGATAATACATATTCTAAATAAAATTTAGCAGAACATCATCAATTAAATTGAACAACGTGTTCTGTAGAAGATTTTGACAAGAAATGGCATTCGTTCTGTTATTCAAAATATTAATGGGCAAGAAACTTATGAAGGTCATCCCAAACGTTGATACTCAACCTACTTTCGAAACATCTTTTCCTAACCACATTTAGATTCTGCAGTGCCCATAAATGATCATTATGCAAATTATTTTTACCATCTCTTGTGAAGCATGATTCATCACAGCACAAAATGTTCGAAATGAAATCTGAATTTTGAGCATGTTGCTGCAGAATCAAACGGTGAAATGTGGGTGGATGCTATTGGTCTCCTTCATTCAATGACCGCACTCCATGTTTTTATACAACACGCAACACGTCATTTCGGGGCATTTGCAACTGATATAAATAGGCACCAGCCTTATAAATCTGTTTTCCAAACATTGATTGAAATGGTTATCAACAGTAAATCGTTCAAAGCACCAAGAAAAAAGAAATATAAAGTAAAGGATAAAGAAGAAGCAAAGAATGAAGCAATAGAAGCTATAAGGCTGAACCCTTCAATTCGATCAGGCAAAAGGAGGCTGATACAAGAATTTACTCCCTACAAAATGCAATTATCACAATTTTTTCGCTGACAAAATTTCTGCAATTGGTATTTATAAAAGGCCATGAATGCCCAAACTTTTCTAGAGATGTCATATGGACCGCTAAAGTCCGCTTCAACTGTGATTGGATTTTTAATTGCCATATTAAACATATTACATAAACATATTATTCTGAATCAATCATAATTAATTATAGGTAATGATTAGTAGGCTATTTTTCTTACAAGTTTTTTCGAATTGGTGGAATTAATTAATTTATATAGGTCAAATGGGAAGATATCTAAGTACAAGAATTTCAGAACACAAACGAAGTATAAATTCAGCAAACCGTAGAAATTCAACAGGTAAAACCGCTCTGGCAGAACATGCGATATCTATGAATCATGCATTCGATTTTGAAAATGCAATGGTTCTGAATAGAGAATCCCATTATTACAGAAGACTCATTAAGGAAATGCTACACATACAAAAACATACAAACAGTGTCAACAGAAAACAGGATACAGAAGGTCTTAGTAATTCATATTCCAATCTTATAAGGAGAATCAATTCTTGAAGTTGAAACCACCATTATTCGTTTTGAGATGCCGTGTGTATCAGTGGTTTCCTTAGTATATTATGACAACGTAAAAATAATAATATCAGACTGCACATATTCGATGTTTTGCCAACTGCTCCCGAATATCAGTTCGATTTCGAGAATGGAGAACGCATATTCTCCGTGGTCTTTGTTACCGTTCAGTAAGACTAAGCAGCCCTTGAATTATCTAGATATGTATCTTTCATTTTATTATTACGTAGGAGATCTGTATATACCTTGTGAGTACTTATTTTTTTATTTCTAAAAGAAAATTTTATTCTATTTATTTATTTATTGTATTTTATGGCAGCTTTCATATATACATTTCATAGTGTTTTCAATTTTTTCGAGCTTGTGAGTGTTTCGTGTAATGTCTAACAATTCGGTTTTCGATAGAGAAGAGTCTGTTTAATTTATACACATATATGTTATGTTGCTTCACTTTCCTTAAAGAAGAAAAATTTTATTTTCTTATAGTAAAATTCAGAAGTCCTGAAGTAGGCAAAATATTGTGCCGACATTTCGACTGAATGTATAAATAAAGATCTTCGGAAAAAAACTGGCTTGATTCCACCAATTCAAAATGAATAATGAATTATAGTATTGTTTCTCGATGGACTGTCTCTAGCACAACGCGATGGCCCTTCCCAGAAAAGCGGGGTCTTTCACTGGCCTTACATATCTGAATTTTGGAGATAATTGACTGACTTGACGCCACTAGACTTTTTTGTTTGTGGTTATAATGAAAATTTTCTTTTCAAGGAAACCACTAACAAGCTAGAAGAATTATAACAGAATTTCAAGGAATGCCTTCCCCGCTTATGCTTCGAATTTAGAAAAAACCTTCTCGGCCTTATAACAAAACTACTCAACCGAAAATTTTTTCCACACCTCTAAAAATTTCACTCAAAACATTGCTTGTTGAATGTCAAACTTATGTAACTTTGATAATAACCAAGATATCCGCGAATGACGATTCCAGCATTATTTTGGAAATTTTGAATAACTCACAAGCGAAGAAAGACATCGAAAAAATTTTGCAACACTAAACTAGTTCCTGAAAAAAAGATCTTAAGAGGGTGGTCATTTACTCTAACTATAATATTCAACCCAACTGCCTTACGAAAATATCCAAATTGGCGCAGCCTGTCCATGAGATCGAATCGTTTTCGCGACTTATCAGATAGCTAATTGTTCGTAGCCGTTAAACTTTTAATTGCACATCAGACGGAACACTGTGATTAGTGTGTGAAATCATATTTATCACAAATCAATTCATAGATTAACAGAAACTGAAGAAATATCCGCTAAGTGGTAGTAGGTATATGTATATATTCTCTATTTTTCCAAGTGTGTTTTAAGTTCTTTTCCAAAATTCAGTAATCAGAAGTATATTCACAGTACTTCATAACAACGGTTTTCGAATTTTCTTTCAATTGGGCTCTGAGACATTGCTTCTTTCAAAATTTTATGATTTTGGGGCAACATAAATGATGAAAAAGATGCCTACGCGTTCCTGACAAAAATCGCAATTTTTTGTCATATAACGACAAATCTAATGTTTTCAAATTTTTTTTCACATGGAATATTATCAAATTTCATGATGGAAAATACCCAATAGCTTTTGATTTTCTTGCGAATTTTCAAATATGCAGCAGAAAAGCAACCTTATCAGCCAGATTCTCCGGTTGTGTTGACTGAAAAATGTTGATAATCTCAGAACCAAGGAATTGCAGACCCGAGTATCTGGTATAACTCTCAACTAGATACTGTTAGGGATTCACTAAAAAAGTTTTCGTGATTCAACTACAAATCAACACTTTTCGTTTTCTTCCTGTATCCGTACTGTATCATATTTCCTTTCGCTAAATTTTCTGTTACTATAATAACGGAAAGCACCTTTCAAGTTTTGATTCCTTTGTAAGTGTCTAAATATGCCATAAATATAACATAAACGGTCGTAACTGCGTTGATTTAGAGGTTCAATTTTTCCACAGCCGACTCGATTTCTAACCTTTGCCTAGGAGAAAAATCTCGACTATAGACAAGCAGACGGACGGACAGACAGATATACAGACTGACGGGCAGACTGTCAATGAAGTAATCTTGAAAAAGTTGGGTTCGTTCTTGTGGGATCCAGAATCCTAAGATCAATAGAACTGAAGCTGGACTTTATATGGAACAGAAAACAAGACATCAAGCTTGATAAGCTCATCAACCTTCGATCTATCACTTAAATAAATTTTGAACAAGATTATATCCTTCGCATTTTTTTAGAATTTTACGAATGGTCGACTGCGAAGTCGGTGTTCTGTCTCGTTTTATTTCATTGGAAAATTCACGCTATTTAGGGAGAAAACTTGACATTCCTCATAGGACGATTTTCCGCATAGTCCAGCGATTAACAGAAACGATTGATCATGAGGGACGACTTGGACAAGACAACGAAGATCGCATTATTCGTCTTCGGGCTTTACTGCGAATCACCACTACTACAAGCATACAAACTCAACTCTTGTAAATAGTAAAACGATAAGAAAACTCCTTGCAAAATATAAGTTTCATCCCAGTAGGCCTACCACGGGCCCTAAACTCAATTGCATAACACCGTGCAGCTCGACTTCGGTTTACTAGAAAACAAGTCAAATGGAAAAAGCACGATTGGGAATTTCTTCTGTACGGTGATAATGATTCCAAATTTTTTTATTCGGTAATAATCGACGCCAGAAATATTCAGATGTGTAAACGAGCAAATTGCCCAACAACAATTCCCAACAGTGCAGACAGCTTTCCAGTCGGCGATGGATATCTGACATACCGTTAAATGTACATACTGTGCCTTATGTGAACGAGTTTTGGGACGAATATGAATATTCTGGTTTTTGTATCTATAATCGGTCAAGATTTCCTCTTCATGCACGATAATGCAATGTCGCATAGTGCCGTAGGGGTAAATAATTTTTTTGAACCCGACTGAGCATATATGGAAATCCATAATAATTAGACAACGAGCCATAAATACACAAATCTTCCAACTCTATAAGGTCACCTGGGTGAATTTTGAATTTCAACAGGCCAGGCCTTAATACGATCGACCAAAATGAGTATGAATCGAAGGTGTCAAGTGGTTATGAGCACCCGAGCCTGAAATAACCAGTACTGAAAGATTAGAATTCCTTTTCTTTTCTAAGTGTTCGAACAATGATTGTTTTAATCACATGCTTCTCCAGAATTGATTCCATAATTTTTTGTTTGTATCCTTTCGTCACCTCATTGTTTTCTTTACTTTTATCCTCAAAACATAGTATGCAAGGAAAACCCAAATAAAATTAACACTTTCAAATAATTCGGCTAAATGTGGATGGAATAAATTCTTGAAATAATATATTTGAAAAGCCAAACATACACACACAATCTAATCTAAATTAAATTTTGTCCCTGTAAAATGTAGAACCGTGAACAAGACATCTGGAACGGTATAGTTTTACACGTCTCATATGATTTTGACGGATGTAATCAGTGGGGCGAATATATTTTATTAGAAGATTGATCCGTTCAACTGTTCACCATAAATCTTGAAAGCTACCTAATAATTAGAATAATTCCACACTTTTCCCACAATGTATTGAAAAATATAAGAAAAAGTATAGAATATTTTCGATGTAAATCTGAAATTCCTTGGATGGCAACCAATACATCAATAATATCACTGCTATGCGATACCGAGTTGCACATCTGTCCCAATCATCCTTATGAGCTGCAATCGGCAAAAATCAAAATTGTATGATTGTTTCAACACGTAGTTCATCACAAAGTTCTCGATTATACTTATAATTTCTTACCTTGGAAATCAGCTTGATCGGCGCATAATCGATCATAATTAAATGTCTCTTTCTGTTATGTCACCTCACATCAACGGTTTTCAGATTCTCTTGTAGTTGTGCTTTAAAACATTTACACAACAGAAATTATTAAATAATTTTAAGCTGATGCGCCTGCACGTTTTTGAGAAAAAGGAAATGAGTTCATAATCACAATTTTTTTGTGATGTAACTACGAATCTACAGCTCTCATATCGTCGCTTCAGATTCACGGCATTGCTTCTCATCAAATTTCATGATGCGAAGTATGCAGCAGAAAAGCAACATAAACAGGCCTATTTTCTGATTGCGGAATTGCCGACCCTAGTATCTAGTATCAATCTCAATTGGACAACCTTTGGAGCTCACTAAAAAAGGCGAATAAGTTAATTTCAGGAAAATTGTATTTCGAGACATAACTGCAAGTTTACAGTTTCAGCTTTTTTTCTATATCCATGCTAAATGACATTTCATTTCATCAAATTTTATGTTTCTATGATAACGGGAAGTACTCTTTAGGTTTTGATTCCCTTATAAGTTTCCAAATATGCCGTAAATACAAGAGAATGCCGACCTGAGTGTTCGGTAGCAAACACAAAAATAATGAATTCTTTTGAATAATCCGACTAAATGTAAGTGATAATTTGTTGAAATGGTATAAATTAAAAGCCAAAAATATACTCATACTCTATTCTAAACTGAATTTTGTTCCAGTGAAACGTAGAAGCGGAAAGCTACAGTATAACATACCTTATATGTTTTCGACCAATGTTATCAATCGAGCAAAAACATTTTTTTGAAACATTGATATGTTCGAGTCATCCTGGAAACTACCTAATTATTAGGTTATGTTAGATTTTCTCCACAATGTATTGAAAATTATAAAGAGAAATTATAAAATATTATTTATAATTTCTGTGATAGAATCCGATGATCTCTGATATACTATACCGCGATTCTACATCGGAGTTGCACATCTGTCATTATGTGCTGTAGGTAATACCATTTTTTTGATTGTTCAACAATGGTTGTTAAGATCAGTTCCTTCAGCAGAATCAATTTTGCCAACTAATTATAAGAATCAGTCTATATTATCTTGCACAGTATATTGAAAGATGTTAGAATAAATGAAGGTCCAACTAAAGTTGACGATGGGATAACAAAAGTATTCTTCAAAAATGATATTGAATCGGCCGTTACTGAGTGATGTTTGATCATCGTACGGTTTGTTAATTAAATATTTTATGATATTCTTTACGAAGTAAACCAAAATCACCGTATGAAAATTTTTCTTGCTCATGTTCATGATGAGTTTATGAGTTATGATATCAAATACCCGACTTAGAACATTACACTAAGCCAATTGTGAAATTGCGTTTTGAATATAAAGTTCATTATGTACTTTTCCCGAAAAAGGGAGATTGTGATCCTTCAACGATTTTTTGTTGATTTCCATTCTATTTCCTTAGAGTTCAATAGACTTTTATTATGTTTCAATGTCTTACTTCTACACTGTAAACGGCTGTGGCGGATGCCATTCGAATTAATCAAAACGAACCATTGTAATAGTCCGAGAGCCAGCAACAGATTCTTGCGACGAATTTCCTCTCGGCCTATAATTCGTTGAATGCTTTAGAAAGTTGTGTTTTTAAATCTCGTAAATGCAGCTGCTGCATTATGGGAGGGTTAGGATACGCCAGTGTCCAAATCAAGTAAAAAAATCAAGTATTTTTTTTCTCTGTTAAAACTTTGAGAGTTAATAGTTGATATAATATTGGAATGAAAAACACCTCAGCTGACTATAATATAGATTATAATTATGCTGGTCAGAACATAAGAAATAAAACTTGGTTATTTCTTCCTGACTGAAATTTTGTCATGTGGTAACGATGATATTGCATGATACTCTGAATAAAACAAGGCAGTATACGATGGTCGAAAATCTATCACCTGACGCACTGAAATTAATACAGAAACCAGGCATGAGAGCAGCTCGTCTGTTCAAATACTCTAGCAAACGAATTTTTCCACTGCATACGACCAACTGATTTTTTTAATATTGATAGTATTTGGCAAAGTATCATCAGACAAAATTTTCTACCACGAATAAATAGCTAATCAAAACTGATTTCATTCAACGCTTACACACTTTGAACATTCGAACCCTATTTTTACGCCATCTTTGTGCAAAATATTTATCGTCAGAATTCGTACCAAAGGTTTCGTTGTCAAATATGTAAACATCTTTCTTATACCTAGAAATCAATAATCGAATAAATAAATGGATTATCGGAAAGGAAACAAATTTTGATCCTTTGTTCTTCAAGGTTCCGTACTCCAAAAAGAAAAATGGAAACGTCCTTCTCTCGGAAACACGTGTAGGCATATAATTGAAAGTGATATCGAATACTCAAGTTGACAAATTCTAGTATATATGAAAATATTCAACTTCTAAATCGACGCAATCCAGATATTGTAGATGTTAAACTTTGTGGCATATTTTGACACTATCGGCTCTTTCTGTTAACCTTGGAACATGAAATTCGACACAAACCAGTTTTGTAGTACAGATATGTGAAAATATCCGAAAAATATAAACTCGAGGTTATATCATTAAAAAGACTTTTGCTATAACGATCGCAATCACCTTTTTATGAGAACAGCGTAAGGGTATCCAGTTAACATTCATATCAAATACTTAAGTGTCCAAACCCCTGTATCTGTGAGAAAATAATCAAAGAAAAAATTAATGTATTGAAAAAAGTTTGTTACAATGAACGTATACTTCTTTTTCTAAGATAGAGAATTGATATTGATAGCAGATTTTCAAATCTCCAAATCCTTCGATCAGTCAACCCAACCGAAAAATATGGTTGTTCATATCCCATTCTTCTGCATATTTTGACTCTCACAGAGAAACTAAAAGCTTAAGAGTATATCCCATTATATGGAATCATGAAATATTGCAAAAATATCGTTATTTAAAGTGAAAAGAAAAATGCGAAAACTGTATATTTGTAGTTCTCATCACGAATACATTGCAATATTGAACTACTTCAAATTTCCTCAGGATCACGTAGGCGTATAAAGTTGAAATGTATTAAAAGCACAAATCAAGGGAAAAATTCGAAAACTGTTAATTTGTAAATCATGAATTTATTGCAGCAGATATTTCATTCGGATTTTAACGCATATTATTGCAGATTTGCTGAATCCTAGAAACCACGTTGCCTCTTGTACGTACTGAAGCAGCTTAGATTCTTTCTTTTATATTTCCCCATACAAAAGTGCAGTGGATCAAGATCCAATGATCTGGTCGTTGGTCCAATGTTATTAATCACGTCACGATGCATATAATTTCTCCCTCGTCGGCCAATACAAAGTTGCGGGTAATTAGTATTTAACCGTTCCCTTACAGCTATTCCAAAGTGCGGGGAGGCTCCATCCATTTGTATCCAACTTTCATATCTTAAATCAATATGTAAATCTTTCGATGTAATCCTGAAAGTGACTCGAGGTAAATCTTGGGGATAGAAAAAGCGGACGACAAACATTGTTATCAAAATCTTTTAATCAAACATTCACCGAAAATTTATTTCGAAATTAGCTAAGTCGAATTTCCTGAGGATTTTCGTGTACCCAAAAATGGATATTATGGTAATTCGTCACTCCACGTCTAATGAAAGAAGATCTATCAGTTCAGAGAATTTTACGCCAGAAGTTAGGATTTTCTTCTGTCGGATTTAAAAGCCACTGGCATAACCTCATTGTTATCTCAGCATCTCCAGGGTCTAAATCCTGAACGGGCTGTAGGTGATATGCGGGCTGTAGGTGATATGCGGGCTGTAGGTGATATGCGTGCATGTGGTCGTCTTGTGATGTTCGTAATATTTGAGACAGGTATTTGTTATTGCTGAGCTGCATTGAGACAGCTGAGCCTCGGGTATATGAGTTATGGAAGATGAAAATCAGGGTATAAGTTGCATTCAAAACGCGGTTCAAGGAAGGCTTTGTGTTTTACATTCCAAAGAGAGGATACGTTGTAGGATGGGGCTTTCGAACTGGCAAGTTTCGAAATTTGTATATATAACAAAACTCTGTTTTCATGTTGTCTGTATCGATCTCTCAACGATAACAACTACCCCTGTTTTAGAATCTAGGCGATAAGGTAGACTCGATCCAAATACAGTATCCTTCAGCTGAAGTTATTATAATGGAAGGCCTTTGCGATCAGCTGCAACTTTACACAGTTTTTCGATGAGCCGAAATGAATTCCTGATAATATAACCGAATACTCTCGGTCCCTTTTTTTTCAGATCCAGATGATTTCCGTTTACAGATATCAGCACCCTTGGGTAACTCCAACCACAACCTTGTTTCTGCCACAGGTAACTTCGTGCAGCCACGAAATAATAATCCAACACCTTCCAGGATGATGTGGTTTTACAACCGAGCTATCTGGCATGGACTTCTACCTTCCACACTCCACGAAAAAGCACCCGCTCGGAAGCCTTGATTCACTAGAAACTGTCAGTCAAAAACACAGCTTATAAGAAGTGGAAGAAAAATCCAGCAGATGAAACTAAAGCTGAATATTTGCGTTGCAGGAATATTTATAACTCAACAATTTATAATGCAAAAACCCACTTCAATGAAATATTTACGAATAGACTCTCAAAGCAGACCAGTGGAACTCGTCAATTCTGGTCCATGGCGAAAGCAGACAGCAACAACTTTTACAAGTCATCCTTCTCGCCTTTGATTTGAGATGACGGTTCTATCGCATCATCACCTAAAGCAAAAGAGGATCTCTTTGCAATAATGTTGTCGAAAAATTCTAGTTTAGATTCATCAAACGCCACCAAGCATCCCACATGTTAATTTGACTACTTGAGAAGTCGAGTTAAGAATGCGTAAGGTAAGGCGCGTTCTTCAATAAATAAACTGTAAAAAAGTATGTGGCCTGGATGAAATACGACACCTGTTCTAAAGAAATATGCTCCAGAGTTAGCACCTGTTCTTAATCGTCTATTTCAGATTTCGTACGACAGCCAGACGTTTCCAGAGTGTTGGAAAGTTGCGAGAATACAACCGATTCCAAAGAAAGGCAAGAAAATACCTACCCCAAAATTATCGTCCAACCCTATTGTTGCCCATTATGTCGAAACTCATGGATAGAGTGATAACGGATGAGCTCATAAAATCTCTCGAGTTACTGGGTGATCGACAATATGATTTCCGCAGACAACAATCAAAAATCATGGCGGATCAAGAGCCGTTGCTCTTGATATCTCAAACGTCTTCGACAGGGTTCGACACGCACCCTTAATGAATAAACTGACCGCATATGAACTTCCCGAAAAATTGAGTGGTTGGGTTTGTAGTTTCCTCTTCAGTAGATCAATTCAGTTGGTAGTTAATAGTGTAACGACTGAATCTTTTCTGGTTGATGAAGGAGTATCCCTGACCTCCATACTCTCGCCAACTCTTTTTCTATTGCAGAATAATGAACAGCTCTACTCCACCGATAACAAAATCTTTAGGGTTTACCGACGACTATACCACTCTGTCGTCATTTTCTTCTCAGCATCCTATAACTGCTAAACAGTCACACTTACAAAGATAAAACACAGCATGTCACTGAATTCAGATTTGGAGAAGATGTCAGAGTGAGGGCGGATGAACTTGGTCAATTTCAATGCGAATAGGACGAAATCAACAACGTTCGCCAGAGAAGTTACTGCTGGAGAACAGCCTTTAATCATGCAAGGATATTAAATTTCCCCAGTAACTAACATGAATCGAGTCGGCATCACAGTTAACATAAGAGTTTCCTGGAGTTACCATGTGTTGGCTATTGTCAAATATTGTTCTGCAGAACTCAGTTTTCTTTTCAGGGCAAAGCACTACTTCACGCCATCACAGCTGATGGTTTATACAAAGCACAGGTGACCTGGTCAGGAATACTATATATATATATATATAGGGGGTTTTACCCCGACGAGTTGCCCATATATCTGTTCATGCAATCAAACTGATTTCATGAAAAAATATAAATCCACCACCCGGTAATTAATACCATTGCCAGGCAATGATTATAATCAAAACATATCCTGGAGTAATTATATATTAGGATAACGTTAAATGTTATGAGAATATATCAATCTACCAGAATATATACATACTATAGCATCATCAGACAATGATATCAATGTACCAACGAGTAGTGTCAGAGGCTTTCTCCCCGGAAAAATCCAGTGTACGGACCTTAGTCAAGTAACACTGAATGTTACTCATTAATAGTTTCCTTTGTGTGAAGTGGTGAACGATCGAATATCGAATTGTCAGTTAATTATATTACATTTATATAAACAAATAAATAAAATATGAAATGAGATTCTGAGCAGTATAAACTAAAGAGAAAACCTATGACTCTACCTCATTATTATTTTCGGAAAGAAACCTACGAAGAATATTACAAGATTTGATGACTGTTATCTTTTGTAACTGTTCAAACAAATTTTTCTTCAGACCCAAAATCTCAATACTTTTGTGAAGATTTCTAGGAATAACGCCTGTTGTAGAAATAATAATCGGTAGAATAAATATTTTCTTCATTTTCCACATTTTTTAATCTCGTCGCCAAGCATTATATATTTAGAAATTTTTTCATTGTATTTATTTTGTATATTATGTGTGTCGGGTATAGCAATATCAATTATATATGTTATTTGATTCTGTTTATCAATAAGAACGATATCTGGTCTATTGTGTTTTACAGCTCTGTTGCACAGAATTGTTTTATCAAAATAAAGTTTATATTTGTCATTTTCACAAATAATCTCAGGTTCATATTTTCGAAATTTTTTTCTTTTGGGAATTAGGTCATGTTTAATTCCTAGATTGAAGTGAATAATATTAGCGACGGCATTATGTCTTTCTAAATAATCTGTTGAAGCAAGGACTGAGCAAGATGATAATATATGAAAACTGTTTCTGAAGAACAGGAACATCTACGGCAAGAATCATCTATATTTTGTTTGATGATATGTTTTCTATAATTCCTTGTGAAAACAACCTGGTCCTGGATCGCAATTGCCAAGCCTTCTGTTTCAGCAAACAATTCTCCAGATACTAACCATTTATTCGATGCAATTTCATCAATATAATCATTTTTCAATTCTTTAGGTGCTTTCCGTGTAATTCCTTCTGCATCCAACTTTCTATTTCAGAATTATCATCAAATATATCGAAATTTACCTTTTGCATTGTCAAGTTCAGAGGTGTAAGATTATAATCTGAAGCAACAACAATATCATGTAATTTAGACGTTCTCTGTTTATCATGAAAATGGGAACGTAGATGAAAAATCTGTTTACTATGAAGATTATTCAAATCAATTAATCCACGACCTCCAAGATGTCTAGGTAGTGTAACTCTCTGAACAGCTGACTTTGGGTGGTGCTTATGATATTTACAGAGCATTTTCCTCGTTTGACATTGTAATTCATTTAGATCAGTTTTAGACCATTTAATAATTCCAAAAGAAGATGTAAGAATAGGAACAGCATAGGAGTTGATAGCTCTGAAAAGGTTTTACTAGTTAAATAACTCTTGATGATAATTCTTAGTCTTTTGTAATATGAACTTCTAATAATTTCTTTAGTGCTGCTATGGTTAATTGTCTTCTCTTGACAAAATCCAAGATATTTATATGTATCTCCTTGATGCATTGGCTCGATTTCGATATTGGAAATCTTTGTATAATCAGAGGTGATCTTTCCTTTTCAATAGAAAGATTTTTACATTTTGGAAGCCCAAATTTCATATGAATATCATTGGAATAGTTGAAAGTAATCTCAAGTAGACTTTTTAAATGAGATCTGGTTCCGGCATATAATTTAATATCATCTAAATAAATTAAGTGACTTAATTTGAATTCAGTTAATAAACTCTTTATTTTGAAGCCGAAACTAGTAGCATTTAATTCATGAGATAATGGATTGAGGCAAAGACAAAACCAAAGAGCACTTAAAGAATCACCTTGAAAAATGCCTCTTTTGATTGGAATTACTTCGGATTTTAACGATTGTTTTGAAATATTTAAATGAAGATTGGTTCTTCAATTTTTCATTACGAATTCAAGAAAATGACGAAGTGTCTTATCAATTTTATAAATTTCCAAAATTTCTTGAAGCCATGAATGGGGAGAACTGTCAAAAGCCTTTTGGTAATCAATGAAGGCTGTATGAATATTTTCTTCTTTGTTTGAGCTTGATTCAAAGCAACAGAATCAATTACAAGTTGCTCTTTAGTACCAAGGTGTTTTTTCTACATCCTTTTGATGTTCGGAAAGAATATTATAATTCTCCAAATGTGCATAAATTTTTTGGGTAATACATGCAGTTAGAATTTTATATATTGTTGGAAGGCAAGTAATTGGTCTATATTGAGACGGATCAATAGTATTATCACTTTTCGGTTTTAAATAAGTAATTCCTTGTGTGAAAAATAAAGGAGTAGCTGAGGGGTTCTTTATTATAAATGAAAAATATTCAGCCAATTTTTCATGAACGCAAGAGAATTTCTTGAACCAAAAGTTATGAATACCATCAACACCTGGAGATTTCCAATTTTTGTGTGTTTAATAACTGATGTTATATCTTCGTTTGAAAATTTTTCAAATTGCATGCATTCTATTTGAGAAAATCGAGACCTTTCATTCAAAATCCAACTTGCATTGGAATTATGTTGCCTTGGCACTGCCCAAATTGAAGACCAATAATCAGTTAAAATATCAATTTTAAGAACTCCATTTCCAGAAATATTTTCATTTGAACCTGAAATAAATTTGTAAAAATGTTTTTCATTATTTTTGAATAGTTTGTTTTGGAATTTTCTATCTGAATTTATTTTATATTCACGTAGTCTAATAGAGTATACTGAAAGTTTTTGTTTTAAAGTATCGATGTATTCTATCAATTGTCCATTACTTATCTCATTATTTTTATTTGTTTTATTTTTGAGGAATATTTTTCCAATATTTGCCATAAGTTTTTTGATCGATTACCTCTGGAATATTGAGTCAATCTTCCTAAATCACATCTGATAGAAGAAATTTTACCTTCTAACCTTTTTTGCCATGAAGGTTTTTTCTTGATATTATAATTAGATCCAAAATTTTCTAATTTGTATCCAGAATGTTTAACTACTGTAATAGCGGCACAATATATAATCAGATGAAGTGTATAGATATTCATTACTTTAACAAGTTGCTTTGGAAGAATATTCTCATTAAGCACGTTTATACAATCGAAAATTTTCTTTGAATAATGAATTTTAGGAAGTTTAGGTCTTAAAGTTGGGTCAATATTTTCAAATAAATTCATTTGATTGAGAAATAAATTTTCTATATCTTTGTTATCATTATTTTTAGATGAATTTTCTGATTTATTTTCGATGCTTTTCATGAATGGGACTAGGTTTTCATCTGAAACTTCAAAATTTAAATGTTCTTCTTGTTGAACGTTGTTTTTAATTGATTTTAATTCTGATTCAGATATAAAGTTTCTATTTTCAATATACCGTCTTTGATTCGCAATGCTTTCTCTGAAATACAGCAATTGGGGAATTTTTCTTTGAACATATTATATAGTTTAGACATATAACCTTTTTATTTGTTCCATTATTTGTTATTTTGTAATAACAAAACATAATAAATTTATTCATTTCATACGTCCATTTCATGCGTTTTATTTTTTATTAATTTTGTGTAGATCTGAATTAGTGATGAAGTTATGATAAGATTAGAGAAACCTCACATAGAACAGTATTCAAAGAATATATATATATATATATATATATATATATATATATATATATATATATATATATATATATATATATATATATATATATATATATATATATATATATATATATATATATATATATATATATATATATATATATATATATATATATATATATATATATATTTTGAATACTGTTCCATGTGAGGGTTTCCTCACCCAAACATTAATTATAATGATTAGATAGTGTCAGAATAGTGCGCCCCAACGACCACCCGGAGATCACGTGAGATCTCCAGCTTATCGCTCAATGATGGCAGGTTGCCGATCTTCCCTTTTTTGCTGATACTTCCATGATAAATCCTCTGAAGAACTGAAAGGCTTGGTTCAGGAAGAAATCTAAGTTCAAATAAAAACTAGGTCCGCAGAAAACTCTTACCAGCAGACGGTCCAACTAGCAACGCAACGTACCTCTATAAACATTATGCTCACAGGGCTAGTGTGCTGTATAACTCACTCCAATCGAATATCTTTTCGATAACTTACAATTTCATCGTCGAGGAAACACACAGATTGAATTATCTTCCACGGCTACAGCTGTGATATGACAGGCTTCGCTTCCTCCCAAGAATTGAGAATAAAAAAAAAGGAAGATAGTATACTTACATGATGGCGGACGAGGATAGAAATCTATACAACTATACATTGAGACCAAAGACGTTTCGCTTCGATAGGATTTCAGAACAATCAGTCTTCATTATAATGAGCCACATGTTCATTCATTAATTTTTTAGTTTGTTTCGTTTCTACATTCACGTTCGCGGGAAAACAGATTTGTGTGTTAGAAGTTTGAGATTTTACTATGAACCTTTTTACTCAATACACAATAGATTTTGGAGATAATATTTGGTTTATTCACCCAAAAGGTCATTTCAAGGTGCTTCTTCCGATGAGCAACAGATTTATTTTTTGATTTATGTATTTTTTTATTTCTACTTTTATTGAAATATATTCATATTAACAAAATCAGTCTCTGGCTTCTGGACCATAAGTACCTTTCAATATTTCTGGTGAAAAAAATGTAATTCGAGACAATTTCAAACCGCAATTAAAATAGTACTTCATACATTCAGAAATATGGATAACGTTCGGACGATGGAAATCACTTCCATTTCGAAATGTGAATAATCCATCAGCCGGGAAAACCTATTAGCAGACTCGCAAGAGAACCTGGGAATGGCAGTGATGTCTGTAACCTACGGAAACGGTGCCTTCGACCGCGATAATTACCACTAAAATGAACGGAATTAAAGCAAATCTATCAACCTGACGCTTTTGCTTCAATCCAATTTCCCATTCTACCGGATATTCAGAACCTTAGAAACGAATATTCATCGTTTTACGCCAGTAACAACCCATCAACATGATCATTCATTAATATATATTATCCCGGAATAATATGATTAATCGCTATAATTGAAACATAACGGAATACGAGGATAGTCCCATAAGTATCTGAGCTACCTTCATATCTCCATGCCAGAACGTCTAAGCAACGTCTGTGACGCATTGATGTAACTAGTGAGTCACGAACTCCCTGAAGATGTTTGATACCGGCCAAACGCATTGGCTTGTGAACAATGCGTTTGGTTAGATTACAATTGTGTGTACTGTGATCACAATTTACTATGATAAAGGAAAATATTCCGCCTACAAATGATGACTGACATTAAGTACTTATGTTGAAAGAAAAATTCAATAGTAGGGGGAAATATTCTTCCTACAAAAAATGACTAGTGTTAACAACTCTATAGTTAGAAAAATAAGTACAAGCAAATCTCCTTAATGCTTTCATGTACTCTAATTCTTTCAATATAATGGAGCATCAACGTTTTCAACCAAAGAATGGTATAATAAAAAAACATGTACCTATACGCAAATATAACCGTTCTAGAAGTTCTGAAAGGTTTCGTAACACAATGAGAACAAAACGGACACATGAATACGCGTCATCACATTCATCGAACTTCGTGCTGCATTACGTTAGCCACAGTACGCTTGTGATATATCTCCCTGCGACTTCTGACCGTTTTAAGATTGAGAGCGATGCCTTAAGGATGCCGGTTTGATGTCAAAGGCTTTGAACGCGATGCCGAAAAGCGATTACCAGATCTACTTCCAGAACTAAAAAAGGCTTTCGAAGCGTATTGTTCAACCCAACAGGGACTGCTTTGAAGGATGCCATGAGCCAGATATCAAAAAATAACATCAGAAAACAAATATGGAGGTAGGTTACCATTCTATAAAATTCTGAGAATTATCGACGTTCGAAAATGAGAGATGAACTATCTACCACTAAACCACACGTATCTCTCATTTCGAACGTCGATATATATATATATATATATATATATATATATATATATATATATATATATATATATATATAAATATAAATCCACCACCCGGTAATTAATACCATTGCCAGGCAATGATTATAATCAAAACATATCCTGGAATAATTATATATTAGGATAACGTTAAATGTTATGAGAATATATCAATCTACCAGAATATATACATACTATAGCATCATCAGACAATGATATCAATGTACCAACGAGTAGTGTCAGAAGCTTTCTCCCCAGAAAAATCCAGTGTACGGGCCTCAGTCAAGTAACACTGAATGTTACTCATTAATAGTTTCCTTTGTGTGAAGTGGTGAACGATCGAATAGAATACTGCTCTGAATATAAATATGACAAAATTGTCAGTTAATTATATTACATTTATATAAACAAATAAATAAAATATGAAATGAGATTCTGAGCAGTATAAACTAAAGAGAAAACCTATGACTCTACCTCATTATTATTTTCGGAAAGAGACCTACGAAGAATATTACAAGATTTGATGACTGTTATCTTTTGTAACTGTTCAAACAAATTTTTCTTCAGACCCAAAATCTCAATACTTTTGTGAAGATTTCTAGGAATAACACCTGTTGTGGAAATAATAATCGGTAGAATAAATATTTTCTTCATTTTCCACATTTTTAATCTCGTCGCCAAGCATCATATATTTAGAAATTTTTTCATTGTATTTATTTTGTATATTATGTGTGTCGGGTATAGCAATATCAATTATATATGTTATTTGATTTTGTTTATCATTAAGAATGATATCTGGTCTATTGTGTTTTACAGCTCTGTTGCAAAGAATTGTTTTATCAAAATAAAGTTTATATTTGTCATTTTCACAAATAATCTCAGGTTCATATTTGTGAAATTTCTTTCTTTGGGAATTAGGTCATGTTTAATTCCTAGATTAAAATGAATAATATAATAATCTGTTGAAGCAAGGACTGAGCAAAATGATAATATATGAAAAACTGTTTCTGAAGAACAGAAACATCTACGGTAAGAATCATCTATATTTTGTTTGATGATGTGTTTTCTATAATTCCTCGTGAAAACAACCTGATCCTGGATCGCAATTGCCAAGCCTTCTGTTTCAGCAAACAATTCTCCAGATACTAACCATTTATTCGATGCGATTTCATCAATATAATCATTTTCAATTCTTTAGGTGCTTTCCGTGTAATTCCTTCTGCATCCAACTTTCTCTTTTAGAATTATCATCAAATATATCAAAATCTACCTTTTGCATTGTCAAGTTCAGAGGTGTAAGATTATAATCTGAAGCAACAACAATATCATGTAATTTAGACGTTCTCTGTTTATCATGAAAATGGGAACGTAGATGAAAAATCTGTTTACTATGAAGATTATTCAAATCAGTTAATCCACGACCTCCAAGATGTCTAGGTAGTGTAACTCTCTGAACAGCTGACTTTGGGTGGTGCTTATGATATTTACAGAGCATTTTCCTCGTTTGACATTGTAATTCATTTAGATCAGTTTTAGACCATTTAATAATTCCAAAAGAAGATGAAAGAATAGGAACTGCATAGGAGTTGATAGCTCTGAAAAGGTTTTTACTAGTTAAATGACTCTTGATGATAATTCTTAGTCTTTTGTAATATGAACTTCTAATATTTTCTTTAGTGCTGCTATGGTTAATTGTCTTCTCTTGACAAAATCCAAGATATTTATATGTATCTCCTTGATGCATTGGCTCGATTTCGATATTGGAAATCTTTATATAATCAGAGGTGATCTTTCCTTTTTCAATAGAAAGATTTTTACATTTTGGAAGCCCAAATTTCATATGAATATCATTGGAATAGTTGAAATTAATCTCAAGTAGACTTTTTAAATGAGATCTGGTTCCGGCATATAATTTAATATCATCTTAATAAATTAAGTGACTTAATTTGAATTCAGTTGATAGACTCTTTATTTTGAAGCCGAAACTAGTAGCATTTAATTCATGAGATAATGGATTAAGGCAAAGACAAAACCAAGGAGCACTTAAAGAATCACCTTGAAAAATGCCTCTTTTGATTGGAATTACTTCGGATTTTAACGATTGTTTTGAAATATTCAAATGAAGATTGGTTCTCCAATTTTTCATTACAAATTCAAGAAAAGACGAAGTGTCTTATCAATTTTATAAATTTCAAAATTTTTGAAGCCATGAATGGGGAGAACTATCAAAAGCCTTTTGGTAATCAATGAAGGCTGTATGAATATTTCTCTTCTTAGTTTGAGCTTGATTCAAAGCAACAGAATCAATTACAAGTTGCTCTTTTGTACCAAGGTGTTTTTTTTCTACATCCTTTTGTTGTTCGGAAAGAATATTATAATTCTCCAAATGTGCATAAATTTTTGGGTAATACATGCAGTTAGAATTTTATATATTGTTGGAAGGCAAGTAATTGGTCTATATTGAGACGGATCAATAGTATTATCACTTTTCGGTTTTAAATAAGTAATTCCTTGTATGAAAAATAAAGGAGTAGCTGAGGGTTCTTTATTATAAATGAAGAATATTCAGCCAATTTTTCATGAACGCAAGAGAATTTCTTGAACCAAAATTATGAATACCATCAACACCTGGAGATTTCCAATTTTTGTGTGTTCAATAACTGATGTTATATCTTCGTTTGAAAATTTTTCAAATTGCAAAATTGCATGCATTTTATTTTAGAAAATCGAGACGTTCGAAATGATATATATATATATATATATATATATATATATATATATATATATATATATATATATATATATATATATATATATATATATATATATATATTGATAGGAGTCTACATATGTAAACTTGAGACAAAAAGAATTATGAAGGAAACCGTACACCAATGAATAATCCCAACAACTAGCAAGAGCGGAGACTACAGTTTCGTCCTTATTAGGAGCTCATCAATGTCGCATATCGCTCCTCACTATCCTAACCAACTACATCGGAATACCCTAACGATTCCAGAGAAGACGCATCTCCTACATAAAAACGAGACTCGCCCTATATGGACCAAGACGGCAAACTCGCTAACGGACTTCGAGAAAAGCAATGAACAATAACAAACATATATGAGAACGTAAAATTGCAAAACCTATAGACCATCTTTTGCCGGTCCGTGAATCACATCACAGGCCAAAACGAGCGAATTGATCCGATTGGTTTCAGTGCTCTAGACCTCTTTTTCAGGAAAAACCTCCTGTCGGTCAATCTGAGCTGAGAAGTGATATGCGACACTGATGAGGTCCTAAAAGGGACGGAACTGTGCACTCCTCGCAAAGGATATCGTGGAAGATATTCGTTTCATCAAATATTAACCGACAGAAGGTTTTTTCCTGGAAAAGAGGTCTAGAGCTCCGAAATCATCGCTCGTTTTTAACCGTGTTTTGATTCAGGGACCGGCGAAAGATGGTCTACAGGTGTTGAAATTTGTATGTTCTCATATTTTTGTTATTGTTCATTGTCCATAGAGGGCGATTCTCGAGGTGCTTCTTTTCTGGAATCGTTAGGGTACTCCGTTGTAGTTAGGTTATGATCCTGAGAAGCGATATGCAACACTGATGAGCTCCTAATAAGGACGGAATTGTTGTCTGACGCTCAATTTCTTAACGTCCTGCCTAATTGTACTATTGTGGCTCTTGGGGGCTGCTAGCATGGCAAGCAGATTTAAGAACTAGCTCTTGCCAGAAGGGATTATTCATTGATCTACGTTGATCAATATTGTTGCCGAAAATCCAAATGTGCAGCGGAATGCAACATATACAGCGCTATCCCCTGGTTGCGTTGATTTAAAAGTTTGATTTTTCACGAATCGAATGAATTCCGGATCTGGATATCTGGTATTGATTCAAATTCGCAAACTTAATGTGTTCCACAGAAAAAGGTGAATTCGTTTAACAGAAAAAATTGTTCACTATCTAACTACCAAATTCTCTTTACCGATTTTTTCCTTTATCCTTGCTAAGTTATTACTTCCACTAAATTTACACTTTTCGGGTTGTTCTTGTGTCTGTATCACCAAATTTAATGTTTCTAGATCAACAAGAAATGTCCTGTAGGTTTTGATTCTCTCGACACTGTCAGAATGTTTCGCATAAGGCAACATTAAGGGCCGTATCTTTGGATTACGTTGCCTTAGCAGTTTGATTTGCAGAAAATTGCCGTCGTGAGTATTCGGTATCAATTTTAACTCTATACCTACACGTGTTCCTGGGAAAAGTGTCTTGACAGACAGACAAATATACAGACGGATATACGAACGACGATGTGATTTGATAACGGTTCCTTTTCTTTTGGTAGATGGTACCCCAAAAACCTGCAAAAATGTATTTTTTTTCATTAATTTGCCAATAACACTGGCACTGCCCTACAAATTCGAAATTAAACTTTTCAAACAATCCCTTTTCAGATTTTATACTCTAGAAAATGCATGCATGTCAACGCAAACTCAAATTACCTTTCGAGGGATTAAAATCATATCGGAGGTCACCAGGGTAACACTTTTCCACAGCGTACAGCAAAGTAATCATATTCTTTTCGTAATATAATCATAAATTTACAATTTTCTGTCATATATTTACTATAAGACATTCCTCCTCGTGAAGTCTTATGTACATTGGTCAACGGAAAATACCATATAGGTTTTGATTTCCTTGCGAGTGTCGAAATATAACATAAACGGCCATTTCTTTCGATTGCGCTGACTGAGAAGTTGATTTTTCACAGCTCTAAAAAATTGCGGATCCAAATATTCAGTAATGATTTCAATTGTTTATCTACACCTATTCTTGGGAAACTAATTGGACAAGAAACAGATTCTTCCTTTTAACCCTTTTATGGTTAGAACCTTTAACAGAAACTCTAGGAGATGTAGGGTGGAGGAGTTTTTTTTATGAAATGTTATTCACAACAGAACTTTTTTCTGATAATCAAATGTCAATTTGATTGGTTCTACCTAAAATATAGTCAACCGGCAACGCTGCACTTTGTGTTTCTTTGATTCTATTAATTCATACATTACATTAAAGCGAAAGCAGTAGGCTTTGGTATTTTCAGCTATAAGTGTATAATACGTTGCTTAAACTGATAAAGGAAGAAAATATCGAACTATACATAGTAATGAATAATTTCATGTATATCACTATTTTTATTGGTAAGTACATTCTGATAACGTTAATTATCTTACTTGCTCAAATGTTATTATTTCTATCAGAAACATTAAAATTTTGAACGATTTCAAGCTTAGGAATGAGTTCATAAAACACACTTTGGAACTATCCAATCAATTATTAACTATCATGAAATTATTACTTATTTTTCATATCTGTTAACTAAGATCGCCGCCGACAAGGGCTAGAATAATAATGTTACGATTTAACTGAGGTCAAAATCTAATTAAAAATTATCGCCTTCTTTCTTCCAACATAGAAAATCGAGGAAGATGCTTTTTTTATCGTAAAATGTGTTGAGGTAAGTGATTAATATTTTTGTTGTTAAAACCTAATACTATTACGTGAATTATGATAGGAAAACTGTAATCAATTTTTCATAATTCACTTATGATATCAATCGTGATTAACAATGTTTAATAGAGATATGATATTCACAGCGCTGAATTTATAGATGTTATCATAAATGAATTATCTTTCACACATAAATGGCAAACTGAATTTGAAAAAATTCAATGGAGACATAATCAAAACTTCACCTATAATAATTTCAGTTAATGTTCGGTAAAAATAATGCTTCTCCAGCAGAAACTTTATTCCGTTGATTCAATGAATCAGACTATTCCTCTCGGGGATCCACCGCGATCGTATGAAGATATCGAGGAAGTTCGACACTCTCCGCTAAACTGTTTCGCAACTCACCCATAACAGCAGCGTTGTCAGCTCTCTACAAATAACCCCTCGGTTTTGGTATAATATGAATACGATTGAATTAATAAAAATTGAGTTGTAGAGATATTTGATAACGAGCATGTCTGGTGAAGTAATGGTACTCTGAGCGCCAATTCAAGAAGCTAGAGGATTTTCATGCGTTTTGACCTAATATTTTCCTTTGAAGGCAACTTTAATTCATACTGGGTGGTCCACTTGATTTTGTAGTTGAGAGAACGCGATAATCTATGATTTTGGCCTCGAATTTGAAATATAGATCATCTTTTCAGTCCTACAATATTCGGTATCGAACATAGTATTTCAATAACCTTATGCTACTCCATTATCTCGTGATAAGCACGCGAAATTTGTCGTTATACCGGATGTAACAGAAACTAGGGCCACCACTGTAATTTTTTTTCTATTTGGAATATTCTGATGAAATTTGGGAATCGGTTAGAAGACAACATTTTGAATTTGATAACATTAATATGTTTGATATTTTGTTCCCGGCAACGATACCAACTTTCGATTTTCGAATGGCGCACTCTGCATTTTTTTGCTTATTTTAATTGTTCGTCTCATCCTACGAACTTTTGACATATTTTTGAAAGAAAAACAAAACACAATCTTTTTTTTTGCAATTTTCATCTTTCGTTCTAGAAGGCTATGAACAGTGCCAATTGGCTCAGCTCAACATCTCCTATCACGAAAATACAAGATTGTATCAGAAACTTTGATTGCTCATTTTTACGGGGTGTCAAAGTTTTAAATTTCAGTTTTTCCTTCTGAGGCAACCATATCGGGCCACCCGGTTTTACAGAAGCAGTATTTTTTCATTTTTTTATACCACTCTCGTCACTCTATTTTTAACGATTCCGGAGTTCTAGTGGAAAATACCTAGGCAATTTTTGCAGAGTTTCTCCATTCGCTAATAACAATAACTACGTTGGCGATGCGAAATTTTTGTTCATAGTTATAATATTCTGTGATCATAAAAATATCAGTGTTGCATGTCTAAATTCCATTGTTGTTAATTATCGACATTGCGAATTAGTGAATTCAGTTTTGAGTTGAATCAATACACCCAAAGTGAAAAAGTCGATATACTCCTTATTTATGTAGAGTGCAGGCAAAATAGCGTTCAAGCTGAACAATTATACAAAGATCGCTATCCGGAAAGACTTCATTCGAATAGAACCTATTTTTCTAAAGTTGAACGAAAATTTCCTGAGGCGCAACCTGCTGATGAGAAGGATTTCGTTATCGACCAAAATACCGAAATAGGCGTATTGACATTTGTTGATATTAATCCAACCACATCAACAAAGGAAACTGCAGACGATCTTGAAATTAGCCACCAAAGCGCATGGAGAATATTGAAAAAACATAAGTACTGCTCATTTAAATATGAACTACAGTGATTCCCAAAGTGGTCTACATCAACCCCAAGGGGTCTATGACAACTTGCAAGGGGTCTACGTCTTCGAAAAAAAAATTTGGGGGTCTATGATGTGAAAAATGGGGGTCCACGATAGTGGATCTCAGATACACTGATAGTACCTATTTAATTACATCATACTATCTTAAAATATATAGACATATAGATTATTTATAAAAGTACCAATGAAGCAAAAAATTTATTATATATTTTTATAAAATTGTGTGAGTTGTAGGATGTAGGCATTCGCTTTGTGGTCGCAATACATTTTGAACTTGTAAAAACCTGCACATAATTAAATACCAGTATCATCTTGTACGAGCCGTCTCAGAGCTTCGCTAACTTGCACTGACTTCATCACTCTATAAATACGAATGTGGGACAAATACGTTTATTCGTTTCCTGAATCTTGAAAAGTAAAGTGCTAAGAAACTATTTAAAAAACTATAATTTAGTTTATCACACAAATTACAGTGAATCAGTGTTATTTTGTTTTTGAGTGCCGGAGAAAAGTAAGTACATTATTTTCTATTAAATTTTAGTTTGATGCTCATAGATTGATAAATTACCCCAATCATAACTTCAGTTATTGGTAGTATAATATTCAATCATGCAGAATTACACGAGTACTCCTCAATAATTTTTTTTTTTGAAAGTTTTAGCAATCGGGTATTATAATTACAGTGCAATCTCCGTAATCCTAACTAATTGCAGCAAGGAGATCTTCGGATTATGGAATGTTTTCGGAAAAATCTAAAAATGTTTTTAATATACAGCTGCTGGTGTTTATGTCTTATTTAAATAATGTTATTTTATCCACAGATGACTGATGCCATGTCCGAATCTAAAAAGAAATGGAGACAGCACAGTGTTGATTATTGTAAATTTGGCTTCATTCCATCATTGTCGGACAAACAATTGCCTATGTGCCTTTTATGCAACAAAGTTTTGGGCAATAACGCTATGAAACCATCTAAGCTGCAGGATCATCTGAGAAGACGTCACCCTGATAAGCAGATAAAGATTTGAAATACTTTCAAACACTCAAAGATAAACTTCCGAAGAGATCCACACTGGACAGAATGCTCGCTTCGACGTCACAAAAAAACGATGATGGTTTGCGGGCGTCTTATGATATCTCGCTACTTATAGCAAAATCCGGAAAACCGCATACTATCGTAGAGAAGTTAATTTCGCCAGCCGTTGAAGAGGTTTGAAAAACTGTTTCACACAAACCTGCATCTGATATCATTAAAAGAATTCCCTTGAGCAATAATACTGTTGAAAGACGTGTTGATGAAATGAGTTCTGATATTGAAAGCTTCTTGTGTAATTATTCGCAAACGACCCATTTCTCTATCAACTCAGGGCCCCCGCAACCAAATGTGCAAAGTGTGCAATGCACACAGGCGCCATCCTTTAGGGGCGCCAAAACCCAGGGTCCAAAAAAATATTAAAATAAAAGTTGAGAAATTAAATAGAATTAGGTATAAATACACACGAAATTTTAGTAGTATATCATCCAGTTACTGCCGATTTCTATGTTGCGAGAACATGTCAAGCGGCAGCGGTTGTAGCAGCAAAACAGCTTCTACTGATGCAGAGCCCGATGAAGCGATGACACCAACCTCGTCTACAGCACTTGAACAATCCACTTCAGGTAATTCAGCGTGTGTGAAAAGTTCGGTAATGTCAACTACCAAAATACCTGCTGCAAGTGACACTCGTTGAAGGCTGTAATGAGGCTAGTATCGATATAATTCCGTCCGACACTGGTTTGTGGCCCGAATATTGGTTAAACGTGGTCCGCCCTTGATAGACATCAGTCTTAGCTTTCCTAGTACTGAAGATAAGAGAAAGTTTTCGTGCAAATACTAAATCTAGCAAATGGAGAAAAAGTCGAAAGAGCTTGGCTTATTTACTCTATTTCTAAAGATTCTGTATTTTGTTTTTGTTGTAAGTTGTTTTGTAAATGTAGAACTCCTAACGCTTTTTGTGATTTAAATGGAGTATCTGATTGGCAACACTTGTCTTTTCTAATTAAGAGACACGAAACGTCAATTTTACACAACAGTTATACAAACACTTGGGTAAATTTCGAAAAATGTTGGAGACATCTATGACTGTTAATGCTCATCATCAGCGGATTTTAGAAACGGAAAAAAATATTGGCGAGACGTATTGGAAAGAATTATTGCGATTGTTAAGTATTTATCTACACGATGCTTGGCATTTCAAGGTTCAAAGCTGTTGAGATGATTGCCTCTTTTGATTCAGTGATGACTCATTATTCAGGCGTGCAAATACAGAATGAAATAATTGAATTATTGTCGTCCAAAGTAAGAAATAATATTTTATAAATGGTTCGCAGTTCAAAATATTTTTCAATAATATAAGATTGTACACCAGACACTAGTCATACTGAGCAAATTAGTCTTGTTCTGAGGTATGTTGTCCTTAACACCACTTCAAAAAAGGTTGAAGTTAAGGAAAGTTTTATTGCGTTCAATCCAATACTGGACTCCACAGGAGGAAGTGATATAAACATTTGTGATAGAAAATTTGAAAAAATTAAATTTAGAATTAAAACACATTAGGGGACAAGGTTATGATAACGGGACAAATATGAAGGGAAAACATATTGGGCTTCAAAAACGCATTCTTGATGCGAATCCGAAAGCTCTTTTTGTACCTTGTGCGGCTCATACTTTGAACTTAACAGTAAATGACGCTTCTAAGGTGTCAGGGGCTACAATAAACTTTTTAAATCTTGTGCAAGAGTTATATAATTTTTTTTCGTCATCCACAAAAAGGTGGCATGTTTTGAGAAAAAATGTCCCCGGATTAAGTTCAAAGCCTCTAAGTGAGACAAGATGGTGCAGCAGAATTGATGCAATAAAGCCCCTTAAAGTTTATTTAATTAAGGTTTGCGAAAGTCTTCAGTTGCTGAAGATAATTCCTTTCACATTAATGCAAGACATAAAGCGAGTTCCCTCTTAACGTCTGTACAAAATTTTCAATTTATTTGTGAAATTATTATTTGGCATGACGTTTTATTTCATATAATTATTGTCAGCAAACAAATGCAAAGTGCTACAATTGATATTAAAGTATGCCAAACCTACCTAAAAATTTAGTTGATCACTTCCAGCAATATAGATCTGACTAATCATTTCAAGAAATTCTTGTGCAAGCGAAAGAAGTAGCATCCTCTCTCGAAATTGAAGAAGACTTTCCACCATTACCAATGGTTAGGAGGAAATTTAAACCAAAACTGTTTTTTCTCAAAAATTATAGATCAAACTATAAGCTCTCTAAAAAACCGATTTGACTCATTGAATGAGTATGATAATATTTTTGGATTTTTTAGCGCCATATACAAATTAAGTGACAGCGATCTTTTAAAACATAGTTCTATTCTTGAAGAGCGACTGACAGATCAGGATAATGCGGATATGAACTCCAATGATCTGTTTAACGAAATTAAAGCGTTAAAGTTGTTTTCATTACCTGATGATACTGACCCCTTAAGTATTTTACAATATATATTTGAAAACAATTTAATCTCCACCTTTCCAAACGTAAGCATTTCACTAAGAATTCTTTTGACATTGCCTGTATCTGTAGCTTCTGGCGAGCGATCTTTTTCAAAGTTAAAAATCATTAAAAATTATTTAAGATCGACAATGATTCAAGAAAGATTGTCTGGGCTAACAATATTAGCAATTAAACAAGAATTTTTTGACGTTATAAATTTTAGCGATGTAATTAATGAATTTGCAAAAGCAAAATCTCGTAAAATATCGCTACTACAATAGCTATATTTTATTTTTCTATTGCACCTAAACATAGCTATCATTTTGATTTTAAAACGAAGTTCCCTAGGTATTTGTTATTAGAAATATCTGCATAATAATATGCATATATATATATATATATATATATATATATATATATATATATATATATATATATATATATATATATATATCTGTTTCTTCGTTCTTCCGGTTTCTCGACCGTTGATCTTGGTGATAACCATTCGTTGGTTGTTGTTGACGACGTTTCGGCTGGATCGCACCACCCATCTTCATGTCGGAGTATATTGGATTACTGCTCTATGTGCCACTGTATGCTGAATTTATATACCTTCGCGGTCTCAGGTTGTGGTGCGGTGGCGGTGGCGCGTTCCTATTGGTCGGTGGCTTGACCCGTTTGCGGTGCATGATTGGCTCTGTCTCCGGTGTCTCCTTACTTGTGTCTGCGTTGGGTTCTCTTGTTCTTGCTTTTACAGGTTTCAACATAGATTTTCATATTGTTGGTATGTTTAGGGCGTAATCTCTCGTGTTCATTGTCGTGTGTTTTTCTATTTCAATGGCTTCTCGTAATTTTCTTTTTCGGAGTTGTTCTATGTTGGCTACCTGTATAGTGTTGTCGTAATCGAGTTTGGTTATGTTAGATTTGTGCGAGTGTTGCAACACAGCAGATGTACTGGTTTGTTGATCTTCTGAGTTCTTATGTTCTTGTATCCGAACCTCCATTTTTCTATTTGTTTTCCCAATGTAGACGAGCTCACAGCACTCAACAACAACCAACGAATGGTCATTACCAGGATCAACGGACGAGAATCCGGAAGAACGAAGAAACCACATTGAAATACGTCCGTGAAAACCTACGAGTTATATATATATATATATATATATATATATATATATATATATATATATATATATATATATATATAGACATTAGGCAATATTTCTGTTATTTGTTCCTAAAAAATGTGATTTTTAGTTTTAGGTTATTTTCTAGTATTTATAAACGACGACTCAACGTGTCTGTATCCCATTACTTAAGTAAATGTTTCAGAATGGGTGTGAACAAGAATTTATCTTGTTATGATTTTGTTCTGTTTGTTTGATTTTATATTTTATAACAAATAAATATGACTTCTGAAGTTCAGTTTTTCGCTTTACTCCAAGCAACTACCTACCTACCTCCTACCTTCAAAAAAAATAAATAAACATGATCCAAAATGTCTTAAGGGGCGCCAAAACCTTTTTTTGCACACAAGCGCCAGTAGCCCTCACGGGAGCCCTGATACAACTGGACGAGTCAACTGTACCTGGTAATGCAGCATCATTTTTGGCATATGTTCGTTTTGCGTTTTGTTATAAATCAAAAAATCTACGAGGAACCGTTCTTCGCAAGAACTTTGATAACCGACACTAAGGGTGAATCAATATTTCATGTTTTGAAGGATTACTTCATTGAAAAAGCAATCCCTTTATCAAATATAATATCAGTAGCTACAGATGCATCTCCTGCCATGGTTGGACATTATCGTGGATTTATAAGCTATTTAAAACAAAATGTGTCAGGAGCGTTAGCAATACATTGCGTCATCCATCGTAAACATTTAGTTGCGAAAAATCCGAGTCATTGATGCAGTAAAGATAATGACGAAGACTTTCATCAGTTACTCCTTAACACTGAGGTACGCAGTCGGAAGGCTTATGTTGGACAAGATTTTCTGCACTTTTTGAGACTATTTTAGAATTTCTGTATACTAATGATTTAATGAAGTGGAAAACGGACATCGCCTATTCAACAGATTTGTTTGCAAAATTTAATATGGTTGATTTGCAGTTACAAGGCGACAGTTTAAATTTGATTAAAACAAAGTCCATCTTATCAGCGTTTCTTGCCAGAGTTGAACTAATGAAGCAAAATTGGGGAATTTTCAATTCCCCAGTTTATCATAGACAAACTGCAGAGGAAGACGACGTTTCAACCTACGTTCAACATTTAAATGCCCTCTACTAAGATTTTGAAACTAGGTTGTGGATAATTAATCCATACGATGACATAGAAGAAACGAATGTCATACAAGAGGAACTGACTGAACTAAGTACAAACGAAGAACTTAAGATTCAGTTTAAAAACGGATATCAGCAATTCTGGCTGCAAAACAACATACCCGTTACTTATCCCGTATTATGGAATATAGCGAGGAAATTTTTAATTTCCTTTCCATCGTTATATCTAGTGGAAAGGGGGTTCAGCGCTGAAAAGAATCTCCTAACGAAAAAAAGAAACAGACTAAACATCATTAACCCTTACAAAATTGACGCCAAATGTTGATAATTTATTATTAAAGCATCATTTTCATCCTTCTCACTAAAAATATTTACTTATTGCTTAGTTTATTTTATGTTACGTATATTTTATATAACAGATACAAAATTTTATTTTGACTAGTTCTAATTTAAATTCAATTAATGAATGTATAAATTAACATGTGCTTTTACTTTAAGTTTTTGACACTAAACTTCACTACAGTTAGAAATTCACAAAAAATCAATATCAGGTAAATAAGGGGTCTACCTAAACCCGAAAAACATGGCAAGGGGTCTACAACACAAAAAAGTTTGGAAACCTATGAACTTTACTAACACCAGTATATTTATGATAGTGTTAGGCGACTCCAGTACTGTGAAGAGTACCTCAGGAAAATGGAGGGTGATCCACAATATTCCACAAAAATTTTATTCAGTGACGAATCACGTTTCAGGAACAATGGGATGTTTAACAGGCAAAATACCAAGTACTGGTCACAACGAAATGAGCATGAGGATATCTAGATGGAAACTTCCAACAACGTTTTGGGTTCAATGTCTGGAGGTTCATCAACGGGGAACAGATATTTGGAATTTTTGAGGACCCAAATACAAGATGAATTGGATGAGTTGCCATTAGTTGTTGTGAATGAAATATATTTTCAACAAGATCGTGCACCTCCTCACAACACAAGGGAGGTCTCGCGGTATCTCGACGAAATTTTTCCCGAAAAATGGATAGGTACAAATGGTCCTCTGAGGTGACCAGCTAGATCGTCAGATTTGGGTCTACTAGATTTCTTCCTGTGGGACCATTTGAAAAATGAGGTTCACCAAACACCTGTTTGAACCCAACAAGAATTGGAGAACCGTTTGACACAGGCTATTGCAGGCATTAGAGCCCAACAGTTAAATAATGTTGTGAGGGGAACCATCAATCGTGTGCGATGATGTGTTTCCTGGAAATGGTGATATTTTTGAACATTTAGTATAATTATTTATTTTTCTCGTTCGCTCTTTTGTTAATAACCTTGAGACCCCGTAAAAATGAGCACTTAAATTTTTAGATACAATCTTTTATTTCCGTGATAGAACATGTTGATCCAATTTTCACTGTTCATGACCTTCTAGAACGAAAGATGAAAAATGCAAATACAAGATTGTGTTTTGTTTTCCTTTCAAAAATATGTCAAAAGGTCGTAGTATGAGATGAACAATCAAAATAAAAATTTCGGTATGACCGGAAACGAAATGTCAAACATATTGATGTATTCAAATTCACAATGTTGTCTTCTATCCGATTCCCCAATTTCATCAAAATATTCCAAATAGAAAAAAGTTACAGAGGTGGCACTAGTTTCAGTTACACCTGGTACGTGTGAACACATAGAGAACATATTCAACCCTTAGTAGATTATTGAATCTTCCCCCTTGGAGAAGCTGATTTTTCGACCAACTCTTCATAATCATCGTCAACCAGGCTATATAGTAGGGATACAATCTAGTCGGATATCATGAATAGGAGCAACATACTGCAATTTCCTCTTCTTTGACCTCGTCAGTAATAGATACCCATTCTCAACAGCAAGCCAGGTGGCGACAAATAACTAGTTCGTGCGAACGTTTCACCTATAATGGTCCTCAAAGCCACGACTTTGGAAATAACGAGTCCTCACACACACTTCGCTAATCTTGTTTTTTCAACGGTTGTATTTCCATCTGGTCCGGAGTATATTTAAATAAGGGCGATATATTAGAAAGGTCCAAACGATAATGTAGGTAACTATCGGAAAATCACACTCCTCTCCAACCTCAGTAAAATCATTGAGAAACTTATATGCTTCCGCTTGTTGGCTTTCAGAAAGATTCAGGGGTTCTGGCTGATAACCAATATGAATTCAGGGAAGGTAGATCAACAATCCTTGCAAATTTTTTCATACTAAAGAGGCCTTCAAGAATAAAAAACATACCTTACTCGTGTGCCTAGACCTGTCATAAGCTTTTGTCAGTGTCAAACATGATATTCTTGTACAAAAATTAGAAAAATATGGCGTCTGAGGAATACCACTTAAAATGTTTCGGACTCATGTGATAATTCGAAGTGAATATGTTCTGGCGTATGACCAATAAGGAAACCCATTAACTTCAAACAGAGAACAAATATTGAGAGGTGTACCACAGGGTTCCATCTTATTTCATTCTAGTTTAAATTAACAATATATATAGTTCGATGCAACAAGAACTAGTGCAGTTCGCTGATTATGTAACTCTCGTATTTAGCGAATCATCGATTGAAAATCAGGATTCTAGACTTCTCGAAGTTTTACGTGTATTGCGAGAACGGTTTCATAAAATACCCTATTATTCAATGTTAATAAAACGAGAATACTTCCATTTGACTATAGAGTAGAAAGGTCTCAGGTGAAACAATTGAGTTGGCTAGAGAGGATTCGGTATGCTTGTTGGGCCTGCATATCGATCATAGACTAGACTGGCGTATGCACATCGATAAATTAGCTTCAACACAGTGGAGAACAATCTTTGCTCTCGGAACAATATCGCTGAATGTTGATAAGAATACTGCATTCATTACATACTACTCATATGTCCAATCTAGATTGAGGTATGGAATTATCTTTTGTTGTCAGTCGTGTAATACTGAAAAGATCTTCTTGGTTCCGAAGAGATGCATTCGTAATATCCTGGAATTTGTAACAGGAGAGTGTGGGCTACATTTTGTTAGGCAAAGGATACGTACCATGTATTCTCTGTATATTTTAGAGTGCATAGTAGTTATTGTTGAAAATAGATCACATTTTCAGAGCTTATATGCAGGAGATGCGTATGATACCCGCCACATAGGTGACTTTATTTGTGATTATTACTTACCTAGAGAGAACTGTGCACTACTCGATATTGTTAATTTACAACAAGTTGCTGGCGGATGTCAGATCCCTCCCAATAACGACACAGAAAACAAAATTGACAAATATTTCAATTCAAAAATGTTATTGCAGTAAAAACTTTGAAACAAATTCTAGTCTAGTTTTATGATTCTCTTTTCCTTTTTTGTATGTTATTTTCCATTTCTTAGTTTGTGATTATTATTGGTATATTTTATTCACCATTGTACTGTATGTGAGTATTGCATTTTTTCTTTTAAATAAAGCTGCGTCAACCGCGTAGGCTCATTGGCAGCGTGGTATGTACATTATTCATATTGGTTATAATAACAAAGTCATGAATAAGTAACAGTATGGTAAATACTATTCTTAATCGATTGTACAAATCAGTGTTTTTTAGAAATGATGATACATTTGGTAAATGTGTAGTCAGAGCTGTTTTTATATTGTAGGGTATATTGTATGTAGTTCTTTGGTTCGAGTAGATGGGATATTCTTTGAGAATGTGTTTGATGGTAATTCTGGTGGCACATATTTGGCAAATTGGTGGTTCTGTTTTTTCGAATATATGTTTGTGTGTTGATGAGGTATGTCCGATTCGTAAACGCGCAATGACCACTTGATCGTTTCTGTTTTTTGGTATTTCTAGTTTCGTTCCGATCAGGTTGTGTATTTCGGCGAGTTTATTTTCACTTTGTAACCATTTTATTTGCCAGATGATGCATTTTAGGATAACCGTTTTAAGATCTAGGTATGGTGTTTTGATATCGTAGGTGACTCCTTCTATTGCTTTTTTCGCGGATCTTCCTCATTTCCTGGTATTCCAATGTGGGATGGGACCTATAAAAATTTCACGATTTTATTGATGTTACGTAGATGATGTAATTTTTCTTCGATGGTTTGTAGAATTGGGTCTTTGGGTGAACTTGTTTGATACCTTCAAGAACGGTCATCGGGTCGGAGATTATCAACATTTGATGTTGTGGTATTGTTTCAGCGAAATTTAGAGCTCCTAGTATATCCGTCATCTCTCCCGTAAAAACGCTGGAGTGTTTTGAGAGTTTGTATAGGGTCTTGTAATTTTCGCTTATTGCTGCAGCACCAACGCCATCTCCCGATTTCGAGGCGTCGGTGTAAATGATTCTGTGATTTTGGTTAAAGAATAGAATATCGGAAAACTTCCCACGAATGATAAGGTGGTTCGTTTCTGTTTTCGCATTAATCTTGGGGGAAGAAATGACTTGTGGAATAGAGATTATCCAACGCGGAGTCGAGGTGGTGCAAGATATCGTGGATTTTAGGAGATTGAGGTCAAACTGGGTTCGTCTTAGTCTTTTAAAAAATGGTGCTGGTTTTAGGTTTTCAAGTTGCGTTGTTTCAGAAAATACTGTAGCGTATACGAGGTGCTATGGGTAGCTTGATATTTTTGAGGCATAAGAAAAAGATAAGAGTTGTTTGCGCATGTGTTGTGGAGGTTCGTTCACTAGGGCGTGTAAGCTCTCTATTGGACTGGTTCCTAGTGCTCCTGTGACCACTTTTATTGCTGTATTTTGTATTCTTTCAAGTCTGTTCAACAGTCATTTGTTTGCATTGTCGTAACAGATGTAGTCGATTACACTATGTATGGTTAGGAAGTAGATTCTAAGGAGAATAGAAGTATCGCTTCCCCATTTTTTGTTGGCAAGTATCTTCAGGAGGTTCAGTCTTTTTTGACTTGATGATATGGTTTGATTGATTTGTTCGTCCCATTTCATATGACTATTGAATATTATGCCAAGAAATCTTATGTTTTCTTCTCTTTGTAAGGATCAGTTTTTGAAGTCAAAGTAATATTGTTTGCAGTGGATCTTGGTTTGGTAAATATCATATATTTGTTTTTTTCCTCTGAAAATCGGAATCCTGTTTCAGAAGTCCACCTTTCAAGTTAGTTAAGACCTTTCTGTAAGATTTTTGACCGGTTGATAAATTTGTTGGTTGCCATGTACATCACAAGATCGTCAGCAGAAAGAATGTATTTCATTTGTGTTTTGAAGGATTGAGTAACTTTGTCAATAGCGATTGGGAAAAGTATCATACTCAAGACGGAGCCTTGTGGGATTCCGTTCTCTAGTGGTCTACTTCTGGATGTTATATCGTTGATTATAACTCGGATGGTTCTGTTCTTTAAGAAATTGTGGGTGAAAGCTAAAAAGTTTCCATTTATGTCCATGTCAATCATGTTTGTGATAATGAGCATTCTCCATGTCGTATCATAAGCTCGAAGTAGGTCGAAAAATATAGGTATCATTTTTTGATTGTTCCAAAAGGCTTCGTTAACAGCGAATTCTAATAGAATAATTTTTACCTTAGTTGACCTGTTTTTTCGGAATTCGCTCTGGTATGAGCTGAGTAGATTGTGTTTCTTTATGAACCAGGTGAGTCTTTCATTCAAATTTTTTTCCATTAGCTTGCACATCGATAAAGTTAGAGATATTTGGCGATAGGACAACGGGTTTCTTTTTGATTTGTTCGGTTTGATAAGTGGTATTACTGTAGCTTCTGTCCAGGTGGTAGGGAATTTTTCGAATTGTAGGATAACATTGAAAATATTCACGAGTTCTTCTTTAGCACTGCTTGGCAGGTTTTTCAAGAATAGCGCAGGGACATCGTCGGGACCCGGCGTTGAGTTTTTCGTTAATTTGAATGCTTTGTGTTCAAGAAAGTTTGCTTGGTAGTTATCGTTGCTTGAGTAACTTTGATAGATATTTGCGAAGATTTCAGGTATTTATTCTCTATCGGAAATGATCTCGTTGTTGTGTTGTAATATTCGGATATCTTGAAATGTTTTAGAGCCGGAAATTTTTCTCATTTCTTCCCAGATTTGTGCCACTGGTATAGAAGTGTTCATGGTAGAGACGTAATTTCTCCAGGATTCTCTTTTGCTCTTTTTTACAAGGTATCTGGTTCTGGCTCTAATTTTCTCATATGAATCGAGGTTGTCAGGAGGAGTGTTGCTCTCTTCTAAAGCGTGAGAGATTCGCTCGTTGCACCATGAAATGGGTATTTTTGTATTAGAAGATTTGGTTTTTCCTACTGCACTGTGAACTGTATCTTTCATCAATTGTGCAAAATTATTTATTGTGGTGTCGATATTATCGTCTAATTCAAAGGTATGTATTGAGAGATCTATGATTTCCTTATATTCTAGCCAATTAGCAGCGTTAAGTTTCCATTTTTGAGGTGGGTTTGTAGGTGATGGATCGTCATTGCTGTGCGATATGAGGATTAGGAAATGGTCGCTATTCTATAAGTCAGGAAGTGTGTTCCAGGTGAGGTGATGTGTTAGTGTGGCATCGCAGAATGATAGGTCTATAGCTGAAAAGGTCCCGTTAGAAGAGTTGAATCTGGTATTGCAGGCATTGTTCATGGAGGGGATTATTGTCATCGATGATGTTTTCGATTACTGTTCCGTATTTATCTGTTTTTTTTTTTGAACCCCAGATCACGTTATGGCTGTTCATGTCTCCTACTATGATTCGTGGTACTGGTATTTGGCGTATTATTCTCTCTATGTCTTGTATTCTTATGTCTTTCGGATGGGGTGTGTAAATGTTACATATGTTGATTAGGATGTGATATAAAATGTTAACGGCTACTGCTTTAAGGTCGGTAGTTAGGAAGATTTCTTTTGCTTGTAAATTGTTTCTTGTTAAGATAGCTACTCCGCCGCTTGCTCTTTCGTGAGATTGTCGGGATATGAAGAAACCTGTTTAATTTTTAGGTATGTAGTTTTGTTGATTAATTTTCAGATGGGTTTCTTGAAGACAGACTATGCATGGGTCGTGTTCTTCAATAAGTAAATATAGCTTTTTTTTATGGGTAAAATACCCATTTAAATTCCATTGTGAAAGAAAAATCGCGATTTATTTCCGAGATATTTGTGGAGACTGGGAGAAATTGCTTTCCTCAGACGTATCACTAAATATCTCTCTTTGAAGTTTTTTCCTAATTTTGGTTACGGTTGTTTTCAAGTTCTTGTCGTTCAAGTGGTCGTTGAATTCGATGAGGAATCTAATCAATTCTATCTGGTTGTTCGTATAATTTTTGATCACAGAAGAGACGTCTTTAGATTGGCGAGTATTATCGATCAAGTCTGCTATTTCAGTTGTTGTGAGCTTAAGTTCGGAGGAGAAGGAGCTTATATATTCTGCTGCAGATTCTAGGCGTTCTTCAGTGGTTCTACTAGATTTCGATTTTTTTGGTTGTGCTAATGGGGCGCTGAATGTATTTGATCTTTCCGGGGAGGTAGATAGTAGTCGCTTTGTTTGTTGGTTTGGAGTATTTTGGCAGATATCTTCAATAGAGGAAGGTGTATTCGTGTCTAATAATGAGGTGAAGTTTATGATAGGTATATTTAAGTTGTGTGTTATGTTTTGTGCTTGTTCGTTACTCTCAAAAATATTATTATATGTAGTTGAAGATGATGCGTCGGTGAACGTTACTTGGGAACTCGTAGCATCCACTGGATTCTTTGGTGCGCTTTCTTCTCCGTTTTGTTATTGTGCTGCTAGCAATTTGTTGGGGCAATGTGATGGAAAATGTCCTGGTTTTTGGCAGTGTTCGCAATTGGGTTCATCTACCATCAAGAAAATTCTATATTGGGTATCTATCGTATGATAATAAAAGTGATTTTGGTAATTTCAAATTGTAGGATGGGTCGTTGTTGTTGAGAAAATCTGTCTGCGAAAGCTTAGTATGTGGCTGTTTTCGGCCTCTTGCATTCCGATTCGAAGACGACTGATTGGCGATAAAGGCTTGAGTCCATAGGATTTCAGTTCATTTTCTATCAGGCTGTTGGAGATTGTTGGGCAAACGTTAGAGATAATAAGGCGATGTGAAGGAAAAATGAGTCTTCTTATTTCTATATCTTCGTTCTGGATTTCAATTGTTTTGTGGTTATTTACAATATCGTCTAATAATTTGGTACTGCTTAGGTAGATACATCTGCGATTATTAGATATTCTTGATGCAAATAGTGTATTTTTGGGTTTGACTATCGAACCACCGATAGCTATGACGTACTCATGTAGTTGGATGGTATCTAGCTGTTAGCAGGAAAGCTTGTTTTTTGGATGGAGGTTTTGATAGTGCGTTTGAATTGAAGTTTGGTTTTGATGATCATCCATGATTATGAGTAGGAATTTGACGCATTTTATCTTGTACTGGTACTAATGCGACTCTGGCCACCCTTCAGTGAGCGCAGGTGGCTGCGAAGCAGCCGATATCGACTTTTCGCCGGTACCTGTCGGCGTGCAGTGTTTACTTTTCCGAATTCAGTGAAATTTGCGGAAAAGCACTTACATAGAAGTTGTTGTTGAGGTATAAACACTGTATTTAGCACTAATGAAAGTTACACAAATTTGTGGACCCAGTTTTTGAAAATTCGATCGGAGCTAATTATCATTCTGTGTACACATCGACGGTGAAGGCCGAAATTTAAGTATTGCATTGTCAAGTAAATAATTATTTTTGACGGTTTCTACCCCCTAAATTATGTTGTGAATTGAACAAATTAAGTATATCTTTCCCTCATTTACATGAATATGTATACTTATACAAATGGCGACCTCCAACGAACCCACACAGGAGATGACTAAGACAAATGGTAGTTCAACTAAAACAACTTTAAGAAGTCACACTAGTTTAACTTTTCACCACAATGCTTTACCAGATGCTCAGCATATATCAGTATACGATAATTATGCGAAATTTATCGCTATTGAAGACTAATTCGGGGAACAACAATTAACCTTCTGTTGCAATATCCCTCCCTGAAGGAACTGGTTTTTCGATCCACTTTTCATTAGGAGGGATATCAAGCAATCTACAGAAGGAAGAATATTGCTTCCTGAAGAAAAGTCTCCAACATTGTTTTACAAATGTACAAGACTGTATTTTTTCTTGGGTCATGTCCTCTTCTTTAACACCGAACCTTTTTGCAGTACGTCAATCAATTCATACATTGACAATAGCATTATTTCATTTCTGAATCTGTTTAGAAATTCTTCAATGTCGCCAGCATTTTTGCGCTTACTGTGATCGGTGTCAATAGAAGAAAAACATTTTTTTCTCAATCCTCAAAATTATTACTAGTATTTTGGCTTTGCCATGTTTATTCAAATTGAATTGACAATAGTTGAATTGAATTCTCAAAATATGACCTACTCCATTGAATGTACAATTCGGAACAACATTTAATAGATGGCAGCTATTAAATTTCGGTTTCGCAAATCAATACATGTCTTTTGAATTCTATCTATTTGCTCTTCTTTCACTCTAAAGGAAATCTGTTAACATTTTCTTGAGTGTGTCGTCAATCGAAAAAATTTAATGGAGTTAGATCTGGTAAACCTGCGGCCACAAGACCGGCGACTCGTTTCAGAATATTCTTTTTGTATATAACATTTCAAAAGTTTTAACAGAATTATCTTTTCAGGACAACTAAGCATCATTCTTGGGGCGACAACGATATCATGGTCATCTCCAATGGTTGTTAAATTCAACTCTACTGATAATCCTCTGGGAAGAGTTATAACATCTTCAGAATCCGGATGGCTGGTTTCGTTATCAATGCTTGGGGAAATGTCCGGATGTTTATTCTTTGGCAGCATGGCATCCAAAATTGGAAGAAAAACAATTTTAACCTCTATTGGATTTCCTTTCCTGATATTCTATACTGTAATGGCATTTGCGGAAAAACTTTGGTTATTTTATATTGCAAGATTCTTCACAGGGCTAGGCCTTGGTGGTATCAGTACGATATTACCAATGTACAGTTTTGAACTTTCCGATTCTAATAAAAGAGGATTTTTTGGATCTTCCATGCTAGTACTCACAAATATCGGGCTTTTACTATGCTATGCTCTGGGTCCATTCGTTTCATTTTTCACCTTCCATATAACTATGGCAGCAATGGCAGCAATTTATATCCCATTAATATTTCTGTATGGACAAGAAACACCACATTTTCTCATTCATAAAGATCCTTTGATTGCCAAAAAGACATTGGCAAAATTAAGAGCAACAGAAGATATCTCTGAGGAATTCCATGAAATTCAGGAAGAAGTAAAGAAAACGTCTCGAATTTCCGTATTAGATCTACTCAAAACTAAAGGATTTTCTAAATC
This sequence comes from Cryptolaemus montrouzieri, assembly GCA_013387265.2. Classification (NCBI taxonomy): domain Eukaryota; kingdom Metazoa; phylum Arthropoda; class Insecta; order Coleoptera; family Coccinellidae; genus Cryptolaemus; species Cryptolaemus montrouzieri. The sequence continues at coordinate 20,861,979 of JABFTP020000165.1, read as the reverse complement.
TTTTATAATTGGACTTGGTCTAATAACTTTCATGCAATTCACAGGTACTGGGGTTGTTATGGAATACAATCAATCTATATTTCAAAATGTTGGTGGACAACTAGCACCTGAAGTATACCCCATAATTACTGGAGTATTACAACTTGTTGTGACCATGTTTACTTCTACTATAACTGAAAAGTATGAAAGAAGAATCCTTTTGATTATTTCTCACACAGGTGTTGCTATGGAAGAACTTCTATTTGGTTTATATTTCTTTTTAAAAGACAGAGAATATGATTTGAGTAGACTTTCTTGGTTACCTCTAGTTTGTCTCATTTCTCATATTGTACTCTTTAATATTGGAATTGGTCCCTTAATGACAACTGTTGTAGGGGAATTATTCCCATTAAGAGTTAGGGGTCAAGCCATGTCATGCATGGTCATTTACATGTCAGGTACAGGTTTCCTTCTAGCCAAGTTCTTCAATGAAATCAGGAATATTTTGGGGTTAGGTATCACCTTCTGGATGTTTTCGTTTTCCGGGTTTTTAGGAGCAATTTTTGTTAAGATATTTGTAATAGAAACTAAAGGAAAAAGTTTGCAGGAAATTCAAAATGAATTGAATAGTGAAAATGCATGAAATTAAGTATTATCGCAAGTTCTCATTAATGTTATCCTTGAAAATTCTACATCAGCACTCATCTTAATTTCATTCTTGAAAATTATTGAGAGTGTATGATGGAATAAGCCATTGATTCAATTTTTATTTTGTTATAGCATATAAAGAATAAAGTTCGTTGGTATTATTAACATTACTTGGTGAAATGTCTCGATTTTTATTTTGTAGCAACAAATCGATAATTAACAAAAACAGTTTCAACTTCTATTTAGTTTCTTTTCTCCTATTTCATACGGCAATGGCGTTTTTGAAAGAATTGTAGTTGTTTTATTTCACAGGACTTGGTAATAGTGATATCAGTATAATATTACCAATGTTCAGTTTCGAACTTTGTGATACTAAAAAAAGGGGTTCTTCCATACTAGTTCTTACAAAAGGCAGGCTTTCACTAATCTATGCTCTGGTTTCGTTTTATTTTCACCTTCCATATAACTATGGCATCGATGGCAACTATTTATAATCCATTAATAGTTGGAAACCACGTGTTCGTTTTCATAAACATCCATTCGAACCCCAAAAGATGTTTGCAAAATTAAACGGAACAGAAAATCTCTAAGGAATTTCATGAAATTAAGGAAGATCAGAGTTAGAGACCACTCCAGGCCTTGCATGGCTATTTACGTCTCAGCTACAAGTTTTCTTCTACCTTTGTTTTTCAATGAAATCAGGAATATTTTGGGATAGGTGTCATCTTCTAAATGTTTCAAACAACAATTTTACTGAAGAAATTTGTAATAGAAGCCAAAATTTGCAAGAGATTCAGAGAATTAATTGAATAATGAGAATTCATTGAATCAATATACTAGTATGAATTTTCAGAGATTTTATTCTAGCAATTGTTCACGCTTATGTTGATTGAAAATCCTGATTTCGATGTAAATGTATAATTGTTCGTTCATTTTAATTTAACTGTTATCTATGAGGTGGTCACCCAACAATTGGAGAATTAAATCTCTACAAGTTTATTGTGAGAGAAGATTGAATTATTCATTAGTATTATTAGAGTAATGCTATTTTACTAGCAAAATGTTAAATACTAATCAACAGATACGGAAATCATATTTTATTTCATAAGTTTTATTCACTTATTCACATCAACTATTAATATTTTCTGACAAATTATTTCATAAAATTATTGAGTATTATTTTAATGATGACTATTCCAAAATATACACGGAACTTGTTTCTTGCATTGATTGCATATTCCTTGAGAAAGTGCACAAAAATTTAAGCATATTGAAATATATTTTTGAAGAAAGTGAAAGCACCTTTATATTGGTCATGAAGAGTATTAGTATTGGCGAAATAATAATGTTCAAAAATACAAAGTTACAAATTTTCAGTAGCAAAATGAAAATAAAATATTACGTATAAATTGAGAAGGACAAAAATAGATTACGGAATTTCAGGTAATAATGATTGAAGTACACCTGCCTTGGGCTTAATATTTTCTGGCTATAGTTGATGGTCATGAGGGGGTAGTCCCAGTTGATCCCAGGCATGTTCGATAGGAGTTACATTTAGAGAACGTAGAGGAAGAGGGTCATGATCAATTCCGTGATCTTACAATTCGTTCCGAATTAGCTGCGTATGATGTGTCAAGTGGTTTTGCCTATATTGAAGAAGTTTTCCCCATTTATTTTCATCAAGACGGAGCTCCAGCGCACACTGGGCGCTAAAAACTCTTTGAGCAATTGTTTTGGTAGTGATTAGTTATACACTCGCGGTCCCATCATATGGATGGTCTTTACGAGATATTACAGCAATATGCTAAATTTACTTCGAAGCATAATAAGATGTGATCTCTGTATTGCTAAGAACAGAAATCAATTTGAATAACTATCATAAATATTTACATTTCTAACAATTTAGTTCTTTCATAAGAAGTCTGGGTCTCATGTTCAATATTAAGTACAATTTGTTTCATTTTTGTTTTAGTTTAGAAGATTCAAATCCAATAAATGATATACGCATCACAATATCTATTTTTCGATTCCATTAATTCTTAGTCAGATATGTATATATATTCAGAATTCAAAAAAAAGGAGAGAAGGGTAATATGAAAAACAGTTTTTGTCCTTTAAAAAAATCTGATGAAACAATGACTATCATATTTTATATTTCTGAAATATGAGAATCTGAGGATATTTGAATCAATTATGAAACAAATAGTTCTCGAATTTGAAAATATCAACTTTTTCATAACTACCAAATGAAACAGTAAAAAATGTACTTCATCTGTTGCATTCTACATAAAACAAGTTTCAGCAGAATGTCTTTATTTTAAAACTCAAGGTCCAATAATACCGAAGATTTCAACATATCTGGAAAATTACAAGAACTCATCTTTCCTTCATAACTCAGAAAAACTTACCAGGATGCGGTTTCTATCTGTCCCATTTTTGCCGAAATAGACATAGAAAATATGCGACTCATTTTTTTCATCCCATAAGTTACCGCAAGAGCTTCAGTATCCTCAATTTGGCTCAGCATGTACATCCACCCAGTCTTTGTCTATTCTTCTCGAATGATTCTCGCATTCATCGTGAGTGATGTAAACCAATTTCAGATTTATAATGGAATATGAATTTTGTTAACTGATCTCCTTTCAAATCCGAAATTTTTTATTGGTAGAAAAACTGACTTCAAGTTCTCTTAAGTATAAAACTAGGATATTTTCAATGAAATAAAACTAAAGTATTTAGATTTTCACAAAACTATGACCGGTTTCATCGAAAATATGTATATCGATTTTCATCAAGTAAAGACCTCCTCAATCAAATTATAAAACTAGGAGTTCCGTCGACACCAACAAAACCTTGCTGCTTTTCGTATATTAGACAATTTTGATATAAATATTCCAGCATCTCGTAGCCTCGTGACAAATCAGAAATTTATTCAGTCTCAAATTGGAGAACGTAATTTCCGTCGTTTTCATCTCTGAAACATCGCGCTACCGGTTGAGGAAATAGGAACTTTGATAAAACGGAATATTTTATGACACTCGCTTTCCTTAGTTGAACTTGCATCTCGAAAAATTTAATCGTCTAATTCAGTTAGACAGGACTCAAATTGCCTCATTGATTTTCAATGTTTACTTTGCTCCTACTTGCTTCTTCAAGAGGTTAGAAAATATTGGTTTTCATAATGAATTTCACATTCAGCTTATGGAAAGTAGAGGTAAGAAGAATAATCTTGAGAGAAGGGTTAATTGAAAAAGTATCCACCTGTAAGTAAATAAAAATCACCCAGAATGGTGCTAGTGCTGCATCCATGTATAAAAATTAAATGAGTTGTTATAGACGGTCTGAAGTGCCAGTTGAAAATTTAGTACTTTTATTGACTAGAGTTGTTAGATAACACCGTAGCATGTGAAAAGTTAACTATTCACGTAGTCTAAAATAGTTTTCAATTTTTTTATAACCTTAAAACGAACCGTTAGATATTGTTAAGAGTGATTTCAATTTTGATATCTTTAGATGATATTCATTAATAACTTTATAGTTTTGACGGTTAAAAACTTTTACAGCATTAAAACAATAATGGTAAAATAAACAACATTAACAACAAAAATAAACCAACAGTATGTAAAATGATTTTTATGAGATATTAATTCAATTGACGCTTTTGAAATGTTTTGATTTTTTAGTGAATAGTGAAGTAAGAAATAATTTATAATTTGTTCATTTAAATTCACTGACAGCAATTATTATGAAAAAGAAATAACCTTTGAACATTGACTTGTAGCAACGTATTATATTTGTCACCTTCGTTTTAAAGAGGAACATCTAAAAATGAACAAGAAGTTTAACATTAAATGAGAAATGAAAATTATTCCTATTGGGAAAGTAATCATAAAAGATGGAGTTTTTCCAACCATCGAGCTACAATTTATTCCCATACCAGCACTTCGAGCCCAAGCAACTATCATACATGAACTCCATATGCCAAACAGTACCATCCAGTACATCAAAACAAATCACTAGAATCATTTGAAGATCAATAACCTTCTGAAAATTTAATCCATGACAATGAACAAAACTGAAAGAGACATGGAAGGACCGTAAAAACGCACCCGATAGTTCAAATAATCACCACGAAACAGTTATGAAAATACAAACTTCTAGGGATGAAATTTTCGAAACTGTCACCGTTTTGACTATATATAGAAAGAAAATTTGGACTGAAATTCACACGGATAGATCAAGCAACTAAGCAGATGAAAAATTATATGTTTTAACGAGGATTTATCATTTCCTGTAAGTATTTCTTAATGTACGGTAAATCCATTGTGTTATGTTTTAACAATGCTCTAATGCAATGAGATAGAAAGTAATTTTTCCTAATAATGAGGAATTGTCTCTGAATGAGAAAATTTGATACATTCAATAACAGCTACAATTACTTAAAATCCATAGTTGGCTGTTATGCACTGGCATTGAAATCTACATATGCCTAAGCACACGTTTCTAATAACTTTGGTGCTTGCTGTTATGGAGAGTAGATGTAAGGAGAACTCTCTGGTATGTCCAGCAGTAAGCGATAAGTAATATTTCAAGAATCGGCCAGAATAGCGCTAGCGCTACATGTATTTAGCTATTGTAGACCTTAGTTGAAAAATCAGTATTATATTTTTGTACACCAAAGTCGTTTGTTAACATTGCAGCATATAAAATGCCAACTATTCACGTGGTCGAAAATCATTTAATGAATAACACTTAAAAACAAGCCTTTAGTATTGACGGACACTTTCTCATACACAGAGATGTCTCCCCTTACCTCTACCCACCATAATTTCTTTGAAGTAACCCTTTTGCGACAATAACGCACCTCCTCCCGGTATTTAATACCTTTAACGGACACTTTTTCATATACAGAGATGCTGCTCTTTAACTCTACCCCCAATATTCTGGAGATATGAGGGATAGAGGTGAGTAGAATTCTCTTTAATGAAGGATTTATTTAAAAAGTGTCCAGCTGCAAGCAGTAAGTAACAGTTCAAGAATCGCCCAGATTAGACCATATGCTACAACCATGTATAAATTGTATTTAGCTGTTGGAGACGGTCTGAAGTGTCCTGATTTGAGAAATAAAGTATTTTCGTTGACTAGACCCGTTAGATAACACCGCAGCGTACAAAATTTCAACTATTTGTATGATCTAAAATAATTTAATCCATATTTTATAATACTAAAGCAGTAAGGCTCATTTCGAGAAGAGTGGAGGGGTCGTTTGGAGTTTGAACCGGGCGGGAAAAAAGGGACGGCGCGGAAAAGCGGGGGCCAAAGGCCCCCGCGAATAATTATTTTCCGGTAAAGAAACGTCGGAGGAAGATCCGAGCGAAATTCAGAGTTCGTTCCTAGCTCGAACGACGGCGGCGCGACGATTTTTCGAAAAATTTCGCCTAAACGTCGCTCTGGGCGAACGGAACGTCGAATCGGCGAGATTTTTTCGGAATCGATAACTCGGATCTTTCGGAGGGCGATCGGAGAGGTCGATCGAGCAAAAATTCCGTGAAAAAATTCCGAAAAAGCGAAAATAAAACACGTCTCCAAAATCTCCGAGATGGAGGGGATAATTTCTATGGACTTTTGTAGCTATACAAAATATTTTTATCGCCTTAGATCGCTACGAAACCTGGACAACGAGAAAGCCTCGAGTTTCGCATTTTGCGCCGCAGTAATTAGATTCTCATAAAACCACGAGAAAACGTAAAAATCTTCCATCTAATGAAGGGCTATCGATCGACTTTCGAAAATTTTCGCTCTACTTTCCTCATTCCGAAAATCTCCGACGGCCAGAAATTCGCGAAATTTACAAACCCCGAGCTGTCAAAATACAGGATTTTGTTTTAACCATCCTACTTAAACGGGGTCACCGGGAGAAAGGATTCGACCTTCGAACGATTCCTACATATCTCGAGATCGGGTCCGCGAAGAGAAATCTTCACAGTAAGACTTAGTTTTAGAATTTGGGACGATTCCAGAAAAAGACCGGAAACACGGGGGCGGAGCCAGTCACCGCTCCTTCTTCCCCTTATATCGCTATTCAATGTCGAAAGTGAGTGTTACCAACGTGTGAAATTTAATGCTCTCTCTCTTCTGAACGAAAATAGTGAGATGGAAATAGTTAGTAACTTTAGTTTTCACCAACATAATTTCGGTACTAACAACATCTAGAATATAGTGCTCTCTCTCTCTCTTCTGAGTGACAATCGAATCTAACCTTATTTCAATTAGTCTTATATTCGATCTGTCAAAATAAGAGATTCCGAATTTTATTTGAATGAAAAGTTTGAAGAAACTTGAAATAAACTTTTAGAGGTAAGTGATCGTAGTATGATGTTTATTTTATCCATGTTAATGTATATTTTGTTTAAGGAAAGAAACGACATACTAAATAAATAAATTCATAAATTTAACATTTTGTGGTTATTATAACCTAAACAATATGATTCAAACGGAATGTTATAATAAAAAGGAGTTAGGAGACTTACAATAATGTTTGAAAGGTAAGTGAATGTAATTTGAGGTTCATGTTATTTTATGTAGAAATGTACTTAGAATTTACATATTTAATTTTTCGTTCATAGTTATTTTAACCTCTATGCGTAGAAAAATGTTTTGGAAATACTAAAATTTTTAACAAATCAATTGGAGGATCTTACAAAATGATGGGATATCCTTTGAGTTGCTAGGTATTGAGCTCTTTTGTATAATAATATTTTTTCTGGAAGGAACTCGATAGATTTTTCGTTAAGTCATTCAGAGTATGTATCATATGAATATTGAAAGCTATCCACCAAAGGCTATATCTGTATTAAAATATTTGAAGCTGGATGTCAATATGACCGTGTCATTCCAAATTGAATTTTCGTTTCAGTCTATTCAAGAGGAAGTACATTTCTATTCTACAATTATCCAAATGTAAAAGTTCATGGGATTCAATTTGTTTGACAATGTTCAAGTTTGAACCAAAGAAAATAAGATCTCAAATTTGCACAAAGATAATTATTGTGAGTTCCTTCTATTCATAACTCATAGTTACTGTTTCTCGGGAAATTTGATCAAGGTTGTTGAATGAATGACAGGAATTCCTCATTGATTTGAAGTTAAAAGTTTCTCTGTTATAGGTGTCTGATAGTGGGAAACATGATTTTCAAATATGTAGAAGTTGCATGAATGAAGTTTTATCTTGTACAACCACAACTTTCAATCCAAGATTTATGAAAGTCACAGGAAACATGCTGCTGCTCATGTGAATCATATTCTGGAAAAAATCAATTACTACTTGGAGAATGCTATACAATTTGACAATTTTTGTAATAGGTAGTTTTACTATAGGTATTATATATAATTGTGTAAAATGAGTCTGTTCATCACGTAATATGGAACTATGGAGCTGTTTTAATGCAATTTCTTCCTTTCATTTTCATTTCATATTATATTATGAAATTTCACAAGAAAATGAATTGAAGAGAAGTAAAATTGAAGAATAGAAATTTCAATTATTAGAGAGCAAGTTTATAAAAAGCTGACTGCTCGAAACCAACTGCCAACTCGACAGTTAAGGATCTAGAAACAGTTTCACTGAAACTGATATATAGTTTACATGATTGTATTGTATATGATGGTCCATAATGCAATTTACAAATTTGTGGATCTCATTTCTGCTTTCCTCTAGAACACTTCAATTCAGAAGATGTTTGTTCTTTCTATTAAGCAAATTGTGTGAATTTTGGTCAATTTTATTCATACAAAATAGTTACGTATAGGGCAATCACATAAGGTGAAATTTCTATGTATTCAGTAGTGTTTCTTTATTTAATTACTAATTTCTCGCTTTTGTCTTTTGGATACTCCGAAGAAATTTTAATTTGAGAAGAACTTTTATTTTATATTTCATTAATATACTTGAGAAGTAATTCTTCCATCTTGCTGTTTTCAATTCGTATTTGTTGTTTATTATAATCCATGAATTTTATTGGATTCCTATCGGATCTAATACAAATCAGAACTGTTGAGTAGAAATTAAAATTTGAAACTATAGATCTGCATATAATAATCTTTCTGAAGTATATATTTAATACTTTTGGAACTAAAATTTGCAATATTGTGAATTCATATTAGAGTTGTTGATGATTGAATTTCTATGCCTAAAGGGTGATTGAACAATTTGTTTTTTTGAATCAATGTTGAAATGTTTTTTATTTCATCTTACGCTAGCTCGATTGGAGAAAGTTGAGATTTCCAAATTGAATGTGTCCCTTTAAATTGAGATAGTAGTGAATAGTGTTGAAATTTGTGTGGTTGATGAGTCAGTGTCCATAAAGTAATACTGGAAGCTGCGTTACCCTAAGAATGACTGAGGTAATATATGGGAGATCTCCATGTAACATAAAGAACTATTAAGTAAAAATATGAATAATGAAGTGAATATAATAAGGCGTTCAGTATCGATAGAGTAGGATATGAAAAGACGTTCAGTGTATTAGGCGTTTAGTATATTGGCTATTTAGATATGAAAGGCGATCTTAATGGGCTCACTAGTAGATATATCCTAAAAAACAAGCCGTTAATTTCCTCTATCCTACTGCAATATTTTCTAGCGCTTGACAGAAACGCTCCCCTTATTCAATAACATTCGACGAACACTTTTACATACACAGAGATGGTTCTTCTTACCTCTACTCTCCATATTTCAGTTAATTATTACATTCCTCGGTTACTGAAATACTCAGCGAATAAATTGAAAAATGAAACAAATTGTCTTTCTGGTTAGAGATGAATTTTCTATGAATTCAATTTCAAGCGATGAACAAAAATATGTCGGTATATGTAATTCAGGAAAATTACCCGTTGTATAAATCAAAGTTATTTTTATAAGGTAGACAAATTCATAAAATTTTTTTTTACTTAGTTTTGAAGATCAAATAAGGTAGTTGACATTCCCCAGTCCCTTTATATGAATAAACTCATTTCTGGCGTTTTGCCAGCATAGCAAGAGTTATGTTTGGCGGTTTCTTTCTGAATTTTCGTCCTTGGACGGTTAACATAAACAATGAACATCAAAAACCCAATAGAAAAAATCACATGGACTTAAATCGGAAGAGCAGATCGGCCACTCCAATCCACTCCAAATTGAGATGGGGCTCTGGGAAGTGTTCCTTACAACAGGCATCGAAGCTCTTAAAGTATGTGGTGTTACACTATCTTGTTGGAAACCTTACTTCATCTCATATAGCCGTGAGAATGAAACTTTCTGTAACATGTTTGCATGCAAATTCGCTGTCACTGAGACTTCATTTTCTTCAAATAATCAGGGACCAATAATTCTACCTTAGAATACACCACACTGTGACTTCAGATGAATACAGGGGCCTTTAATTTAACTTGACAGACAATTCCTCCGAGAATTGAAATCACATTCTGAAAGTTACCACACTAAAGCCATCTTGTGTGGATGGAAATGAAAATCATCATGAAGAATTATCCTCAAAAAACTATCGTAAGTCTACGGGCTGACACATGTTTTCGAGCCGAACGAACCAGAGTGATTGCGAAATTGAAGCTCTCGCGCCTTCAAGGTTCTCAGATGATCTAATGCGCCCAGTTTTTCATCTTATCGCATTTACAGTCTGAACTCAGTAACACATAATAATACAATTAGGGTTCGGGACAGGGGCCAAGAGGGCGATATTAAAGCCCATTTAAAAGGCGCGATGGGTTGTGATCACTGAACATCCGCTCAGCATCAACGGCAAACGCACACTCCTCAATGTTCCAACCCATGATGACGGCTCACAGAACATAGTGACACAGATTAAAGATGCTCTATGCTTACAGAAGTCGCAGTTTCCCAAATAGATGGATGAAAATTGTTCTCGCGCAACATTATGTGTATTGTGTAATCTCACGACAATTATTTCATATTTTATCAGATATAAAATTTTCATTTTGGAGAATAGATCTTTTAGGTTCTTCAACTCTCTTCTCGATGCACCTTCCGGTTTGGCCTGTATAGAATGTCTCACATTCAATGCTGTGCAATAAAAGTTTGTCGTTTTTGCCTTATTAAAGTATCAATTAATTTTGGTTCATAGCCGTTGTTCTTAGAGATTAATTTTGAAACTTGAACTTCATTCTCAAAATCGACAGCTGACAAAGGGATAGGAAGCAATATGTGCACAAACGAATGAAAAGCACTCAATTTGGTACTGTGCGATTGGGAACTACTGTTATGAATCAGGGTATCCGAAGAGGTTGGTTCTCTGTATATTTTGAAGGCGAGTGAGTCATGAGCCCTAATAATCGACAAGACCAAGAAGTTCAAAGATTTTTCATTATTTTCATTTTCCATTGTAAATTGAATCGATCGATGAAGAGAATTTAAAAACTGTAAGAAACTATTAACTTGTCTGTCTGTGCCAATCCAAATACAGAAAATATCATCTACATTTATTTTCCATAAAAATACATCCATACAATAGAAGTTTTAGTTTCTCCACATACGATGTTGGAGGAACTAAAATTTCTATTTTCTAAATTATCATAAATATTTCACTTAATAACGGAGACAATGGAGAGCCCATAGGTAAACCATCTAATTATTGATATATTTTATTATTGAACCTGAAATAACTTTGTTGGAGACAAAGGTTTACAGCTGACATCGTTTCTCCTATATGAGTGGGGCTAAATGTACCATTGGATTGAAGTTGTTGATTAATTGTAGCTTTGACATCACGGCAGGGTGTAGAAGGATATAGAATAATGATATCAAAGGATACTAATTTAGCATTTATCGGAATTTTTAGAGATCTCAAGTCCTTGGCTAATTCTATAGAGTTTTGTATTGAGTAAATTGGATTGTGTTGTATCAAATTTGGAAGTATGTTGTTCAAATATTTATATAATTTAGTAGCTGGAGTACTTACATATGAAACAATAGGTCTCATGGGACAATCTACCTTCTGAATTTTGGGTAATGAATATAAAATTGAAGCTTTCGGATTCATAAGGGTCAATTTCAACCCATCTTTTTGCAATAAATTCGTACACTTTTCAATTAGAGACATGACTTGGGTTTGAAATTTGTAAGTAGGATCAAGAAGTAATTCTATAAATTTTTTTGGAATGAATAGTCTTTCGGTTTTTTCAATATACAAAGCGTAAAAGTGTTACCTTTGTCCGCTTTACAAAGGGTTAAATTATGATCTTTAAGTTTTGTTTGTATGGTTAAACAATTGCTAACTCCCTATTGTTTTAGGTCAATCTAGAATGTCTTATATATTTAGCAGATTACTTCTTCATAAGCTTTATCATCTACAACTTCTATTGAGCTAAAAACTATCTCAGAGTCAACGGCGAACATTTTTAAATCGTTCAAATTATTTATATTGGGACAATATTTCAAATCTTCTCTAAAAGTTCTGTCTCTTTTTCATTGAAATGAAATGCAAAATTTTTTATTCTAGGATGAAATTGAAATTCTGGAGTGGGTTCACTGTTAGTCAACAATGAAGACTTACTGTTTTTGAGTTGAGGTGTTTCAACTTATTATGTTGTTCCTTGTATTGTTCATGGCACAGGTGCTTGATTTCTTCTCTTATATGCTGATCGAGAAAATCAAATGCTATGGGATGTAAGTGGAAAACCAATTCAGTATGTATTATTTTAAGATGAGCAGCCAAGTTGTCTCTCCTAGTGTAGCATTTTACTGCTGTTTGTGCTTCATGCGATTTGTGCTTCCTGCGATTTGTGCTTCATGCGATTTGTGTTTGCAAGTGATCTTCATGTGCTAACAAATTTCAAACTCAAGTCATATCTCTAATTAAAAAGTGTACGAATTTATTGCAAGAAGATGGGTTGAAATTGACTGTTATGAATCTGAAAGCTCCAATTTTATATTCATTACCCAAAATTCAGAAGGTGGATTATCCCATGAGACCTATTGCCTCATATGTAAGTGCTCCAGCTACTAAATTATGTAAATATTTGAACAACATACTTCCAAATTTGATACAACACAATCCAATTTACTCAATACAAAACTCTATAGAATTAGCCAATGACTTGAGATCTCTAAAAATTACGATAAATGTTGAATTAGTATCCTTTGATATAATTAATCAATATCCTTCTACACCCTGCCGTGATATCAAAGCCACAATTAATCAACAACTTCAATCCAATAGTAAATTAAGCCCCACTCATATAGAAGAAACGATGTCAGCTGTAAACCTATGTCTCCAACAAAGTTATTTCAGGTTCAATAATGAAATATATCAATAATTAGATGGTTCACCTATAGGCTTTCCATTATCTCCGTTATTAAGTGAAATATTTAAGACAAATTTAGAAAATAGAATTTTCAGTCCCTCCAACATCGTAATTAAGAATGTATTTTTATGGAAAAGATATGTTAGATGATATCTTCTGTATTGGGATTGGCACAGACAAACAACTCAATAATTTCTTACAGTTTTTAAATTCTTTTCATTGATCGATTCAATTTACAATGGAAATTGAAAAAAATTAAAAATCTTTGAACTTCTTGGACTTGTCGAGTTCAAGTAGTGGCTCATGTCTCACTCGCCTTTAAAATATAAAGAAAACCAACCTATTCGGATACCCTGATTCATAACAGTACTTCGTTCCCAATCCCAGAGTATAAATTGAGTGCTTTTCATTCATTTGTGCACAGTTTGCTTTCTATTTATTTGTGCACAGATTGCTTTCTATTCCTTTGTCAGCTGTCGATTTTGAAAATGAAGTTCAAGTTTCAAAATTAATCTTTAAGAACAACGGCTATGAACCAAAATTAATTGATACCTTAATAAGACAAAAACGACATAAACTTTTATTGCAGTGCATTTATCCGTTGCGTACTGAGAAATCTAACAGAACATTTCCAATTAACTATATGCCCAATATTAGCAACAAGATATGTAACAGATTATACAGAAATAATATTAACGCCATCAGCACTAATAAAGAGAATTTGGGTTCATTGTTAATTAATAATAAAGATAAAACAAAATTTTTGGATAAAAGCGGAGTATATAATATACACTGCAGTGAATGTGAGACATTCTATACAGGCCAAACCAGAAGATGTATCGAGAAGAGAGTTGAAGAACATAGAAGATCTATCCTCCAAAATAAAAATTCTACGGGTTTTCCGGACCACTGCATCAACAAATGTCATTTCGTAGATTTCGAGAATATCGAACTCATGCGTCCAAGTAGCAAAGGACAAAGGATGGATATCTTGTTTGTTTGTTTTTCCTTTAACGTGCTCTATTTCTGCCTTTCGGCTAATGACACGCCGGGGAATTCTGTCACCTCACTAACCCGGGAATTTTGCCGAACCCCTCTCGTGTCGAGGGAAGGGATCTTTAATGTCCAACACATCTCTGTTAGACAGGACCGACAGCTTTACATCTCCTCCGAAAGATGGACACTCAAGCGATTCCCAGAATCCGAAAAATCGCACCGACTTTGTGGGGATTGAACCCAGGTAACTCTGCGTAGGAGACGAGCATCATATCCCATACGCCACCGAGCCGGCTGATGGATATCTTAGAGATTATTAAAATTACGTCCGCTCATAGAAAAAGCCAGGCAATTTGCAACGACCAACTAGACTTCAATTTACCTCCTGTTGTGAATGCCGTTTTACATAAGTGAATCACTCATGTTGAATTTAGTATTGTATAACTCTTGAGAATGAGCTTTAACCTGAAATATATGTGGAGTATTTCAATAAATTCTTGTGAAATCGTTGCCAAGTGAGAAACCAATCATTTATTGGAGAAATAATTAAGAAACAATAAGCATTTTCACCTTGATACATAGATAGTTTCATAGTTGACACATTAGAGGGCATCAACAGTGTTTTGAGGTGGACTAATATTTTCGACTGAAATTGAAATAACTGGTGATAATTTGGTAGCTATTCCTTTGTAGGCAACACCTTCATTTGATATATTTGGTTCTTCATTTGTTTCAATGTTCTCATGCATATTCCTGCGTGCATAATTTTTTAAAGTAGAGGACTGAACATTCATAAATTTAAGCTGGCTCTTCAAGTACGAAATTTTCTCGATCTTATTTACCTGAAAACGAATATAATGAGGAATCGAAAATTATTTATTTATCCAATTTATTTATTTATTTATTTACTAAATGGATCAGCAGCCATCACATAGATTTCGAGAATATAGAACTCATGCATCCAGGTAATAAAGGAAAAAGGATGGACATCTTGGAGATTATTGAAATGACGTCAGCTCGTAGGAAGATCTAGCCAATTTGCAACGACCAACTAGACTTCAATTGACCTCCTGTTGTGTATGCCGTTATACATAAGTGAATTCACTCTTTTTGGATTTAGTATTGTATTACTCTTGATAATGGGCTAACAACCCGAAACATATGTCGAGTATTTTAATGAATATTTGTGAAACATTTGCCAAGTGAGAAACCAATCATTTATTCATTATGTTTCACCAAGTGTTAAGCGAGAATTCCATACATATTTATTTCTTATTCAACCATTTGTTTGATTTGCATTTATCGTACACTTTAGTCGTTTTTCGCTTGAATTTTTGTATCTGCCGAATTTCACTGAGCCAAACATTTAATTAAATATGACCAATGGCCTTATACCTTCTTTTGTATTTTCATTCAAATTATAATGTCTTTTAAACTTCAACTCTATCTTCCATTAATTTGGTTCTCACGGCGAGTTATCAACCAAAGAGACCTCCATAATTAGAGTCCTCACTTATAGGGTGTTGACAATTTTTTTCATTCATTCCTGACTACTAATAAATGTCCTATGTGAATAATGATTAAAATCATTCACTTTTTGTCAAGATTCATGTTGAAGTGATAGTTCAAATACAATACATTCTGTCAAAAAAAGTACCGGGAATTGGTCAATCCAACACAAAATATTTTTATTGTATCGCTTTCAAAGTAGGCCCCTCCCGAAATAATACGTTTACTCCAACGAATAATCCAATCATCAAAACATTTTCCAAACGCTCTCTCTTCAAAACGGGTACCTCAAAGTTGTAATTTGAGTTTTGAAAAAAGAAAAAGGCCGAAGTATTATCAGGTGAATGCCGTGGTTCGATGGTATTTGTTAACTTTTGTTCAGAATTTCATTTACCATGATAGCCTTATGAGATGATGCATTACCGTGATGCAAAATCCATCAGTTTTCTTTTCACATATTTTGGCTTTTTCGGCGAAGTTGCTCTCTCACACATCGCACATCGCTAAAGTAATATTCTTTATTTACCGTCTGACCTAATGGCAAGAATTCCGAGTGTACAACACCGCGATAATCAATGAGAACAGTTCAACATTTCGGCACCATTCTGAATCTTGTTGCTCATGTCTCATCACCAGTTACAATGCGTTTGATGAATGTGGGGTTAGAATTGACTCGTTCTAGCATGTTTACCTTTACACGATTCAATTTTTGAAGAAAATTCAGGTCTTTTGGAAGTAGTCGAGCGCCAACGCGTTTCACGCCTGAAAAATCGTTTTAAATGGTATGAATTGATTCATGAGACACAGGCAGTTCATTGCTTATCTCTCTTAAACTTAAATTACGATTTTCAATTACCATTTCCTTCACTTTATAGATGTTAACTTCAGTTGTTGAAGATATTGATGACCGACCTGAGCGAAGTAAATCTTTCACCATATCTCGGCCGCTGTACCACTCATATGCACGTGTTTTTGATGATGTTGTTTCACCGTAAGCCTTTTGTAACATTTTCAGCGATTCGGCACACGAAATTTTATTTGCAATACAAAATTTGAGACAAATTCCGTGTTCGATATTTTGATCCATTGTAAAACTCGCAGAATACACTTGTGATAACTTACAAAATCGGGCACTGTAAACAAACTAAATGGCATATCACGTCCAAACTCCGCCTCAGTATAGAACATAGTTGTGCCAACTTAGCAACAACAAGCATTTTGACAATAGTTTCAAGCATATTCTCTAAATAATCAATTCCCAGTATTTTTTTGACAAAATGTATAAGATAAAAATATGTTTTATAAATAATTAGAGTTTTGAAAAACAAAAAACATCTATTCAAAGTGTTTACTTGAAGGGATTTTATACTCTGGTTTTTCATTTTATTCAAAACAAAATCACTGAAATCAAGAACTCTATTTGAGGAAACAGGTGTTTGCGTATTTCATTTTAAAGAAAATGCATGTAGATGGTTTGTATTTCTATTTCCATGAAAAATACCATGAATTCAATTAGCAAATAACAAAATCAGTCTTTCTAAGATATAGGAAACGAGTGTTTTCTTCTACGATTAGAAGATGAATAAAATTTTTGTCGAGACAAACAGAAGTTTCTGCTGGTGAGCAATACCAATTTTTGCAAATATTTCATTTATAATTTATCAAACACTTCCAGTGAATTTACCTGCTTTCCCATAATTAACCTTTTGAGTGAAATGATCAAAACACCGACAGCAGAGTGTGACATCAATATGCGTAGCATATCTTTATTGACGACATGAACTGCATATTTTATTGATATGTCTGATGTCAACTTATAGGTTAAAAATATATCAATTGAATAAGAGCTAGAGGAAAATGAGAGAAAAGTTGAATATTCATTAAAATTCAAACAGAACATCTTCTGTTGAGCTCTTAAATAAAATAAAATGATCTTACCAAGAAAAAAGAAAAAAGTATTTGCACAGCGAGACAAAGAGTGTGCTTTGTACAGGGTGTCCCATTTCTGTAGGTTTTAGGGAGTGTCTCTGTTATGAGAACCAAAGATATGAAATTATTTCATATTCAGTTATCGATTCTTACTCTTCATAAATCT
The DNA here is from genome assembly GCA_013387265.2 of Cryptolaemus montrouzieri. NCBI lineage: Eukaryota > Metazoa > Arthropoda > Insecta > Coleoptera > Coccinellidae > Cryptolaemus > Cryptolaemus montrouzieri. Next base: position 20,844,437 of record JABFTP020000165.1, on the reverse strand, counting down.
TGTGTATTATTATATATAAATATGACTGAATATGGTTCAAAACCAAAAATTTGAGAAATATGATACGCATGACTACTACATATTGTCTAATCAAGACGCCGATCAGGCAGCAGAGCTTTATTTAATAACTGAATTTTTGAGTATTTATAGTGTTCCTCTGAGTTTGTCAGAATAATCCCGAAAGAAAACAACCCAAAAGATGAATATTCAGAAAATTGAAAAATATATAGCAAAGAAACCGAAGAATCTAATAATCAATCTATGAGCTCTTTTTCGAGCAATCCCTGAAATTTAATCCGGAAGGTTGAAGAGGCAGGGTACAAATTCACAAGTTATAAACGTCAACTTGTTCATTAACTTCACCTGATGGATCAGTTGATTGCAGTTTTGCTATTTGTTCATCAATACAAAAGAAAAAGATGTTGATTTCGAAAATGAAAATAATTCGGTCAGATAAAGCATATTTGTGATTATAAAAAGACTCAATTCGTAGTTTTGGGCCAGAAAAAAGCAAGAAATTTTTTTTTCTTCCAGAACGCCAGACGTTTGCGTTTAATGTTTCCTGCTTTTTCCTCAACACAAGAAAAATTCAATTCTACGAAGTATATCTTAACTGCGATAGGAACTCAAACTTTCTGGAATCAAACTCTATGAGAATTATGAAAGACATCTCACTGGTACAACATAACGATATATTCCTCCAGTTAGACGAGGTTCCACCCCCCAATACTGAAATAATATTCAATTATGTCAACAAACATTTTCCGAGCAAATCGAAATGCAAAAACTAAGAGAAACAACAGGAAATGTTTTTGAACAATTATTGCGACTATCGTTCATGATACAGAATGCTATTAGAATAATATTTCACCTATGCTAAATGTAGAGCACTTTAAAACTTATTCACAATCTTTAACTTTTTTTTACGTTCACCTCTTAATTTTTCTGTAAATATTTTGGATTCTATGCAATTTCTCCTATATATTTCACCATAACTGAAATGCAGGCGTTGAATGGAAGTGACAAATTTTCAAAATGACCCTATATCATAGAAACTATGACACTGAGACCCAATCTGTCTGTGGCCTCTTTGATTTCTTCAAGTAGCACGGTGTCGTGAAAACCGAATAACTCTATTTCTACTCATAACCGAGATACCCCACAAAATCTATGAAAATGGGGCAGCCTGTACATCGTTCACTATCTGTCTCGCAATGAAAACTTTTTCTTTGACAAAATGACTTTATTTCACTCGAAAGCACCCGACTCATCACTTTGTCCAAATTTCAAAGTTTCAAAGAATATTCAAAACTTTCCTCATTTTACCCACTACTTTTTCAATGGATATATTTTCAACCTATGAGTTCAACAAGTCAAAAAGAAAATCAACAAAAATATGCAGTTCATATCGTCAGTTATAATAATTTTGATATATCACAGAAACTATGACAGTTATTAACATAGATCTATTCTGTTTGTGACCTCTTTGGTTTCTTCAAGTAGCACGGTGTCGTGAAAACCGAATCACTCTATTTCTACTCATAACCGAGATACCCCACAAAATCTATGAAAATAGGGCACCCTGTACATCGTTCACTCTCTGTCTCGCAATGACAAAAGTTTTCATTTGGCAAAATGACTTTATCTTACTTGAAAGCAGCCGACTCATCACTTTGTCTAAGTTTCAAAACTCTCCTCATTTCACCCAGCACTTTTTCAATGGTTATATTTTCAACCTATGAGTTTAACAACTCAAAAAGATAATCAACAAAAATATGCAGTTCATATCGTCGGTTACAATAATTTTGATGTAACATAATCAATACTCATCTGTTCAGAAAACGCGATGAAATGCACACAGCACTTTCATCAGACAGACACAAAATGAAAACTGAACTAAAGTATAACCATTTATAACATTGGAATAAAGGTGAGTAAAACCATTTTAGGTAATTGGCAGAACAATTATCTATATGATTCAGTCAGAAACAAACTAGGTAAAGGGAAACTATTGTCAAAATCTTCCTGTTCATTCAATAATATGATGGAAAACATATATATTGATTTCAAAGTATTCCCAAAAATTAATATCAATTCTTTTTCAAGATAAATGTAAGATTCTTATCTTTAGGTTAAAATTATTATTATTATTATTATTTCCTTTTTACTTTTATTATTTTTGCTGTGTTTGAATAGATTATTATTCGTTCGGAATAAGCTGTGTAGCTGGAACTTATCTAGTTAACGTTTTAAATTATGGCTAAATTTCCCAACTTATGTGAGGCTACTATATCTGTATTGATCTTCTGATTTTGGCATACCAATTCTATTGCAATGGATATAGCCATTACTACTTGGTAGTTGATCATGATTAATAAAACACTAATGAAAATTTACAGTAATTATTCATTTTATTTATATTTTTGGTAGTAAAACATAGTAAATTTTCATTAGTTTTCATTAATCAATTCTATTGCCTTGAGTTACCGTTTTTGTTGAGTTATTTGTTCAATTACGTATTCGAAGACGTTGAACATTGTGTTTGAATCCTTTACTTAATAATTTCGTTTCCTCCTATGTTTATTTTTTATTGTTTACTATTTCATTACGGGTTTCACGAGATTTCTTTCTATTTTTGGGTTCAAGAAGTAAATTCAATTAATGTTATTATATGCTGTATTTTTTGAATATTAGAAAGCCAATTTCAATTCTAGTATTGGCACCTATAGCGTGCAATCTCTTTAAAAGTCTAATATGAATTACTTCAAGGTAGACATTATAATTGTCCCGCTTACGATATTGATGTTCACAATCTTCTTTCAACCATTTCACAAGTCCTTGGCGAATCCCATTCCATGCAGACAAACTAGTATCTTGTCTCTTCAGTTTCATGTATTTCGGGAACACTCCACTTTTCAAACAATTTGTAATAAACCATATGTTTTGTGTACAAATTGCACTTTTGAGTAAGAGTTTAATGTACCATATGGCCAAAAAGCTGGTATCAGCTTTCATCAAAAATTGGATTCTAGTGACCGTTATTTGATGCAAATTTATTTCAAATGTTAAATACAAGAAATTTTGAATTACACTAAATACTTTATTTGTTACCCGTTCGGACGAAACAACTCCTTCATCAGGCAGATAAAAAATGAAAATTAGACTTTGATATAACCTCTATTCCAAGCACCAGTTTACAAACTTTAATCTTGAGATATCAGTAAAATGATAAAAGTACAAATATTGGCATCTAAGCTGTGATCTGAAGGATCTAAATGACACTTGAATAAATAAATAAGTACATTCGATTTGTTGTCCTAGTGACGACAGTTTTAAAACATGAGATTACAAAAGATTTCCTAACTAATTCTGGTCTTCACGAAGCACCATCCTGGGGCTCTTGTATTTCTTCAGTTGGTCTTCCTAGTAGTCTCCTGAGGTATTCACCGAAGAATTTGGGGACTCGTCCACTGCTGCGAATAATATCAGTGCAGTTTGGCGGATGAAGTTGGCTATGCTTGAGATTTGCAAATCCCGATGCAGCTGGGAGTTATGGAAGTACCATAGGGCATCCACAGCCTTCCCCTGCGCTTTTTCTGCACGACTTGGAGTTTTTTGATATGCGTTGGCACCCCATATCCCAAACGGACGAGGCATACGTTATCATTGGTCTGATGATCGTCTTGTAGAGTTTTAGCTTATTCGCTGGACTTAACTGGCTTAGCATATTCATCAGGATGTAGAGGGACGATTGGGCTGCCTTTGCCCTGCTCGTGCAGTCTTCCACGTGTTGACGCCATGTCGGCCTTTGATCTAACGTGAATCCGAGGTATTTTTCCTTGCTGACCTATGGGATCAGCTGGTAATTAAAAGTGATCTGCTCGCCTGGGCTTCGTCTTCTTTGGGATAGATGTAGTTCCGAGCTCTTCTGTGGATTGACCATGATCAGGCACTTGTTCCAGCGCTCTTGCATTTGGTCTGCGGCCTGTTAAAGTATTCTGGTTATCAAGTGGGGGCGGTAGATCTAGTTATTATGGCCTTGTCGTCTGAGCAGAGAGCTAAGCTCCTGGAACGTATATTGTGAATAGCAACGTCGCCAGTACTGAAACTTTGGCATCCATCCTTCTGGTGGAGGAACGAGCATTGCCTAACCGAACCGACGAAGTTCTGTTTCTCAGGTATGACCTAAACAAGCTCGCCAGATCAAGAGGAAATTCTTAATCTGGTGAGGTCCTGTCGAACGCCTTCCCACTATCTAATTTTGTCATGACGTGGGGTTGGTTCCTGTTGAATCCATCAGGGATAAATTCAACTACAAGCAGAATTTTTTCTATTGGGTGGAATTTTTCTGCCGAAAGCCAAACTACACATCCTGCATGATGGGATGACTGTGCAGGTTGTCTCAAAATGATCCCCTCTACAGCCTTGCCGATCGTGGAGAGTAAAGTAATAGTCCTATAATTCTGTGGAAAAGTAGCTTACTTACATGGTTTTCTCCTTGTGATTGAGCTTTTCACTTTCGTAGTGACTGGTTGGATTTTCTCCCCGTTGTTTTCAGATAGACGTCTTCGGACTTCTGCTATTTCCCTCTCCACATTTCGAGGTCTGCTTTTGCATAGTTCACCGTGAATTGGTATTCTTAGGTATCTGAAAAGGGCTCGGGTTTATCTGAAACAATGAATGCTAACCATCTTCCATCTTAGATGGATGGCATAGGCGTCGTTTTCTGGTGTAGAATTTCAACCACTCTCCACAATAATTAGTCATGGGGGTTGAATTTTCTTCGATATTGTGGGTCCCAAGTTCTCTGGAACAGTCTTCTTGTCCTGTTCATCTTTCTGATCATCTGAAGAATGTCATCGGGGAGTTTATATGGTCGACGTTTCGTTTCTTTTGTCCTCGTGCACGCTTCCATTGACAGGCATAAAGTTGTTTCGAACAACTGCTCTTTTTGATTTATATCAACAACTTACCATCCCACTTGAAACCAGTAGGCAGCGTTCTCTTCGCTGACGACACATCTTTATATAATACAAGCGGGGACCCACAAATGGCAAATGAACTTTGTGATTTGGCCATGCATCGGGCTGATCTATGTTTGAGAGCAAATTCTCTGAAATTAAACCGAGAAAAAACCCAAAAATTGACGATTTCAAGTAGTTCTAAACTCTCAAATGGCGACACAGCTAAAATACTAGGTATTACCTAGTATTTTAACGTGGAGAGCGGATGTCAACGCGTTGATCCCTAGATTGTCATCAGTGTTGTTCTTGCTTAGAAGACTTCAATATATGGGACATGATGAGGCTTATCTACGAATGATTTATTTTGCCCTGTTCCACTCGGTCATGGCTTATGGGGTTTCTTTATGGGGCAATTGTTCAAAAATGCAGAGAATCTTCAAACTCCAAAAAAAAGTGTACGTATTATCGCTCGTGCTGAATACCGTGCACATTGTGTGCCTATCTTCAGAAGACTTGGCATACTGACACTTCCTTTATTGTACGTATACGCCACTCTCATAAACATTCATTCCAACTTAAAGGACTACAAAACGCATAGCTTCAACCATCAGAAAAATACAAGACAAAAAGATTTTCTAATAGCACCAAGTCAGAAAGGAATTCTCCCAATTTAAACTATTCTAAGCTGCCTCTGGAGTGGAAAGAGCTTACAACTAAAAAATTCAAAGTTAAAGTTGAAGAATTGTTATGTGAAAGATGCCTGCACCCACCAGCGGAATTTTTGTGTTAATATTTATTACTTCCTCGTATGTATGTTAGTGTTCGAATTATGTATTCATCAACTGATTAATCTACATTCTTTTTTATTTATTTAACAAGGCATTTTCAATTGATTATTCATAAGCAATCAAAGATTGTAATCATGATGTATAAAGCATACATACATACATAATCCGATGGCGGACAAATCGTAAGTCAACTTTAGTTTGCCCAGGGGCGGCAGGTTCTCTTAGACGTAGTTTGTGAAAGTATCCCAGCATGTTTTGTTAATCTTCTCTGTAGGTTCCCCGTTTTACATGTTACCTAGAAAGAGGAGAATGGGGTTATGATCGGATGTTAGATTATTCCCTGCAGTTAGGTTAGGTTAGATATCTTTCATAATTGCAATATCTAATACATCTTCGATTCCTCCGTAGATATAATGAGTCGGTCTATCAGGTCTCGTTCATCGACGTAATTCCTCAGGATATTTTCGTTCGGATTGCTCCATCTGCTGTTCCAAGATAAATGCTTGCAGTTGAAATCGCCCGCTGCAATCACTGGAACGTCAGCCTCGAGCAACTTCTCCAGATCCGATTGTAGTAGTGGAAAGCCTTATACTCTCAGATTAGTCTCAGGGTTCTTATCGACGCTGTTTGGATCTCCACTGTGGTTGCTTCTATCTTATCTATATATTCGATCTGAGTAGAATGATGTTGCTTATTTGGATCTCCACTGTGATTGCTTCGAGTAGATGCGCCTTTCTGAAGTTCTAGTGTCTTCTCTTGGATTTTATTTGTATTCCTGTATACAACCTGTTAGTAAAAAATGTTAGCTGAGCCACCATCAGATCCAATGGCGACTTCGACTTGGTTAGCGCATCCGCAACGCTCTTCTGCACTTCGGCGATTCTGCCCATGTTGATTCTGGATAGGACTTCCAGGATCAAGGACGTCTTCTCATCCTCTTGAGATAATTTTTCACTTGGTTGCTTTCGCGCTAGCTCTTCGGTTTCCTGTGATGTATAATGATTAGTGATGGCCAAGTGTGCATCTCCGCCTAGCGGTTTTATATCGGCAATACGACTGGTTGAGGGGCGGCGACGGACTTCTCGTCAGGCTGGTCCGTACGGAGTTTCTTGTTCTTCGCGAAACACGAAAAACACGAAAGCATCACTAACCTCGTCCACTGTAGCAGGGGCGGTAATGGCGGAGGTATCAGTGGTGGCGGCGTTGTAAACGGCGGTGAAGGCGGCAGTGATTGCAGCTTCTGCTTGCTTCATTTCTTTGATTATGGCGTTGATGACTTTTGCAATGTCAATCAGATCAGTGAGCATGAATTAGTATAGATTCACCATTTCTTTTGATTTTCTTGGAATCTGATTAAAATATATTTAGTTATGCACTCTTTTCAATAAGACTCATGTAACATGTCCTCGAATTAACGAGTACAATGTAACGTTGCTCGGTTAGCCAAGAACGTCTGGTTTAATAGCGTTTTGTTTTCCGTCAATTGCTTGATCATCTGAAAGAATCTCTACTAAGTTTTCGATGCGAATTAGTGGATTCAAGTTAAGGAACTCTTCTTTTGCGATCTTCTTCGTTCCGGGTTGCTGGGTTGAGAATGTAAAATGAAAAATAATCAAAAGTAAACTAAGATACAACAATTTATCAATGAGTTATAACATTGAAATATAAGTGAGTAAAACTACCTCAGGCAATTCTCAGAACTATAATCTAAATGGCTCAGCCGAAAAGAATTAGGTAAAGGAGAATTATTGTCAGAATCTACCTATTATATATATATTATGATTTCAAGGGATTCCCGAAGGAATATCATCGTTTTCATTGAATGAATATAAGATTTTAAAGTTTTGGAGAAAATTATGGTTTTTCTCGATTAAATGGTTCGCGTAATTATAATTTTTTGTTTCGATAACTGAATTGCCTAACGAAAAACCAAAACTTAAGACAATTGGTGTACCCAAAATCTAAAGATCAACACAGATAAAGAAGCCTCACATACGTTGGCTAAGTTAGCCATAATTCTAAAACATTTATCCGAAAAGTTATGTATACATTGCCTAAGATGGTTTCACTCACTTTTATTCGAATGTAATAGATCATATACAGAGTGTAACATAATAGTATCTCACAACTTGAGGGAGGTAAAACTACGTGTGCAATTTTAAGAAAAAAGTTTATATAAACATAGCTCCGCAAAAGCTTCCTAACGGAGCTACTGGGTGTTGAAATTTCCAGAAAAAATTGGTTTTTCTTCAAAAATTCTACAGTTTTTGAGATATTCAGCCCAAATGTGGAATGCAAGCTATTTTTACAGCCTCCATCATTACACTTCCTAGATTTTAACTGAAATTCACAAGGTGTTTTCTTTTCCGAGGCCATGTCCCCTTTTGCCCTTTCACACTTTTTTGCAGCACGCCATGATCAGCGTACAATCAATTTTCGTCATCTTCGTTTAATTTAGAAACTTTTTTGACACTTGTGATTTCTCCAACCGTTTTCGAGTGAAAAATTATTGAATCTGAATTATTCGCACTGTATGTTATTCGCTAAATAAAAAAAAATAATAGAAATACTCGATAGGTATGCCCAAAATTTGGTTTTGTTTTGATATCTCGTCTTCTGAGATTCAACTTATACTCATTCAATATCAAACTGAATGAAAGAACAATTAAAAACTGAATAAATTGCTGGAAGTGTCCTCCACCTGCAAGAATACATGCTTCTGTCCTTCTTCGCTTATTATCACGCACTCTTTGAAATATTCCTGGGGTATTACTTATCGTGTCACAAGAGGTTATTATTCGATCTCTCAATTCTTCTACAGAGTTCACTGGAGAGATATAAACTTAACTTTTGAGATATCCCCATAAGAAAAAGTCTAAACTATTTAAGTCTAGTAGTAGTAGTAGTAGTAGTTTAATTTCTCCACCAAAATATACATGGAATGTCAACATCAATACATAAAAATATATATATATATATATACTTCAAAAGTGATTAGTTATTTCAACGATTGTTAGAATCATAAAATATCATATAACAATAAAGGAACTGTATTTAGTAATAAGAAAGAAAAGAACAAATGACTAGCAAGATATTTGAATAAAAACCATAGGACAGTTTGACATTTTGAACAAACAAACTAATGTGTAACATGTATGAAATCAAAGCCTTCAACAAAATGTTTCATATCATATTATAGAAAAAGAAAAAAGAAATTAAGATCCGTCATTCATAGTGAGATTCAAAAATTCATCAACAGAGTAGATTGGGTTGTTAACAAGACAGTATTTTGCTTTTGAAATGAGATGTTTTATTGGAAGATTTCTCATTGTTATTGGAAGTCTATTATAAAGTTTCATGCAGTGGTGGTTCGTAGCAACTTGTGATCTGTTTATTCTGTGGTATTCCGAATGGAGATTGTCTCTATTTCTTGTGTCATATCTATGTATTCCAGATTCAAATTTCGCCTTATTTCCATGGGCATACTTCAGACAGTTCAGAACAAAAACTGCTGTAAGTGTTAAAAGTTTTAGCTCCTTGAATAGTGGCCGGCAGCTTCATGTCCTAGATACTCCACATATCGCTCTTATTGTTCTTTTTTGCTCGAGTTGCACACGTTTCAACTCAGGACTGTACCCTCAAATAATTATACAATATGTAGCTAAAGAGTGAAAATTTCCAAAGTATGCCAAAGTACTTGCTTGTACTCTCAGCCTTTGAAGAAGCTTATCAACATGTGGTTTCCAAGACAGTTGAGAGTCAATAATAATGTCTGAAAGATTTATTCCTCTCTTTTTCCTTGATGTAACTTTCATGTTCAATTTTCGAATTTTTCTAAGATTCAGTTTGAGGCCGTTTGATGAAAATCACTTCTTCACTACATAATGAGAATCTGACCTCTTCTGATTGATTTGATCTGTATTATCAGCCACATGAAGGAGGTTCACATCGTCTGCATATATACTCACTACTAACTCAGGTATACAGGATGGTAGATCATTTATGAAAAAAAGAAACAATATTGACCACAATATCGACCCTTGGGACACTCCGCAATTGGTATTTGATTCTCTTAACTGTTGGTTTTTCCATACCACTATTTGTCCTCTATTAGCCAAGTAAGATTCAGAAAATGGAAAGTGCACTGCCCTAAATTCCATAGTATTCTATCTTACGTAGAAGCAGTGTTCTTGAAACCATATCGAATGCTTTACTTAAATCATATGCCAGGATCTGAGCCTCCCAGTAGTTTTCAAATGCATCCGCTATCCCCTCAATAAAATCTGTTATTGCTGAGGCAGTAGATCTGCCAGCACGACACCCATGCTGACTGCAAGTAAGAACATTAAATTTCTTTACGTAATCCACCAGTCCTCTCTTCAATAGTTCTTCAAGTATTTTTTGGAAAACAAGCAAAATAGAGATTGATCAGTAATTTCCAGGTTCATTTTGATTTCCACTTTAATAAATAGGTATAATTTTCGCAAACTTCAATTCGTCTGGAAAAACTCCCTCTGTTAAACAAATATTGAATAATATGTTAAGAGGACTCAATATAATGGGGAATATTGCCTTTAAAAGTGGCACACTGAGGCCATACATGTCTATGGAATGAGAATTCTTGAGGTTTTTCATTATATCAAGTAATTCGCTTTCCGAGCATGGAACTAGGAACATGGAGGTTTTAGCTGTTACTCTTTTGCGTTTTAGGTAACCCATTGCCTTAGATGGAGAGAAAACAACTTGTTGCAATATTGCACCTCCCACATTTGCAAATGTTTCATTTAGTTCGTCTGCTGTTAAACTACTAACTTTTTCAACATCGGCAGTTTCCTTACCAGTTTCACTATTTATTAGTGTCCAGATGGCCTTCGTTTTGTTTGCAGCTTCTGATATTATTTTGGTGTTTTGTTCTTTTTTTGGCTTGGATGTAACTATTTCTCAAATGTTTTCTGAGAACTCGGAGAAGACCTGCAGAATGATCATTCCTCTTGACGGCATGAATGGTTTCTGCCGCCTCCACTGCTTTTCTCAATCCTGTCACTTCATTAGGCAATGTTTTGATGGGTCTATGTTTGGAAAAATTAATTCTCTTTCTTTCAACTGGAAATGATACTTCATAACACTTACATAATTTCTTGTGAAAGTTCTGAAATGATGTCCTGGCATCTGATTGATCCAACAAACCGTTCCAACAAATACCCTCCAGGGAGCTTTTGAACCTTATATATTGGCATCATTGATTTGGCGTTTTTAATGTATTGTTCCTTTTCACATGAAACATTTTCCAAGATTTGAACTACGCTCAGTTCTCTAAAATTGACGGTTCTATGGTTTTTTTGGTAATGGATGTCTGCTGGGCATTGGTGAGAATGTTATCAATAAATGATGATAACCTATTACCTATTCTGCTTGGCTCTCTGAAAACTGGTGGCAGGCCATATGAAGACATAGAATCTATTAACTGTTTTTTGTTAGTACTCTTTAAAAGATCAAAGTTAAAGTCGCCTGCAATGCATATTTCACAATGTGTTCCTCGCGTAATGATTTCTAAACAGTCAATAAGCTTGTTCATGAAGATATCCCTATCACCCCTAGGAGGGGGATATAAGGCAACCTTTTTCATGTTATACTTTGGAATCTGCACTGCTGCCATTTCAATGTTACTTTTACTAGATAATTTGTTGATTTCTGGTGTTTCAAAATCCATGTCCTCTCTTATCAATAATGCAACACCTCCACCCTTAACATTTTTCCTGGATAAAGAATCAGCTACAGCATAGTGATCAATACAGCGACGTCTGAGGATCTCCTCTGATAAGATCTGGGGACCTAGGAGGCCATGGTTCTGGCCAACTCGGACCTATCCATCGGTTGTTGAATGTATTATTCAAGGATTCCCTAGCTTCTCCACTAAAATGTGCTAGTGCCCCGTCATGCATGAAGCACATTATGTTTCTCACCAAAAGTGGCACATCCTCAAGTAATAAAGATAGCTCCTCCTCAAGAAATTGCCAATAAGTGGGACCGTTTAGTCTGTTAGGCAAAAAAAAGACCCAATCCAATAATTTCCAATTATTCGAGCCAGACATTTATTGAGAATTGTTCGTGATGATGAGATTCTTCAATCAAATGGGGGTTTTCCTCAGCCCAATAATGATTATTGTGAAAATTTGTGATAGCAGTTCTCGAGAAGTTAGCTTCGTCTGTGAACATTATTTCACTATCAAAGTGAGCGTTTTCTCTAATTTTATCTAAGAACCATCGGCGGAAATTCAGTCTTGAAGGAAAATCTCAAGAAAGTAGAGTTTGGACGAGTTGAATATGAAACGGGTACAATAAAAAGTCGTGGAAAATTCTCCAAATTTGAACATGTGAAATAATCAACTGGTTTCGAATTTTTCTTGTACTCACATGAGGATTCAAATCAATACAATTCAAAACTGCTTCTCAATATCTGGAGTTCTCATAGTTTGGGTTGCACCTTTTAATTGATTATTTCCAGTAAAAGTACCAGTTTTCCTCAACCTTCTGTGGATATTTGAAAATGTTCGCCTGTCTGCTGTTACTCGATTTGAAAAGCGCACCTGACATAATCAGGAGGAAGCTTCTGTTGTGTTTCCGTCAGCCAGACCGTACATGTAATGGATATCAGCTAATTCGGCGTTAGTAAAATTAGCCATTTTGTCTTACAGCAACAACTTCAAAAGTCTTGGTTAGAGATACGAAAAAATTACAGTTGTCAAAAAAGTTTCCAAATTGAACGAAGATGACGAAAATTGATTGTTCGCTGGTCAGTGGCGTACTGCGAAAAAGTTTGAGAGGGCAAAATAAGACATGGCTCCGGAAAAGAAAACACCTTGTAGATTCTGGTTAAAATTCAGGACGTGTTATGATGGAGGCTGTAAAAAATAGCTTGCAAACCAGATTTGGGCTGAAAATCTCAAAAACTGCAGAAGTTTTGAAGAAAAAATCAATTTTTTCCGGAAATTTCAACACCCTGTAGCTCCGTAACAAAGCCTTTGCGGACCTATGTTTATATGAACTTTATTTTAATTGCACGTAGATTCACCTTCACAAGTTGTCGCATACTATTATGTTAACACCCTGTATAATTTGAAAACGTAAAAAATTTATTCTTATTCGGCTTTGAATCTTTGAGGAGTTGTGACATACTATTGTGTAACACCCTGTATAAATTGTTGTACCTTACTTAAGTTTTTCTTTTGTATCTGTCTGATGAAGGCGCTGTGTCGTCTAAACACGTTACAGATAAACTAAATAAATGTAATTCAATTTGATTTTTTTTTTATCCTTTGAAATGGATTTGCATCAAGTAACGGTCACTAGTATTCGAAAAATTATCATAACCTATTGATACACAGTCAACTAAGAAAAATAACATATGCAAGCAAGGAAGTGAAAGATCACAAATATGATTCAACCTGCTCTACATATTGGGCATAGTTCAACTTCTTTTAAGAGCATCCTCAAATATGAACAATTGTCTGCTATAATTGTTCAAAATCATTTTCTGTTGCCTTTCGCAGTTGTTGAATATTTTCGTATCGACATAAATAAAATCTTATACTGAAAGGTTCAGTGATCGTGGTGGCCATTGAATAGACCTCATTTGTCCTATCCATTTTCAGGAAAAATGATTGTTGTGCCAGAGTTTCAACATTGTGGGCTGGAGCTTCATCTTGTTGGAGATTTTTTTGCTGTCAAAATCAATATCTTGTTCTCTCATATTGATGAACGAATCGCAAAACAACGATTGACTTTCATCAGCACTAGAGTGCAGCGAATGTGCAAATTGAAATTGGTGAGCTATTTTTTTTTCAAATCTGGGCACAGCAGTTCCTGGTACACCTGTCAATTCTCTATCCTTGTGAACCAGATTTAATGAGTTTCTTAGCAAAAGCTGAAAAAGATTTTCTCGATTTACTGAAAGAGGGAGATAAGGTATATAAACTGCATGATCAAAATATACAACACAAAAATCGCGAAGTAAATAAATGTTCTCAGAATGACATCAATCGAATTGAAGTAATATCATAATGTTGGTTCCTGTATAATTGATACAATAGAAGATCTTCATCCTGCCACCATATTTCGAGAGATACATAATCCAAATTCATGATTTAATACCACAACAAATGAGACTGAAATAAAAAGTTCTTTCTGAACTAGGAGTTGCCGCTGCCGCAGGCTATGATAATACTAAGATGACAAATATAGGTTGTATGACTTCTAGGTTAGATTCCTTTCCTCCTTTTCCATGCAAGTTGATGGACAATGGGATAGAAAGCAATACCATTCTAGATATCCTTAGAATTACAAAAGTTACTCCATTCAAAATATAAATTCCATTTCACAATGAAAAATATACTTTTGTCAGTTTTCCATGTTTATTCATGAATACTGTAACGTTTCTTAGTTCTTAAAATTATTGGTGAGTTCAAATTAAACACTTCAATGTTACAAAAACAATTACTAATTTCTTCACACGTAATCTGAACAATTGAAACACTAAACTAAACGATTAACTTCTATAACTAATTTATAAACACAATCAATACTGCTTTATTTATTTCCCACACTTTGTCCACTTTTTCGCGCTTTTTATTCAAACCGAATTCACCGCGCTTCGCGATGTCTCTTCTTATATACAAGCACGAATGTTCGAGAACATGAAGAAAACCCAGAACATTCGCGTAATTTCGACTTTGTTCCAGATGTTCGTTGGAAAGCCTCCCTTAAACGGTAACGCTGGTTTCTCAGTAATTCGGCGCGGTGGAACTTTTAGATGTTTCTCGAATTCTCTCGAAAGTGCATCGAAATTTGTCATCTCGCCGAGCACTGACAGGTTTGGCTTCAGGGACGATTGGATATCGTTATAATACATAAGAATAGATTCCAAACATAAATGGAGAAATTATAGACCTATAGCCACTGTTTCCTTATCTTCGAAAGCAGTTGAAATTGAAGAAATATTATTGCATACATAAAAATTTTGAGTAATGTATGATAACTAGTATGGGTTCTTGGAGAATAATAGCACCATAAGTGCTGTTACAGATCGTATGAATTTTGTCACAAGGATAGTATGTGAGAACACATATGTCATCGCCAATTTGCAAACAAAATACTTTAGATTGTTGATGACACCAGTATATGATGAATGATCTAAAGTTATTTGAGCAAACAGGCGATAGGTTGCATGAAGTCAATCTTCACTCTAGAAGACGTTGGGCCTAAAATCATATGGAATGAGGGCCTGAAAACGTCCTATGTTCTAATTTCAGGTAAATCTCGATTCATACCACCCATATTCTAGGGGATAGTGACTGTGGAGACCTGGTAATTTTCAAAAGGTTAGAGAGTTCCAGGGGGTACACCGCTACATAGGAGGTACTGTTCGAGGTGGAATCTCTTTCAATCATAAAACTGATCTCTCTGCATGCATGTAAGTTTCTATGCTAATCGAATTGTTCAATCATCTATGCTGCAGCAATTGGAAAACACTTTATATTCTTTCATGATAATGCCCTGCAAGCAATTCAAGAGGTTTACTCACGTCGCTATAGAATTAATTTTAAATCACTTCAAGAAAAGTTGATGAAATTTGTATTTTCAATTAATTTTTTCTGATAGAACAATTTCTGTTCTTGTAGGTAGCTAATTTGTACAAACTAGACTTAGATTAGATAGATAATTTCTCAACACTGCATACCATTACTTAAATTACGAACTAAGAAATGACAAATATCCCTACATTTTTGATGTTTGTACGTATATATCAATTTCCTATGAAAACCAAAACATATTTCAACGCAGTTTTCGTGCATTCAAAGGGACAAATGAAGAAGTCAACATACCGGCGCTCCTTGATATGACGATGCGTAAAACTTAATCTGACGTATAAGAGTAGAAATAGCAAGGGTCGCCTTACATCAAAGGAATAAATGTTGACAATTTCTGTCAAAATATCACCAATATACTCCAGATGTTTACATGTGATGGGGATGAAAGAAATAGAAAACTCTCACGGAAAATCTGGGAATATGTGCTGGGAAAGGATTTTATTTTCCTGAGTATGTTATTTTTCTCGGCTTGTGCTCGTTCAAACATGGATTTATTGAGGAATGTTCAACATTGTTACACATCAAATAGCAAAATGGAAACAGATTTTCAGACAGGAACGTGTTCGACTATTTAAATGGTCTTTATTTAAAAAATTCTAGCTACTTAGTTAATTGAAGTTATTCAATACGAGGTGAGTTTATGAATAAACAAGACTTTTTCAGAATCCCAACGAAAACATTTGAAGAGAGTAGATCTACGTCAAAAAAACTCAGGTTGGGCAATTGTAATTTCTCCCTCGCCAAAAGGGTGAAACACACCTCACCCACAAGTGAGGAATATTTGGATTTTTAATAGTTTTCCAACCCTGAAAGTGATAACCTTGAGCTGAAAATTGGATCATTATATTGTAAGGCCCAAAGAACCTTGACCAACACTTTCGAGTGATGGCACCCATCTTTCTCCTCTGTATCCCTAAATATGTGCTATTTCTTCGACGGAAAATTCATTCCACTTGGACACTTCTCAACTAGTTAGAATGAAGAAAACTTATACCGTCTGCAAACAATAAAATTTCATCTGACAATATTTGTTTTGGCGCAAAATTCAAATTCGGAAAATTTCGTCGAATCTTCCGAACGGCTGTATTTTTCATCGAATTATCGTACACTTCTCATCCATTTAGAATGAAGAAAACTCATACCGTCTGCAAACAATCGATATAATTTCATTTGAGAATATTTATTTTGTCGCAAAATTCTTCGGCATTATTGAAGCTGGAGCTTCAAAACTAAAACATTCTATAGGCGTAGAATGGAATGAAGGAAGTGAATATTTCTTTTACCGTTTCGTATGACAGTTATTACATCAAGATGTATTTTCTCCAATATGAACACTAATTTTTTATAAATTTTTCATATTGCCTAATTTTTTCCACTTCAAAATAATTAACATTTTTCCTTAAGAATTTTTGAATGAATAAAAACTGAACTGAATTTCATATGCGCTTCTATGCATCGTGAAATAAGTTGGTTTAAAGTCCACAGAGGACTGAGAGCTCTTCAGTGAGAACTGTCAAAATGATGCAATGCGTGCATTTTCATGAATGACTCGAAGCATGTCAAAACGAAAGATATATTGTTGCCCGGTAATATAAAACAAAATAAATACTAACACATTTCCTTTCTAATACATCATACTTTGAATCGTTTAAATTCTAAATACACTCCCCACAAAAACTGTCGCATCACCCTACTTTTACGACAATACTATATAAACTTTGAGGTTAGTCATTCAAGAGTCGCTTGGTAACTTTCAGAAGTGTAAAATAAGAAGATATCATTCAAAAGAGATGAGTTTATGATGAAAAATATCAACAATTTTCAAGTTAATAAAAAATTAAAAAATTCTACCATCTTCAAACATTCGCGAAGATACCAATCAACTAGCATCCAATGGTTACTAATCATTTTCAAAATCTGGTGTTTCCTCCCCGAGCCCTAATTACAACCAGTATACGTCTCGGAAGCCCTTCAAACAAATTTTGGATATACTCTTGAGTCACTGAGTTCCACATTTCAGGAAGCAGATTTTCTAGTTGTTGGAGTGTTCTACAAGGCATCCTACATTGCTGAATTTGCCACCCCATGTTGTCCCAAACATATTCTATGGGATTCAAGTCGGGACTTCTGGCTGGCCATCTTGAAATATCAATTTCGGCATTTTGCAGAAATTCTGTAACTACTCTAGCTGCATGAGGCTGAGCATTATCATGCATACAAATGAAGTTTTCGCCAATCAATGGGCCAAAGGGTACAACATGTGGTTCAAGGGTATCTGCGATGTATCTGGTCGCTGTCATTTTTCCATTATTCACTAGGACTAACTCATTTCAACCATAGAAAGAAATGCCTCCCCACACCATTACTGAGCCAGCTCCCAAGTTTTGGGTTTGCCGGATATTGCATTGCTGAAACCGTTCCCCAGGTCGTCTGTATACAGGCATGCGTCTATCATTTGATACTAGACAGAACCTGGACTCGTCGGAAAATTCGACCATTCTGGAATACCCAAATGTGTATGTTCCCTCGCAAACTCTTGTCTGATATCGTCTTCTCTAAGCCTGTTCTTAACAGTTTGCAATAAAATATGCACATTTCAAAGTGCAAGTTCATTTTGTAGCATTCTAGCCGTACAGTGCCGAACTCTTAGCGCAGTTAAACGAAGCCAACGATCATTAACTGGTGTTGTTATCCGATTTCTTCCCTGTCCGGCCCTTCTTCCATATTTTCCTGTTTCGTGGTACCGATTAATTGCTCTTGAAATAGTGCTTTGGTTAACATTCTACAAGTTAACCCCCTCCTCAAGAAGTGTTACCATTCTTACCACTTCATGATCACTCGAATAGCGTCCAGGACGTCCAGCAGCCATTACAATAAATTCAAAGATTCGAAAATCAATAAGAAACACAGAAAATTTACATCAATTCAGCGTATAAGCTGAAGAGAAGTTGTATGAATACTGATAGTCCAATAAACTCATTCTTGTTTCAGACGTGTTTGAGATCATATGGTAACAAATGTTACTACATAGATAAGATTTTTTCCCGTCATATGTTCACAAACATATGTTGACAAAGAAACTGCGATCGAGCTGCTTAATCGATTGTGAAATTCAGACTACCATTTGACAATTTTTGTGGTGTGTGTATATCAATTCGTCTGACTAGAAATGAATGGAATATAAAAATTTTTGAAGTTTTTAAACTTTTCCGTGTTTGAAAGGCATACCTTTATCTTTTCGTAACATTCGCCATTACTTTGTAGAACTTCTACTTCACGTTCAATTTGCCTAGCCGATATGTTTGGGTTGACAGTCACTGTCCCAAAAATATTCAAACATTTTCTTCTTTTCCATCATTTTGTGGTTATGATTTCTAGAATGCCTCAAAGATAATGAGATTATGATCAACCTTTAGCGAATATTTAAAGCGGGTTTTCTCTGTCAGTATATAATTCGTGATAATTCTGCATTGTTACTGGAGCATTTCCATTATCACGAATATAACACTCTAACATGCCTAGTTTTTCATAATCTGCAAAGTTATGAGCCATTTCTTTCTGGTTAAAGTTCTGAAAGAATTACGACAATCGCAAGCTTAACACTGAAATTTTTACCAATGTCTATATCTCTGGACGAATGATTTTACAGAAAATCCAATCAATCATTTTGATATTCACTGGAACATTGAAAAATGACAATTGATTCTATTCAAATTGGAAAATGCACTAATTGTATTCATCTAGACAGTTCTCAGTTGTCAATACATGAACTCTAAGCCAACTTATCTCATGATGCATAGAAGGGCAATATGAAATACAGTTTTTAATACATAAGAAAATATCATGTGATATTCTTCTAGAAGAAAACATTAGGCATTTTGAATAAATGATTAAAAAATAGTGTTCGTATTTGAAAAATACAATTTTATGTCATATTAAAATTTATAATGTAAATATCATGCTACAAATTGAACATTCTTATCTTTATCTCTATTTCTCTCAGATACTTGATTCCACTGCATTTGAATAACCCGGATGAGCTTTTCATATACAGTAAATCATCCTTTATTTTACGTATCAAACTTTGCAATATAGTTAAACTGTGAACGGCAATCCACGGTTGAACATGGCCATGTCGATATGGTACTAATTTTTACCCTATCCCCAATTGAAAAGCCATTAGATCAAAGTTATGTACATAAAATAGAAGAACATAAAAGAGCATAAGTCAGGGTCAAATTTGCTGAAAGATTTTATTGCAATTTCCAGAATGTGCAAATTTTTGTAAAGTTATGCGAATAAATGAAATTAAATTTCATTTTCATATATACCTGGCCAACTTTTTGTAACCCATAAAAAGTTGAACAGTGATTCGGTTCGTTATGCAATGGTGCCTTTCTTTTGGGTTGATTTCTTTAGGATTGTTGAAGCTTTGATTGGCCTTTAACTTTGCTCTCAAATAATTTTTATGTAATAGAGTCATTAGAATTAGAATGCGGCTTGAATAAACGTCTGCAATGTTTTTTCAAATAGTTGTTTCTGTTTTTCTATAAGACTAACTTTACTCTTCAACATTGAGAAGAAATCAATTGAGCATTCTTATATTAAGCTCTGAAAATTTTTTCATATGGAGCTATAGTTCAATGAATAATCAAACTATAATTTTCCGACAAAATTATTTTATTAATTAGCGGAACATATATATACAAATAAGTCTTCAACTTTTAGAGTGACAAAAAGTTTTTTGAATTTGGGAGGCTTTCAATTGGTAGAATTCCATTATCAATAATAAAAACAAGTTATGTTCTTTGAGGAATTCTACTGAATAATTGTGATTCGTAACGTGTTCCGCTACACCGTAGCTTCTTCAGACGAAATCCTGTACAGAAATTATGACAACTTTATATAAATATATGTAACGGCACCTTCTTTCAACTTTTCAAAATTCCTTAATGATTTGCTTATAGAACATTGCGATGTTAAATCTGAATTTTCGGTCAAAAATACATACGAACTAATTGCCAATATCAAAGATACCATTATACCATCTAATTCCAAACTCATTTCTTTCGACATTAAAAATCTATTTCCCAACATTACTCCGAAAGATACGTACTACTTAGTTGAAGAATTATTAGAAAAGAATCATGTCAATTCTTCCTCTTCTTTCATGTGCTGTGTCTGGTCTCCCTGACGTTAGCAATCACTTCTGCAAAGGCATTCCGATCCTCCGCTTTTCTGAAGAGTTGTTCCGCCCGACGTATTCCCGTCCAATCTCGGATCTTCTTAAGCCAGGATACCTGTTTTCTGCTGACTCCTCTACATCCCTCTATATTTCCTTTCATTATCAGCTGTAGTAGTTTCTACTTAGATCCACGTAATATGTGTCCAAGATAGCTAATCTTCCTGCATTTGATATTTGTTAACAGCTCACGGTCTCGTCCTGCTCCTCTAAGGACTTCTGTGTTAGTTTTTCTAGCTATCCACGGTATTCTGAGCATTCTTTTATAAGCCCACATTTCAAAAGCCTCCAGTTTATTCAATGTGTTGACCTTTAGTGTCCAAGCTTCTAATCCATATAACAGTACCAACCAGACATAGCGTTCGTTGTCTTAGTTTAAGATTCAAATTGTCGTTGCAGAACAAACATCTCATTTCAATAAAGTTGGTACGAGCTGTCTCAATTCTGCACTTTATTTCTATGTCTGGATTAACCTCTTATCTTAGATATTTAAATTGTCTCACGCGCTCAATCCGTTCGCCGTTCAGTTTGTAATTCTGCTTCATTATGACTGTCTGCTGAATACCATAAATTTGGTCATTTATATTTATACCCATTTTTTGGTTGATGTTCTTGGTGGTCCTCTATATTTCCAGGTAGTAAAACCGTTTTGTCTGCATATTTTATGGTGTTGATTGGTGTTCCATTTACTTTCACTCCTATTTCAGTTTTTTCTATGGCTTCCTTGAAAATCTGGTCTGCATATAGATTGAACAGTAAGGGTGAGAGTACACACCCCTGGCGAACTCCTCTGTTAATGTTCATATCCCTCGAAAGTCCACCTATTCTAATATTGGCTTTTTGGTTCCGATATAAAAATTTTATTATTAAGATGTCCTTGGTGTCAGCTCCAGTTCTCTGTAGCATTTTAATGACATCTTGATGTCGTACTCTGTCGAATGCTTTTTCATAGTCGACAAAGCATGCGAATACGTCTTTTCTCTGGTCGCGACATTTCTGCAATAGTACATTTATACCAAATAACACCTCGCGTGTTCCGAACCCACTCCTGAAGCCAAATGGTGACTGTCGTCTCAGTCTCGTCATTTGTCCCTGATGCGGGAGTGGATTATTCGCAGGAATGCTTTCAGCAAGTGACTCGTAATACTTATCAGCCTGTAGTCTTTGCATTGTTCAGGATATTGTTTTTTTTTGGGATGGGTACAAAGGTTGACTTTAGTCAATCATTGGGAAGTAGGCCTGTGTCGTAGATGGTATTGAAAAGTTTAACAATGAGGTCTATGTTCTCTTCATTTATCAATTTTAGGACCTCGATTTGAGTTCTGTCTGGTCCAATTGCTTTTCTATTTTTACCCAACTCTAGAGCATGTCGTTCTGACATTGTTGCCATATCTATTTCAGGTCTGTCGTCTCCGAATAAATCTGTGTTGTAGTTTTCCCAAATTCGATGTTTATGTTATTTGTTTCATCTGTTAGCATCGGTGATGATTGTTTCTTAAATAGCCCGGCTACTTCTCTCAATTTCTTGTGCATGTTAAAAACGTCGTGGTTAGAGTCTAGATTCTCCATCTCCTCACATAATTCTTTGGTCCATTTCTCTTTCGCCAGTTTAATTCTTCCTTTTATTGAGTTTTGCAGTTGTCTATAGGTTGTTGGCTCATTTTTTGCCAAACGTCTCTTTTCCTTCAGTTCAAGTATTTCCGTTATCATCCATCTCTTCTTTCTAACGTTCATAGTTGTGTTCAGGTTCTGCAGACATACCTTATTGATCGTCTTTTTAAGTCGATTCCATTGCATATCTACATTGTTAGATGAGTATTTCGTCAATGCATTAAGTGTGCTGTTTAAAATCTTGTGTGGTTTTTTCCCTCGTTTCGCTCTCTTGTAGTCTTGTGGTGTCCATTTTAGGTGTTCGTATTCTCCATTTGTTGTTGTCAGGTTAACTTCAATATTGGTAACAATGGGATTGTGATCTGACCCTATGTCTGCACTGGGATACGTTGTGACCTTTTTAATTCAGTTTCTGAAACGTTTATTAATCAGGAAGTAATCTATCTGATTTCTAATTGGTGTTGGGCTGTTTGGTTCATCAGCTGGGGATCTCCATGTGTAAAGTAGACGATATGGCAATTTAAACATATGACCATGTTTTGCTCTTGGCAGAATTCGTAAAGTCTGTCTCCGCTATTATTGGACTCGCCTAATCCATACTGTTCGACTAGATCTCCTCACCTTCCTCGACCAATCTTTGCATTGATGTCCCCCAGCACAATATTGATGTCGTTATTTTTGGTTGTTTTCAGCAGTTTGTCAATTTCTCTATAAAGCAGTTCTGCTTCATCATCGTAATTCCTCTCTGCAATAGGTGCATACACTTGGATTATATTAATTTCGAAGTATCTTCCTTGCAGTTGTATGAGCATTAACCTATCGGATATTGGTACAAAGCTGGTGACATATTTGGTACATTGGCAGTCACCAATATCCCAACTCCATTCGTATGGTTTCTGTCATTTTAATTACTACCAGAGTAAGGTACCGTTTGGTACATGTTCCATTCCCTGGCCTATTAATTCACTTATTCCGAGTATATAAAGCTTGAGTCTTTTGATTTCTTGTCAATGCGATCATTAATTCAGATATTCTTTCATTATTACAAATTTTTCTAGATCAAAATTATTTCCATTTCAATAACTAATATTATACTAGTGAAGACAGCTTGATTATAGGCAATCCATTAAGTCCTTTGTTAGCAGAAATATTCATGAATAATCTAGAGAAATTAATTTATAACCATCCACATACTAAATATTGTTTATACTGGTATCGCTATGTAGACGATAATATTATTTACTTCACAGGAACAGATAGACAGTTGAAAATTTTCGAAAATTATTCATCTCATTACATCCAAAATTGAATTCACTACCGAAATAGAAAGAATAATTCAATAAATTTCTCAGACGTTACAATTTCTAATGGAAATGGGAAACATGTTTTCGCAATCTACCATAAGCCGTCACATATAGATATTAATATACATAACTCGTCGTGTCATCCGTATGAACATAAATTGTCAGCATTCAACAGTTTTATTCATAGATTGATTAACATCCTGTTATCACCAGAAAATTTCAATAAGAAATTAAATTTAATTAAACAAATAGCTAAAAATAATGATTATAATCCCAAAATAATAAATAATATTTTGAATAAAAAACAAAGTAGAATGGCATTGAATAAAGTTTACCCGTCGATAATTTGAAACAAAAATTCAACACCTTAATCTACGTTGGTATTACAAGTGAGAAATTGAAATCATTCTTGAGTAGAAATAATTTCAACAAAGCTTTCCAAACTAATAATAGCTGAGGCAAATATACAGGGTGTATCAGATGCTGAGGGCCAATTTTCAGGGGGTTATTTTACATATCATTAGCAACAAAAAAGTCTTATAACACTTTTTTGAAAAGTTTTTAGTTACTCTTTTATTGAACAATTCTTGATTCCAAGAATTTTTGTGTTTATTCCCATAAAAATAAGAATATCGTCGTTATTATTCTAGCCACATGAAATTTAGACATTCCAACGGAAAGACATTCCAATAAGAAAAGTACCTAGTAAATGTTCTATACTAGGTGTTGTAAGAGATTAAATGTAACAATTTGGAAGTAAGCAAATTTAGTGGTATTTTCTAGGTGGCCATATAGCTGAAATTTTATTATTGTGGACATGTTTTTTTTCGGCAAAAACTATTGCATTTTATAAGATTTTCAACAATATATCAACTTTAGCATTAGCTGTTTCTTTTGCAGCATTCTCATGGGCCAAAGCAATAAAACCAAGGAAACCCAAAAACAAACATCTTATTTTATTTCATTTTAAAACTATTACTTTAAATTAAAATAACAAAAGTGTTGTAAAGAATATTCACATCGATACGTTAATTTTTTTCTTTCCAAGTGCTGTTATGATTTGATATTGATGACGATTTACTCTATCGCGTTTAGACGATGATGTCTTGGAACACTCATTGTTTCTCTTAGAATTGATAAACGCCGAGGCGGCTTTGGAAAACTATATTGACAGAACTATCAAAGTCATAAAATTACTTTAGTGTTCTTTTTGACTAATTAAGTAACTGAAGAGAAGATGACACGTTTTTTACAAATATCGAGTATCGAGATATTATATTTATGTATAGTGTTTGCAATGGCAATTCTAAAGCAGCAGTTGAAGAGTATTCTCGTCGTTATTCTGAAAGACACATTCCAAATAGAAAATCTTTTGTAACTGCATGTCGGATTTTGAGAGAAACAGTGTTCCAAGACATCAACGTGTAAATGCCGGTCGAGTAAATCGTCATCAAGATCAAATGATAACAGCTCCTTTTGAAGAAACTCCAACTCTAAGTACGCGCAAGGTAGCAATACAACTTGAGAGAATTTCGCATACATCAGTTCACAGAAGCCTTAGAAGAAATAACCTCCACACTTATCATTTCACCCCTGTTCAAAATTTACTGGGTCGTTATAGGGCACAACGTATTCAGTTTTGTCAGTGGTATATCGAACAGGCTAACAGAGAGCCGCAATTTTACAATGACGAATTTGGACTGATGAGTCAACGTTTACCAGAGATGGCATATTTTATTGTCACAATGCCTATACGTGGGCACCTGCTAATCCCTGTGCTGTTAGACCATCCAATGATCAATACAGATTCAAAATTAACATATAGATGTGTATGACCAATTATACAAGAAAACACATTAAACGCAGAAAGATTTCTGGATCTTTTTCGAAAAGAACTGCAAAATGTATAAGAAGAGGTTCCTTTGAATTTAGTAATTAATTTCTGGTTTCAGATGGATGTTTACCCTGCTCATAATAGCAGGGGGATTTGGACGTGGCTAAATGAAAATTATAAAGATAAATTAATAGGGCGTTTTAGTGCAGTTAAATGGCAGCCTCGCAACCCTGGCCTAACTCCGTTAGATTTTTTATGGTGGGGTGGATTGAAATCTTTTGTATATGAAGTACCAATTGAAATGAAAGAACAGCTCGAACAGAGAATTTTTGCTTGTTGGGAGCAACTTCAACACCACAATGGAAAAGTGCGTCGCGCAGTTGTTTCTGTACGGAAAAGGTGCGCTCTATGTATCCGTCAAGGTGGATGTTACATCGAAAATTATTAATGCAAATATGTTATTACGTTAGACATACCTCTTTCCAACAATTTCGCTATTTTAATTCAAAGTAATATGCAAATTATATGTACAATAATCACCTAAAGTTTTGCCTTGAGCATACGATACACCCTGTATAAAAAAAAATAAAACCAAATCAGATAAAAATAATAAATCAGGGATACATAGAAATTTCAACATCAGAATATCGGAACATAGCAGTTTTCCAAATAAAAATCAGATTCAAATTACGCGAATCATCTCCTAAAAAATGATCACCCTTTCGACCCACAGTTTGAAATTTTACATACAGACAATAAAGATTGGAAAGTAGATCTTTGGGAAACTTTAGAAATCAACAAACACAAACACTCAGGTAGACTCGTTTATGAACAAGTCGATTTAAGCCGGTCATCCCTATTGAATCTCTACAGGGAGCAATCTATTCCTTAATTTTATTGGATATACCTGTCATCAATAACCACTTAAGAAGAAGAAACTCAATAAGCTTTTAATTACTTAAGAACATTTTTATCTATATATTATTGTCATAATTTCTGTACATTCATTTGTCTGAAGAAGCTACGGTGTAGCGAAACACGTTACGAATCATAATTATTCAGTAAAATTCCATCAAAAACATTACTTGTTTTTGTTATTGACAAAAGTTGCTAAAATACGTACGAAAATATGTATATTAATTAATTATAATTAAACTTTCCAGAAGAAATATACACATTCTGCGAATTAGATCGAAAATCATTCAGCAAATTTTCTATTAACTTTATGCTTTGCTTATTTGGAGTACATAACTTTGATCTAATTTTCGTTGAAATTGAAAATGATTTATAGTACATGAAAAACTCATTTCGGTTTTTCTGCGTAAAAATAAATTGGATAAGAGTAATTTGCTCAAAACTGAATTTAAAATGCAAATTTTCGATTTGCAGCATAATATTTTTGTATATGTCAGTTGCATAAAAATGTTTCGGTTTAAAAATATTAGCAACTCCATAACGAACATTCAATTAATTGTGCAACTGATATTTGAGAATATATTCACAAAAAACGGTGAAAATGTGTTTTTTTTTCATTACTTTGCAAAAAACAATCGCTCAACCCAGAAAATTAGAATTTATACTTTTTATGCAAGTCCTTGTCGGACTTCACACTCAACAAAATTTGTTCATGTCAAACCACCTCTCGACTGGACTATTACGGAAAATGAAATGAATATTAAATGGCATGTGTATACGTCCGTATTCTCTATGTTCTAAAATATCGCTATATATTGACATATGACCCAATGACATCATCAAGAAGAAAAATATAGTACGAAAAGTCAGGATTGAAAATTATCAGTTACTTTTTTTACTCGAAAGTTGAAAGTTCATGAAACGAATCAGTAATAAAAACTCGTAAGTATGGATAAAAAACAAATAATGTGTGACCCTTCCTGTAACAGCTGTGGATGTTGTGTAAGTAGGGACACATATTTCATTCATCTTTAAATATTTTGGAAGAAAACAGCAAATCATTGTTTTTAGCATATAACTCCTACACCATCTGAGAAGCCCTTTATATTTTCTGACTTTATATGTTCTAACATGAGCTTACTTGGTTGGCTAGTTATTGGTGTAGTTTTATGGTATCTTTTCTTCGCAGGAGAAGAATTTGGATGCAGCTGGAATTGCTTAATTGATGCTATAAGGTATAACTAGAAATATTATGGCAAATATTTCATATGTACTGAATAAAATTTCAACCACTATTAAGCTCATATTATTTTTGGTCTTCAGGCCTACCAGGAAAAAATGCGAAGAAGAACGTTTTATCAAAATTCCAATACCTAGTACCCCCAACTTGTTCAAAGTTTATCGTCAACCCGTGTGACTAAGACAAACAGAATTTGATTTTAAAATTTTTAAGCTCTGTATGTTTAGGTGAAAGATTATTTTACAATGAAATAAACAAAGTTGTTTCAAAAATGATAACTATGAGAAAATGTGTATTCTTATAAATGTTCACATGTTTCACAAGATTTATTATAACCCTGTACTTCTTTAATAGCGTAATTATTCTAGCGTGTTGATTTTTGACATAACCACAGGCATCGAATCGCAATATGTGGTAATTTTTTTTATTTTTCTAGTCAAAAAATGGATGAATAGGATGTAAACACTTATGCTGTAAGGATTGAAGATATAAAAGAACATCCCAGGTTAAAAGATATCTCCATCCAAAAAACGTTTTTTCCAATGACACATTTATCCTATAACTCATACATGCAGACATATTCATTCTCAATTTCGAAAGGAAAATTGTCTTCGAACCATATAACTTGTTTCGAGTTAAATATTAGAAATTTCAATAAAAATTAAATCTAACAAGACATTTTTCGTTTTAAACTTGCTCTCCATATGTGCTTTGAGCGAACTACCCTTAACACTAATTACCCTCTAAAATTGAATAACGTGAAATTTTCGCATATCATTAAATTTTTAGATTCTTTTAAGAATTTTTGTGTGGATTTAAAAATTGTTAGAATTGTTAGATCGAATAAGAATCTGCCTCCACCCCACAATGATTCAACCCCCATTTACAGTTCATTGAATGAAAATTAATCCACATGGAATAAAATTATATGGATTCTCATAGTTAAGGGCATACTGCAAAAAAGTTTAGGGGACAACTTCGCTTAGCATCGCCCCGTTCCAAACGAGAAATTAAATTATACTCTTCTCTCGTCTCTCACATCGGCCCTCGCATACGACCGCCGAGGCGAGGTTACCTCGTCTCCTTGGTAAAATACTTATCCATCTCAGATATTGACTTGAAACTGTCGAGTTTAAATGAAGGCATGAGGGTTCTCATCAATCCAAAAGTGTAAATTAAGTGAATAATAGTATGAAAACTAATTCGGAGCATGCACTCTTAAGTTATAGTCCTCTCTCTGGTGAAAATGAAAACTTTTTACTCGTGGTAAGGATAAAGTATTTGTTCCCTTAAAATTCTGTGAAACGACCTTTAATCTTCAAGTACTGGTAGAAGGCTCCTCAGCTCTGATACAGGGTGGCCCAAATTCTATATATACTAAATAGATAGAAAACATAACGTCTATATGGCGAGTTTTACGTAAAGGTTTGGCTTCAAAGGTAATACTGGCGCAGGAATTGAAACCGGCCGACCTTTCACAACATCGTAGATTTGCTCATTCGAGAACAACGTACTGATTTTTCTGAAAAAATCTTGCTACCGACGAAACCCATTTTGATTCGTCAAAAACTGAATTGACACATTCTGAAACTTCAAGTGCGGTTGTTGGAAAGTCTTGTGCGCTATGTAGTCGAAAGAGAGCATTTCCACTGGAAGTGCTGTTATTGACAATGGATTACGCCATCGATTGATGTCAACTACTTAATTTCGACAGACATTAGTCTGCAAAAAAGAATTGAGAATTGTTTTGGTCTTTTTTGCTTAACTTTTATGCTGTTGGTGGTTCTGAATCCGAAACTTCATTTTGTCATAGAACGTCACATTTTCTGACAATGTAGGTGTCTATGTTGAACAAATTATCATCTTAAAAAATATTAAAGACTCATTTTTGTTGCATTCATAATTGCGTAACAAAACTTATTTTTATCTGAAGAACATTCATTAGTAAGCACTAAACATACCTATTTCTTTTTCCCATTGAGACTCATTTTGGTTCATTTTCGATAATGGAAAGGATCTTGAAGGTCTCTCTTAAGTGTCCAACAGTAGTCTGTTATCTTCGCTGGTATCTTTTTTCCATCTCATTATCTTTGTTAAATCGTTCCCCTTACTCTTCACTCATGTCTCCTAAATTTTCTGAAAAGTAGTTGAGGTTGGAGAGTGGAAAATAGACTTTTAGTCTAACCAAATACTTTTAACATTCCTTTGACAATTCGTTTTTAGTAAGGATCTTTGCCTTTGCCTAAAAACTTCTCCATGACCTCTTTGAAGGCAATGCACCATTCTCTTTGAGGATCCGTCATGGTTGTGATGAATTTTAGATCAACCATAAGCTATCTGATATCTAGACCAACGAAAACACCTTCCTTCAGCTTTGTCGCCAGGAGGCCTAGAAACTATTATATTAAGTATTCGAAGCAATTTCTATGCATTGAAAGTGTCTTTACAAATTGCACCATTCATTCCAGCTTTATATGAAGCAGTGGTAGAAGAACTTCATGGACAGGCACCAAAATTTCATGCAGGACGTTCTTTTCACCAAGCTCCCTCGGAGGCTAACACTCTTAGGTTCAGTGATTTTCTCGGTCTCTACTATCCCATAGACACAAAAGGCAAGGTAATTTGATGAACACAGATTGTAGTCAGAGCTTTTTAAATAACCACACATTTGCCATCATCTTTATATTTCAATTAGCAAGGAACCAATTCTTATAGGTTTCCTTGAGGATAATGACCGACAAGAATGAAAACATAGAAGTCCCTATTGTGAAACAGAACTGTTTTAAGGCTTCTTTTTGAAGCCTTTGTGCTGGGTTTGATGTATCCATCAAACCTTCAAGATTGGTACACTAAACCTCTTGGGCAAAGTAGGAAATGAACTGCTTCTCACGATATCTTAAACAAGAGGAAAACACTCCTGATGAAAGTAAGTTCCTGTTTTTGACCCTTGATCCAAGCGTCTCTGAGAAAATAATTTCGGACTGCTGTCATCTTCAAATTTAAAACTTGGCTTGACATCGAGTTCAGGTACAACACCATCTTCCCCAGAACTTGAAGGTATTTACAGTATTAGTAACTAAAATTTGGACTATGAAATTGGCTATTTCCGTTTTGAATTATAACCTCTCACAACAGCAATCATCACCATGATTCTTATGCTTGCAAAACGGAATGATTTTTATTGTCTTAAACCGATTTCGAAGATCTCCATAACATCGTTGGATAGACTTTATAAGATGTCCAAACTTCCTGATCTCCAAGTTTCAAGCTTAAATACCCAAAGTATAATAATTTTACAAGGTCCATAATGTTAAGTTGCTCTCACAGAGAAAGAAACTGTCAAACGAATTCATACAATCCTGCACTGCCAACATTGTACTATATTGATCCAAAATCTATGAAAAAATGACGAGTTAACATGTAATTGTAGCGCGTCACTTTCTTCACCATCAGAGCGCGCTACACCATCAGAACGTTCGGTTTACAATATGTTTATGTTTGTTTATTAAGATCACAAAGGGCGTTTTTTTATCCTTTAACATGCTCTATTTCCACATTTCGGCTAATGACACGCCAAGGAATTCTATCACCTCACTAACCCGGGAAATTTGCCGAACCCCTCTAGTGTAGAGGGAAGGGATCTTATTGTCCAACACATCTCTCTAACACAGGACCGACGACTTTACATCTCCTCCGAAAGATGGATACTCAAGCGATTTCCAGAATCCGAAAAATCGCACCGACTTTGTGGGGATTGAACCCAGGTAACTCTGCGCAGGAGAAGAGCATTATATCCTCTACGCCACCGAGCCGGCTCGCAAATGAATTTTTGAGCACGGAAACCATAGATTATTGATAATCTAACGTCAAAGATGAGTAACGAAACACAATGTTGTAGCTCAATCATCTCCCGCATATAATATTATGATTGTTCTTTGTCTATGTGGAGTTTTTTCATTTGAAATAATTTTTCTGATAATTATTAACTATGGAAATCTAACCTAATCCGGGAATCTTGCCGAACCTCTCTAAAGTCGAGCCCAACACATCTCTGTTAGACAGGACCGACGTCTTTTCATCTCCTCCGAAAGAGAGACACTCAAACGATTTCCAGTATCCAAAAAGCCGCGCCGACTTTGTGAGAATTGAACCCACATAACTCTGCGCAGGGGACGAGCGTCATGTCCTCCACTACACTGAGCCGGCTCACACAGGGCGTTCTTTATTCAGAAAGTAATGATATTTATGGTCTGTACACATTTGAAAACATTAATCAAATTAAAATTGTACCTACTATTCAAATGACTTCAAATTAACCCAAAAAACCTTTTCTTAATAAAGCTTTGCGTTTTGCAAAATAATCTTCTGACGTTCCGGAATATTTTGAGTACCTAAATGCATGGAAATCAGTTGAAAACATTCCGAGTTGTTTCAGAACTGTGTTATTGATAATGCAGAATTCACACTAACATATAGTTTCTTTAGGACGGTAGAAGTCACATAGCCGTCAAAACAAATAATTTATTTCAAACTAAATTTCTCGATCGCATTATTTGATTTTTTGGTCCGATGTAATTTAACACTACTGTATTATTTCATCTGTAAGCGTGGTCATGGTACACTTTCGCAGATATCATTTTTCATTTATAAATGCCAGACTTTCTTTTTTCTAAAATAGTAAATATTTTAATCATTTTCATCTAAATAATTTCATCTCATTTTGTCTTTAAACACATTTCTCGTTGAAAATTCAATTCCATTCTTCTTCACAGAAAACCATATTTTACTAACTCTCCGAATCTTTCATTCTTATTGAAACTCCATTTTTATAATAACACCAACTTTTTTTTGAAGATTTCTTGAGTATCTTGGCTATATATGCTAGCCTGCCTTTTATCTTTAAACGAATAAATTGGTGAAAAAGCAATGAACCGTAACAAATTCTTTATTGATCAATAGAAACCTCCAATTCGAAATTGAATTCATCAAAAATCTATAGATCCAAATGGATTTCTCATTCCCATCACGTTTTTTTACGGAGTAACTTTCTAACATACCATTTGTCTCCTTCATTTCTCTCCTCTCCAATTCAACCCTCATTATCCCACTTGATAAAGGAACTCAGGTATAGGGATCCGCTGGAAAGAACAGGGGAAGACGTTCGAACATTTCCATTAAAATTGAAATTTCTCAAAAAATGAACTTCTGACCTAATTTTTTCATTTCTCGTCTTATCGGTACAGGTTGTCCAAAAGTAAGAAATGATTAACGTTATCCTGGAATCTAAAACTTTTATGAGTAAATCCTGATAAGATATTCAACCAGAAAGTTGAAGAGCAAAAAATGATTTTCAAACGATGAAATCTGTTTCGTTCAACTGATTCTGATCAAATTTTGGAAATTCTTCAGAATAAAATCTTAAAGTCAGTATTGTTCGTTTTTCAGTTCCGTTCCATTTGTGCTTCAGGTGAACTACCCCTAAAACTTATTATCCTTGAACTCTGTAATAGATTGTACGAAAAAAATGTGATTGTAGAGAAAAAAATCTAGGACTGTATCCAATTTTACAAGAGAAAAAATATGTATTTTCATCTGAATCAAATGAAATGTAAAAGAAATTATTTCACGAAACTCCGCTCACCCTTATTGTTGTGGTCGCTCTGCTCCTGCTGATGAGTTAGTTTTCAGGGTACCCTTTCTGCACTCACGACGAAAAACTTCTGCGATTTTTGTATTTTTAGCGGTTTAAGCAGCGGTTGTTGGTTACTGTCGAGTGTTTTAATCAGAATGAATGTTTTCCATCGTCTCTCGACCATACGTTGGACACCTGGTCCCAATCGAGATTTCGTGGAATTCGTTGATTATAGATAATTTTATGTGAACAAACTCTTTTACACAAAAAGGTTTTCTCATTCATTAAAAAATGAAATACACTTTCAAAGAATAAGCAAATTATGTATTTAATGTTCGGACTAGCATCCAGTAACGTTTTAATTTAATCATTCTCTTCATAACTAAAAAAGATTTTAATTGTAAATTTTCATAACAATTATTTGTGATTGGAAGTTAATCAACATCACCGAAGGCAGACACCAATACGAGTTCTCTCTAGATACGAGGGATGTCTTTTAAGTTTTGCCTATAGAACTAGAATGAAACAATTGGGATATTTTGGATACCTTTTTGTTTTTGTATTCTTCGCAAAGATAAATACATTTCTGCATTCGTTCGGATCAATTCTAAAAGCATTTATTCCAGTCTTTTGCTGCTACGTTCAAAATGTCCTTTTGAAAGGCATCAACAGCTTTTTCTCTAGACTGAAACCTTTGACCATGCAGTCCGTCCTTGATTTTGGGAAAGGTAAAAGATCGTTGGGACTTAGTTCCGGACTGTACTGATGTAATAAATCGATGTTTTGTAGCTTTGAATATTCAATTGTTTTCCGGGCAGAGTGCGAACTTGTATTGCCTTGGTGAAGGATGATTCACCGTCCGAGTTTGGTTTCTCGAAGCTTACTGACAATTTGTGGTAAACAAATGGTTGTATACCAATCGAGAATAACTGTTCGTTGATCCAGTAAAGGAATTGTGGCTACATAACTTGTTTTTGAACAAACGTTGTGGCCGTCTTTTTGGAGACACTTCGGTCACGGATAACTTTTGTTGGTTTTTCTTCCCCTTGAATTTCACAAATAGAAGATTGGCACTTATTTTCTAGCTCGTATGAATGAATTCAAGATTCGTCACCATTGGCAATGTTGTAAATGCTTTAGACATTCCAAAGTTAAAACATTCCAGATTTTTTTTGACAACAATTCATCCTTACAGTTTTCTGTTCTTCGGTCAACAGATGCGATATCCAACAGGAAACTAATTTTTCCACACGTAAGTCTTCGTGTGAAATTTTTTGTATTCAGGTCTTTGAAATCCGAAATAATGCCTCAATCTCTGGACACGTTGCGTGTCGATCTTCCTGGATAATCCTACGCACAGCATCCACATTTTCTTGAGCGGCCACTGTCTTTGGTGCACTTGCATTGGAACCTCGGTTAGCCCACCCTTTTTCGCGTTCAAATTCCCCATACCAACGGGAAACTGTTGACTGATGTGGTGCTTCAATGCCAAAAACAGAACCCAACTCAAATAGATATTTTTGTTGAGATTATTGTCTTTGAAATTGTAGAAAATTATTCCACGAAAATGCTCACGGTTTATTTGCATTTTTCAACTAACTTGTCAACTTTGACAGTTAACTGTGAGTCAAACACAGCACGCATGGAACATTTTTTGGAGAACATTTACCAAAACTTCATGAAGATATACCGCTTTTGCTAACTCATAATATGCGCAGGCCCGCCGTAAGCGGACGTGCAAGGCATGCAATGCACGCGGGCGGCGCATTCAGGGGGGTGGCAAATCAGACAATCATCGACTAAAATTCAGACATTGTCACCTCACAATACTAAAAAGATTATCCTTATAAAAATAATATGATGAACGGCGCCCAAATATTTCTTTTATATCGTAGCATTACATAGCGCCATCTATTGAAATTCATGAGAACAAAGTTAATCCGTATCGTGCTCTATGCGAAATAGGGAAATCCCACAGATATCAGGGGAAATCCTTAAAACTATATACTCATTTCTTTGTTTTTATTTATTTAACACAAATGCGAAAGTGATGTGAGTGAACAACAAACTTCAATTATTTGGTTATAGCCCTAATGTGAGATCCGGAAACGGTCCAGGGTACTTAAAATTAATAATATTCTGTATATTTTTGTGCGAAGTGTGACTATAAAAATAATTTAGAAAATTATTCATATTATCCGTCGGCGCAAAAATCATAATTATGGTAAGTGTCTTTGTTTAATTAATCAGCATATGGGCGCATTCATATAAACAGCAGGTATTCATGTAAAATTTAAAGGTTATTTTACTGAAAAACTTAAAGTAAAGATTTATTAAAAAATGTATTAAAATTAATACAGAGTGTAACAAAAGTAACTTAAGTAACGAAAGGGGACATTCCATCTAATCAATACGAACAACTTTTAGTATGGGGTCAACTCTGAAGTCGCGAAAAAAATTAGTTATTCCATTACATTTGTGTGCAGTAGGTATGAACATTTTTTTTCGCAGTAGTATTGTGATTATTATTGTGATTTAAAGGGTATTTTTTCTGTTATACAATTTAAGAGTGAAGATTTATAAAAAAATATTAAAATTATACCTATATAGGGTGTAACAAAAGTAACTTAAATCCCGAAAGGAGTCATTCTACATAAATACGAACAACTTTTACTATAGGGTCAACGGTGAAATCGCGAAAAAAAATAACTATTCCATACAAAATGTATGGAAAAGCTGATTTTTTTTGCGATTTCAGTGTTGACCCCCTAGTAAAGGTTGTTCGCAATAATGGGTGGAATGATCGACCCCCTTTTGGGATTTAAGTTACTTTTGTACAACCGTATACTAAGCTTTTTCAAAAAAATTCCAGGAACCGCAAAAGGAAAAAATTTCAGGAGCTCAATTTCGACGGCAAAAACGAGAAAAAGATACAGAGAAAAAAAAACTAGCGGGATCTCTTGAGAAATTTTTTAGCAAACCAGAAAATAGGGACTCTGAATGTCAAGAGAATGTTGACGTAGATGTAGCTTCAACAAGCGCAGCTTTAAATCTAGAAGTTATGGAGGTATCTGAAGAGAAAAATGTTAGTCCTTCAGAAGGAGACTCCAGTGAAACTAAAAAAAGAGAAAGTAGTTCTAAAGAAACTGTAAGCGATTTATCGTCATCAAGTAGCTGTTTAGATTGTGGTGATGATCCCGGTTCGTGGCCCGCCAGTATGACTAATGATATTGTTAATATTTAAGTTAGCCGTGGTCCCGTGCAGCTGTTTAACCACAATTTTCCTGCTAATATCGATGGAAGAAAATTTGCAAACAGTTATTACTCTAGAAATCTTCCTAATGGAGAAAAAATTAA
Organism: Cryptolaemus montrouzieri; assembly: GCA_013387265.2. Lineage (NCBI taxonomy): Eukaryota > Metazoa > Arthropoda > Insecta > Coleoptera > Coccinellidae > Cryptolaemus > Cryptolaemus montrouzieri. The sequence continues at coordinate 20,807,903 of JABFTP020000165.1, read as the reverse complement.
CAGAGAATTTCTTGTTTACTCTACGTCAAAAGATTCAGTCTATTGTTTTTGTTGTAAAATATTCAGTAAAACTGTAAGTAGTCTGTCAGCTCCAAGCGGTTTTTCCGATTGGCAACATCTGTCATCTACCTTAAAACGACACGAAACAAGCATTTCCCATAGCAAAAATTTAAAATTTTGGGTCCAACTAAATCATATGTTAAAAAATAAAACTACTGTAAATCAAATGCAACTGAGACTATTAGAATCTGAAAAAAACAATGGTGTGATGTATTGGAAAGGATCATAGCTGTTATAAAATTTTTATCTCATCAATGTCTGGCGTTTAGGGGCTCGTCCAAAATATTATATGAGCATGATAATGGTAATTTTCTCAAAGCAATAGAAATGATAGCATCCTTTGATTCAGTTATGCGGGAACATATTCACAGAATTCAAGCCTCGAAATTCGATTCCACTCGCATGACTCACTATTTAGGAGATCAGATTCAGAATGAAATCATTGATTTACTCGGCACGACCATAAAAAATTATATCCTGAACAAAGTCAGAGAATCAAAATATTTCTCTATCATATTAGATTGCACACCAGATGTAAGTCACACAGAACAAATTACAGTTATACTAAGGTATGTTGTTTTAAACAGTGAAACTAAAAATGTTACAATATGCGCGAAAGTTTTATTGGCATCTGTCCGATAACCAGCTCCACAGGTGAAGGACTATTAAATTTTGTTTTAGATTTATTTTCGCAATTAAACCTTGATATTAAAAACTTACGTGGCCAAGGTTATGACAATGGTTCTAATATGCGTGGAAAACACAATGGATTACAAAAAAATATTGAAATGAATAATCGTGCATTTTACGTTCCATGCTCGGCGCATAGTCTCAATTTGGTCGTTAACGATGCGGCAAATATAACGCACGACACGGTCAACTTTTTCAACTTAATTCAAGAAATTTACGTTTCTTTTCGTCTTCTACCAAAAGGTGGTCCATAATTTGCAAACATTTACCTGATTTAAAACTAAAGGCATTAAGTGCCACGCGATGGTCTAGCAGAATCGATGCAGTCAAACCTTTACGGTATCCCCTCGAAAAAATATTTGACGCTTTACTTGAAATATCAGATAACAATTCGTCGGAATGGGATTGTACAACAACACACAAAGCACATTTGCTTGCGTTGAATATTCAAAATTACAGATTTATTTGCTTAGTTGTAATTTGGTTTGATATTTTAAACGAAATTAATGCTATTAGCAAAATGATGCAAAACCCCACAATAAATATTCAAATCTGCATAAATTTGTTAAATAAATTGATTCATAAATTCACCGAATATCGCACAGATGAGCATTTCGAAAGGGTGTTAGAAGAAGCTACCACTGTGGCTCGGGAACTTAATGTACATGCAGATTTTCCGCCTATAGATACCGTTCGTCCACGAAGAAAACCAACTCAATTTCAGTATGAACAGAGTCCTACTAGACCCTAAAACAAAATACAAGGTAGATGTTTTTTTAGGATCCTGGACCAAACCTTAACTTCTTTAAAACGTAGATTCGATGAGTTGGAAGCTTTTACCGACGTTTTTGGCTTTTTCACCAATAATAACTTGTTTAGTTACTCCAAAGATGATTTAATGAAATATTGTAAAGATTTGAATGTGAAGCTAAAAGATAGTTCAAGTAGTGACGCAGATATTGACGGTATAGATATGTTTAATGAAATCAATGCTTTAAAGTTGCATTTAACTGGAAACCAGTCTAATGATCCACAAACCCTATTGCAATACATTTTTGCTAACTGAAATCTAACTTGAACATGTTCACAGTTAATAAGTCTTTTTCTCGAAAATATAGGTCTCAAAAATCGTCCCAAATTGGAAATTTGGGACAGTTCTTTGTTGAAAGCCTATACCAGATCAGAGAAAACCTGTAATAATCATATTATGCCCTTAAGTCTGTTCTTCTCTATTTGCTAGTCAATGGTGAAAATGTAATCTTGAACACTTCTTCCTTTCTGGAATTGTTTTCCAAATTGTTTTCAATTATTTCTCTAATTCAAAGACAAACAGGTAGTTTATATTGATCACAGAAAAATTTAGGAAGAAGTCAAACTTTCTCACAGATGAAGGAAACCCATAAATATGAGTGGGGAGTGTTCCTTATGTTGTTTTTCAATTATATATCTATTTGGTCTTTAGAATTCTTTCTCTAATTCAAAGACAAACAGGTAGTTTATATTGATGACAGAAAGATTTGGAAAGAAGTCAAACTTTCTCACATACTGTTGTACATTATAAAGCTTTTGCTACTCTTTCTCCGTTTATAGATAATTCCTTTTTTCCTGAGACTCATACTACTCTTCTCAGTGTACTGTCAAAAGCCTTCTACAGATGAGGGAAAGCCATAAATATGGTTTCGGCTCTATAATTGGGAGTAATCTTGTTGAGTTTGTATCAATAAATAAATTTTCAGTCATATATCCAGTCTGTTGTTCTTTAAACGGTGGTTAATAGTGAAAATAAGATCCTGAATACACTTCTTCCTAATATGAAGTATGTGATTCTTAAGATATTTTACATATAATTCTCTCACTTTTCTTCGAAGAAGTCTTTCGAAGAGTTTGGCATTAATGTAAGTCCTTCAGAATTTTCTCAGTTCCTGCATCCTTCTTTTACAGAATTGGTTTTCAAATGTCAAACATTATGAGCTGTTAAACTTTCTCAAGACCTTCTGAATATTGCAGTCAGATCTTTTCTTCCCTTATGTACCATGCATTGTCTTATGATAGATCTTGTTATTATATATCCTGGTGAAACACCAATTTTAAGTTCTTTGATCTTTAACTTCTTTGTCTTTATATATATATATATATATATATATATATATATATATATATATATATATATATATATATATATATATATATATATATATATATATATATATATATATATATATATATATATATATATATATATATATATATATATATATATATATATATATATATATATATATATATGAATTAATGTCAACATTTCCGAATACAGCAATAGCGCTAAGGATACTACTTACATTGCCGGTTTCAGTTGCATCTGGTGAAAGGTCATTTTCAAAGTTAAAAATAATAAAAAACTATTTGAGATCAACTATGCACCAGCAAAGACTAAGTAATTTAGCAATAATTTCAATTGAACATGAGATACTAAATAGACTAGACACCAAAAAAATTTAAGCTGATTTTGCCAACATGAAGGCAAGGAAGGTGCAGTTTCTGTAAAATAACTTAATACCTATACCTACCTACATAATATGTATAAGCTGCACCTTTCTTGCCTTCATTTTTTCATTTAATGTCGTATTAGTGTATCTATCTTGTATAAAATAACCTAATATAACATGGTTTTTCACTGTACAGCATTTTTTTTCACGTTTTTATAAACACCTAGGTTTTGTAGTTAGATAGGGGCGGCACGATAGGAATTGCACACCGGTGTTCAAACCGCTAGCGGCGGGCCTGAATATGCGGTACTTGCATGAGGGTGAACGTCAAATTTCAATAAAAATTTTCCAACATATCCAGGTCGTTGGATAAGATGGCTGGGACCCCAACCATGACCAACCTAATCATTCGATATTATTGTCTTAGATTTTTTGTTTACAGTTTTTTACTATCCATAGTTTATCGTACGCCAATAAATTACGTTAATTAAAAATCGCATTATTGACGGTTGTCAAACTATGAACAATAATCCTGGAATATTTCAAAAGGTTCTCTTACAATAAAATATAAAGCATGCAATAGTGCTGAGGATACCTTTGTAACACTTCAAATCATTTTTCTTTCGTTCATATGAAATTGTATAAAATAAAATCCGGCAACCACTTTTAATTCAACCATGCAATAGTCCAGACAACATATGTCCAAAAACAACTGCAATCTAAAGTTTCTCAACGCTCTGGGAGTCGAAATCATGTGAAGAGTATTTTCCGAAACGTTTTCTTCCTGAATAGATCTTTGCACCTCTGTAACCACTGTGCCGGCTGAACATTGGACTCACAAACATATACTGCTTGTAATTCGCTCACAGGGACTATTCAAATTTCCTGTCTCATGAAATCCATGAATTCTCGGCGTCCCAATAGCTATGCATCTTTTAAGGTGACTATGCCCATATCCAAGTATGAAAAGCTCGAATATTGGCGAATTCAACCTTATGTTCATAGGCTTTTTCATTACCGCAAAGTGCCCAATACCCAATACGGATCGATCAAGAATATAATCTTCTTTCCAAAAACATGCCTGAGGAATTCAACCTAAGAATCATGCTATCTAATGTGCAAAGAATTTCACAAACGTGAATTCTGAAATTTTCTCTTCAATCTAGTGCTCCGTTCTCATGTGCTTGTCGGGACATTGGTGTAACGAACCTCATATAATATATCTTTTGTTGAAGTGGTAACTAACTAGCAGCTTTCTATTGCCGATCAACTAGAAAACAGGATAGTTCTTCTATACACGTCAAACAAAATATTATTTGCTCTAATGCTCTATCATAGTGTCCGATTTATCGGTTGAAATGCATTGCGAATTTTGTGCCATCAAGTTAACTCAAAATTCAGAAATCGTGGCTATTTTCAGTGTTTATAGATCTCCTGCTGGTAATTCTGATTTGTTCTTTTAATAACTGTTTTATGTCTTCCAAAAATGCGATTCTATTGCGAATCATAACAGCCTATCATTACAAGCGATCTTGATGAGTTTGACCTGTAATGTTACAATGTTCCATTCTACATTCGATTGAGCTAAACGAAAAAATTGAGATCTGTAGGTTATTCACTATTTAATCTCGAACGCATAATTAATATTCTTACTACAATAAATCTTCATGTTAGCAATAGGCACGCTGACATCGACGATGCCTTTTTTAGGAATTCTGGAAGGTAAAGTCGAACAGTGTTGTACAATTCCAAAATCAAATATCTCTAGAAAGTTTAATTCTGGATGGATAACTCTTATTTCTAGACGGGTCAGTCATTAATTAGAAAACCTGCAACGAAATAATCTCTAAATTTAGCCGGCTCGGTGGTAGGGGATATGATGCTCGTCTCCTGCGCAGAGCTACCTGGGTTCAATTCCCACAAAGTTGGTGCGATTCATCGGATTCTAGGAATCGCTTGAGTGTCCATCTTTTGGAGGAGATGTAAAGCTGTCGGTCCTCTCTAACAGAGATGTGTTGGACATTAAATATCCCTTCCATCGACACGAGAGGGGTTCGTCAAAATTCCCGGGTTAGTGAGATGACAGAATTTCCTGGCGTGTCATTAGCCGAAAGGCAGAAATAGAGCAGGTTAAAGGAAAAAAACAAACAAACAATCTCTAAATTTATATAGAAGCACTAAAAAAGATTATAGAGCATGTTATAATTGATTCTACAAGCTATAAAAACAAAACAGTTAGAGTATTGTTAACCAAGAAACTGGTAGTTTAGATGATAACAAAAATATAATTTTGCTCATAACTAAAAATTCTATATGCAAAAATCCAAAAGAAATGGCTCCAGCATTTGACAATTACTTTTCAGCTATAAATAGAGAGTGCGGCCAATAAGGCCTAGGTAAGCGGGAATTAAAATAAATTAAGAACGACTTACACAAATTAACAAAGTTTAATGTTAATTTAACACTCATATCAATTACTATTAATCATAAAAGAAAAACGGCAACTTTTGTCATAAACATAGTCAAAATAAAACATTTTTAAAAACACTATCTTTAGGGTTATTAAACTATGGTAGCATAATAAATCCTGGGACTTCAATCTAAAAAATTAAACCAAATAAACTTCTCATATTTGGTAATTGAGATCCATAAATAATAATGCTGCAATAATCGCAGTGCTCCTCCGACAAACCATCACACTCCTCGTGGATCACTTGCTGCATTTACAGTGTATTCTCCAGCCTGTTGGTTCTGTTTACATCCGCGGCACTACCAACTCTCTCTATTCTCTTTATTCTATTTATCTGTGATCTGTTTCATTTTTGAGGTAGTTTTTATTTTTGAGGTTTTTTCTATTTTACCTATTTACCAAATAGGTCTTTAGTGACTGGAGTTCGACTATAATTCATGGCCTTCCTTTTAACTGTTGGTGTCTTTTCATTATGTTTAGCTGTTGTAATCATGAGCTGCTGAAACGCTGTTTTTTTAACTCAAGTAAGGGGTACATCATCCTCATCATCAGAAATGGAACTACCGTTACCCATTCTGTAAAACCTTTCAGAATGTCTTTTTGGGGAATGATCAATTCTTTATTCTTATCTTGATATCGATGCCTGGGGGGTCATTGGCCTGGATCAGACGCAAAGTGGTGAATTTTCTACAGGTCAGTCAGGTACAGAAGCTCCAATACAGATGGCGGAATTGCTGTTTCTGGAATAGCCTGTGGATTAAATAGATACAAACCAGTCACATTGAAACTGCTTGTAATGTAACTATGTGTCATGCATTTAGACCAGACAGTAAATATGTAAATTGATATTGAAGCGTGCCTTAGTGAGTCTTCATCTGGATTTTATTCCATGAATAATTTAAGTTCTATTCCTACTTTTTAGTGCTTTCTTGTATTTTCAATTTCTTTTAGGGAATTTATTCTTTATTAATTTCATTTATGTAACCAAGTTATTAATTTAATTTTCAAATGGGCTTTACAGAAATTCTTCGCCCATATTACAATGTTATAATAATAATAATACCTCGACTGCAACACAAAACCAAGTGGGAAATAACATCAACACCTCTCAACCGACTCTTGATGTTTCAACGGCGGCGCAAGCCATTATGCCTACGACCACGAGAGCCGGACTCCCTAGGAAACGCATGAAGTGGACTCCAGAAATGAATACCTTCATTATGCGTTCCTATTACAAGATTACAAACTTGGAATCGGAAATGACAGCATACAGATACGCGTTATATCTTGCGTTCATAGAAAAATATCCTGAATTACAGCACATATCCGAGCAGAGAATTTCGGATCAACGAAGAACAATCGTTAAAAACAGGCTACTTTCTTCAGAAACGCTGCAAAGCTTACGAGAAGAGGTCATAATGGAACTCAGAAGCGAAAATGATACTCATAACGGTTTACCTGCTGGAGTCAATGAAAGTGTTACAGATAACATCGAAGCCACGGAAACGAATATTAACATGGAACGCCCTCTTGAGCCGAATCAGCAGAACGAGTATACGTATTTAGCAAGATCAGAACTCAATAGAACAATAACTGAATTCAGTGGTAGTAACCCAACTAAAAGACCTAAACTGCCCAAACTCAAGACGAACAAGAACACCAATATCATCCTAGCAAGTGTAAACTCAATGTTTGAAGAATATACCGACCAGAACACCTTCGAGAAGATTCACACTTTGATTTACTGTGGAGCAGTAGCGGTTCTTCGACTTCACAAACAACAAATCTCCACAACTCTGATTCAAGCTGAGCCAAAAAGCGTCAGAAAACCACCATGGCAAAAACGACTGGAGGAGGATATTGATAATATTAGAGCAGAAGTCGGTCGCCTCACAGAATTCCTGAGAAACAGAAAAACCTCAAGGCGCTTGAAATCACATATACGCAAAATTTATAGGAAAATTGGTACGAACACAAAACACCCTGATCACAAACAACACATCGACGTGTATATGGACACTTTGAAACAGAAACTCCAAGCAAAAGCAAAGAGGCTTTCAAGATACGTCAAGTGTACTGAAAGGAAACACCAAAACCAAAGGTTCCTCCAAAACGGAGCCAATTTTTATAAGGGAAATAACAAAACTGCGACCAACAATAACAGAGAAGTACCTGACGCACAGTGCTTGACCGACTATTGGTCATCACTATGGTCGAACCCCAAAGAACACAATAGAGATGCGGAATGGATCACGAATGAAAAAGAACGCCTCGATATCAGACATATATGGACTTCGATGGAATAACGGAGGAAGAAATTACAACAGTAATTGGAGCGACCAACAATTGGAAGGCCACAGGTATAGATAATATCCACAACTACTGGTACAAGAAGTTTGATAAGCTCCATGGAGCCCTAGCGAAACAGCTCACGTATGTTCTTCAACATCCCAAGAAAATACCCACTTTCCTAACGCAAGGCTTAACATATATGCTACCTAAGAGCGATAGAACGCAGGATCCGTCTCAATATAGGCCAATCACTTGCCTGCCAACACTCTACAAAATACTCACCTCATGCATATCCAATCGAATATACCAACACCTTGACGACAACAATATATTAGCAGAGGAGCAGAAAGGATGCAGAAAGAAACACCACGGGTGCAAGGAACAACTCATCATCGATTCTGTGATAATGAAACAGGCACACGTAGGGCATCGCAATGTTCATTCAGCTTTTCTCGATTATCTGAAGGCATTCGATAGTACCGCCCATTCTTGGCTTGTTGAAGTATTGCAGATATACAAAATTCACCCAGCCCTGGTAGAGTTCTTGAAGACAACAATGACACACTGGCGCACGTCTCTGCAGGTCAACATGAACAATAAATCAATTAAAACCGACGAGATACCCATACGTCGTGGAATTTTTCAAGGAGACTCTTTGAGTCCACTATGGTTCTGTTTGGCAATGAACCCATTGTCCTCAATGCTCAATAGAACTGGATACGGATTTAGGATAAAAGCAGAAAGGAATTATCATACAATCTCCCACCTGCTGTATATGGATGACATCAAATTATATGCTTCGAACAAGAAGCAATTGGATGATTTGCTGAAAACTGTCAGTGAGTTCTCGGCAGATGTTCATATGAAATTCGGGATTGAAAAATGTAAGACCCTGAACATTCAAAGAGGGAAAGTCATAGATGGTGAAACACAACTTCCAAACGGTGACATTATACAATGCATGAGAGATGGCGAAACATACAAATATCTGGGATACCAACAAGCCAGATTGTTGGACCAAAAACAATCAAAGGAGAAGATTCGTTCAGAATACAGTCAGCGTCTGAAGTCTGTGCTGAAATCGATGTTGAACTCGGGGAATCTAGTCAAAGCAATTAACACCTACGCCATTCCAGTGTTGCTTTACTCATTTGGAATAATCAGATGGACTAAGACGGAGCTGGATGATATTCAAAGGAAGACCCGAACGATGCTGACAAAGTACAACAATCATCGTCCAAAATCGTCTGTGATACGAACAACTTTGAAGCGGAAAGAAGGAGGACGCGGATTAATAGATGTTGTCAATTTACACACCGAACAGATAAGAAATCTCAGAGAATTCTTCTCAGCAAAAGCTCTCACTTCTGACCTCCATAGAGTAGTATCGTTGGCTGATAAGGGGTATACACCTCTGAATCTTGCTACCAGAGATGACCTGCTGAATCTACCGTTCCTATCAGATACTGAAAAACAAGAGCAATGGTCAAGAAAGGAATGGACGACATCACCATGAGATTAATCAACCACACATCGACAAAGAAGCCTCCAACAAATGGTTGATGAAAGGAGAATTATTCGCAGAAACAGAGGGATTCCTTATGGCCATCCAAGACCAAGTGATCGCTACAAACAATTACAAAAAATTTATAATGAAGGACGGAACATTACAAACAGATAAATGCAGAAAATGCCATATAAGATCGGAGACTATACAGCATATTACGTCCGGATGCGAACAACTGGCCAACACGGAGTATCTTCACAGGCATAATCAAGTGTGCAACATTATCCACCAGAAACTTGCACACAAGTACGGACTTCTGAACACCTTCCAGCCATATTACAAGTATCAGCCGGCGCCCGTATTGGAAAATGACTCTATCAGATTATACTACGATAGGCCTGTTATCACTGACAGAATGGTGACGAATAATAGGCCGGACATAGTGGTGTATGATAAGAGAGCCAGAACAGCAATGCTGGTGGATGTCGCCATACCGAATAATAACAACGTGCTGAACAAGTTCCAGGAGAAAAAGTCCAAATACACAGACCTTGCTATTGAGATCAAGCAGATGTGGCACCTCGATAAAATAGATATTGTTCCTGTCATCGTATCCTCGACTGGTTTAATACCCAAAACTTTGCATGATAGCCTTAAGAAATTAGAATTGCATAAGAATACCTATATAGAAATGCAAAAAGCTGTAATTCTTAACACATGTAGGATAGTTAGGAAATTTATGTCAAGTATATTGTAATCGAGCCTATTCCCTTTGATTGCTGAATCTGGGAAAGGTAAATTATATCCAGCTACTAGCTGAGATAGTGCATAAGTCCACGATAATAAATACCTCGACTGGGTTAATACCCAAGACTTTGCATGATAGTCTTAAGAAATTAGAATTGCATAAGAATACCTATATAGAAATGCAAAAAGCTATAATTCTTAAAACATGTAGGATAGTTAGAAAATTTATGTCAAGTATATTGTAATCGAGCCTATTCCCTTTGATTGCTGAATCTGGGAAAGGTAAATTATATCCAGCTAACAGCTGAGATAGTGCATAAGTCCACAAAAATAAATAATAATACAGCTGTACTGTTCAAATGATTGATAGACACTTCACGTCAAAAGGATGCAGTTTATAATTTCTCGTCAAGTTTTCATATTCTGCGTACTTGTAAAATCAAGAATCTTTGTCGTTATTGCAATCTTAAGCTCCATTCGCTTCTCCACTTGAATAAACATAAGACCTTTTCAGAACCCATCATCGCCTGTTTCCATCCTACATTTTGTGCTACTGGCATGCTCTCCAAAAATACTAGAGCTTTATTGGCAACTGCTCTAATTGATGTTCAGGAATTGATCATATGATGCGTTGTATGCTTAGAAGTGGTTCAATGGTTTCTTTGGTAATGCATAAAGCTGCTTCACTTCTAGATTTACCCCTCACAAAACTTGATGTTGATGTTCGGGGCTTAAGTTCCATGAAAACGCGTGCTCAAAATGGTTATATGTCTCTGGTAATTAAACCTGTTGGATCTGTTGGATTTATGACTGACGCAATTTTTTGGATGAAATTTGTGAAAATCTGCCTTCGCAAAATATTGATAGTGAGTCCTGGAACCACATTCGCAATTTAAATCTAGCTGATTACGTACCCAGTAAAGTTAATGTTTCATTTGGAGTAGATGTATTGTCAAGAAATGCTTTTAGCCGATCGCATTCTGTGAAGCTTCGGAGAACCTGATGCTATAAACACCAAAGTCTGAGAATTTTGTGCATGTTTTAATGTCCATCAATTGTGTTTCATTCTGCATCAATCATAACTGCCATTCCTCATAGATGTTGTCTGTGATGTGACCATAAAAGTCGAGTCTTTTTATAGGAGTCAAATCCGGTGTTCCTGCAAATGTTGCAGCCAGTCGTGCGGCTTTATCAGCTGTTTCGTTACCACGTATGCCAACATAGCTAGGTACCCATACAAATTTCAGAAAGGAATGAGTTTTGCATTAGATGATTGTACAGACACTGTAGGTTTTGCGTTATAGGATTCGTGGTGTGAAAATCGATGAAGCTTTCCAGTACGCTCAATGAGTAAGACGCAATAGCAAATTTTCTTTTCGTATTAAATGAACGAAGCAATATAGCTTGCCATACCGCATGTTGCTCAGCAAAATAAACAAAGACTATTCAGACATAGGACCATTGGTATGTGTTGTTTTCTATACTCATTGCACTGCCTATGCCTTCATCTGTCTTTGAGCCATCGGTATAAATGAATTCGATGGAAGTTCTTCAGCTATACTCCAGGTATATCTAGTAGATACTATCATTAGATCTATAGCTGAGAATGTATTACTTTGCATGTTTAAGTGCTTTAGTTGCTGATGTTCAAGATGGTAATACCGTCTCTTTGTCACCAATTCTTTAAAATTCGTTCCATTGAATCTGTTTTGTTGGAAACCCATGTGGCACTGTATGCGATGTGGCACGACGGAGCCTCATCATGGGGGTGACATATCCACGTCAACCTCCCCGCGACCAGACACATCGCTTTTAATGACGAAGACGTGTCTAGGGGCCTCAACTCGTTGTGCTACCAATTCTTTCACTATTACTTTCATGTTTGATTCAGATACCGAAAATGTTGCTGCTACGTATGACGTTCCAGCAGTTAGTATAGGAATTTCCTTTTCCTTTCTTGCTTTGAAATAGCTCAAGTTTTCTTGCGCTTTACTGTATTGCAAATTCCTCTTTGTAAACGGGACGGTTTTTTAATTGAGAAGTATAATCCAGTAACGTGGGTGTTCCAAATGATATAATGTGAGGTTAGATTATTTTGCAACGTACCATTTGTCTTCGTTTTCATTCTGCGCACCCCGATGACATTTTTATCGTGTAGTTCTTCCCTTATGCCATCCTCTGTACAGTTAAGAACGTGTTTTTCAGTTCTTGTTCCGATCAATATCCCTTCTCGTGTTTTTTTAATTAAATTCAATTCTTCAAACAAATTATAGAAACCTTTATTTATAAGGAACGTGCTAACCTTATCAAAGTTCAACCTGCCCCTCCTTTTCACGACAAGATACCGGCTAATTGCCGTATCTCGTTCGATGACCAACCAGATGCAGGATTTTGGGGCTTCGACGAATCCATTGATGCCAAATGACCAACCCACACACAGCCCCCACCAAAATCTAACACTCACCGGGTGGGTTTCCGGAACATTATCCCTACCCGTACGATATGAGTACGTTTGTCTGACAAAATTGGTTTTTTACCCCTTTTTCGCAGGGTCACACGCCGTTTTAGGTAAGATAATCAACTAGGGCCCCTTGGGGGGTATTATTATTATTATTATTTATTATCGTGGACTTGTGCACTATCTCAGCTGTTAGCTGGATATAATTTACCTTTCCCAGATTCAGCTCAGATAAAAGGGAATAGACTCGATTACAATATACTTGACATAAATTTCCTAACTATCCTACATGTTTTAAGAATTATAGCTTTTTGCATTTCTATATAAGTATTCTTATGCAATTCTAATTTCTCAAGGCTATCTTGCAAACTTTTGGGTATTAACCCAGTAGAAGAAATGATGACAGGAACGATATCTATTTTAACGAGGTGCCACATCTGCTTGATCTCAATAGCAAGGTCTGTGTATTTGTACTTTTTCTCCTGGAACTTGTTCAGCACGATGTTATTATTCGGTATGGCGTCATCCACCAGCATTGCTGTTCTGGCTCTCTTATCATACACCACTATGTCCTGCCTATTATTCTTCACCATTATGTCAGTGATAACAGGCCTATCGTAGTATAATCTGATAGAGTCATTTTCCCTTACGGGCGCCGGTTGATATTTGTAATATGACTGGAAGGCATTCAACAGTCCGTACTTGTTTGCAAGTTTCTGATGGATAATGTTGCACACTTAATTATGCCTATGTAGATAGTCTATATTGGCCAGTTGTTCGCAGCCGGACGTAATATGCTGTATAGTCTCCGATCTTATATGGCATTTTCTGCACTTATCTGTTTGTAATATTCCGTCCTTAATTGTAAATTTTTTGTAATTGTTTGTAGCGATGACTTGGTCTTGAATGGCCATAAGGAATCCCTCTGTTTCAGCGAATAGTTCTCCTTTCATTAACCATTTGTTGGAAGCTTCCTTTGTCGACGTATGGTTGATTAATCTCATGGTGATGTCGTCCATGCAATTCCTTTCTTGACCATTGCTTTTGTTTTTCAGTATCTGATAGGATCGATAGATTCAGCAGGTCATCTCTGGTAGCAAGATTCAGCCAACGATACCATTCTGTGGAGGTAGAAGTGCGAGCTTTTGCTCTCTGAGATTTTTTTATCTGTTCGGCATTAAGTTGACAACATCCATCCATCCGCGTCCTCCTTTTTTTTTATTATTATTATCCTTAATATTTTTATCGATGTTCACCCTATAGTGTTTCGCTCTCTCTCTAGGAAGTGTTTCCCGTATACTTCCTGATGGTTTTAGCTGTCGCCATCAGTACCGCTTTCTGCATAGGTTTGTACAGATATTCGTTCAGTCCTAGTTTCTTGATGTTCGTTTGTAGGTTCATCGATATGATTTCATTTGTGACATTATCATTGGGAGTGTTTGAACTGATTCCATTCTCCACTGTTTTCTTATGCTGTCTTCCAGGTCTCGATACATCGCAATTTTCTCAGCATGTTTCAGCTCCAAATTGTTGTTGTTGAGAATTGCCACGTCTATCAAAGTTGCCGCCCTAGAAAATTTATTTATGAATATGATTACAGGTCTATTGGGCGCGATTCATTGATCGGTGAGAACTGTACGGTACTAGTACAATTTATAGGTTTCATTTTCAAGAATTGGCTCTGGAATGTATTTCTAATATGGGGCCTTAGTTGCTTGCGTGAGCTTATGCTTTTGTGCCAATTCTTGGTGCACGATTTTGGCTATCGCGAATTGTCTCTCCTTATATTATGTTGACGCGAGCATCTGACATTCTCCTGTTGTGTTGCATCGTCTCCGAAGTCTAGCATCCGTATCTGCAAGTGTCTGTCGCTACAGATGCGTCTTTGGCGATGAAATTTAGAAAATTTCTGGTTGGAATAACTTGGTATTGTATCGCCAAAAGGAACCCTTCCGTATCGGGAAACATCTGTCCGGAGGTCAAACAGTACTTCGACGCAAATTTGTCGACATGGGTCCTACCGGCCTCGTTGGGTTATTTCCCGTGTAGCGGTTTTTTCTTCCTCATCTGTAGTTTTTCATCATCGATCCTGTGACGAGTCCTATGTTCGTGTTCGTTTAGACGTAAAGGTGTTGAATCTTCTACTTCGCAGATAGTTCTATGTAGAATTCAAGTATTCGCTTTTTGTTGGATCGCAAGTTGCTTATCCAACTCCTTCGTGATATCGGCTAGTCCTCTGCCTCCTCGATGCCTCGGCAATGTAGTTCTTTCAATAGGGTCCTTTGGATGGTGTTTCTGTGCCTTCGTCAGCAGCGTTCTGACCTTTCGTTGTAGATTATGAATATCGGTATTGATGCAGGCAATTAATCGGAAGGAATAATGCAGGAGTGAGCATGGGTAAGTGTTGATTGCCTTAATCAGATTCTTGCTGTTAATATTTGTACGAAGCAATTGTCTAACTCTCTTGATGAATTCGTTGGTCAAGTCTTTTTTCATTCTTTCATGATCTATTCATTGCTTGTTTCATGCCCAGGTATTTATAGGTCTCCCCTTGGATCATTGCGGCAATATTTTGCTCCTCTCCGATCTCATTTGCGGTTTCCTGTACTTTTCCTCTAATTGTAATGAGGATGCGACATTTTCCCAGTCCGAAACGCATTCCTATGTCATCGGAAACGCGTCTACTATTTTGAGCATTTGCTTTATTTGGTTCTTGGTGGCAGCCATCAATTTTAAGTCATCCATGTAGAGCTGAATCCGTATCTTCTCGAGTTCGAACGGTGGGATAGTGGATTCATCCACAACAGAACCATAGTGGACTCAAGGTGTCTCCTTGAAACATTCCTCTTTTTATGGAGATGATTGTTGTTTCCAACTTGACAGTGGATGCATTAAACCGGATCTCAGTTCGCCATAATGACATGGAGAATTCTAAAAATGACACAAGATTAGGCTCTATTTTATACATTCTTGGGATTTTTATCAGCCACTCATGCGGTACGGAACCATTTCGTTTGTGGAAATAAGTTTGGTTGCTGATAACTGAATCTATAATAAGTTGTTCTTTGCATCCCATGGCATTCTTCCCCCAACCTCTCTGTTGTGGTGCGATAATGTTGTTGTTCTCGCAATGTTCGTATATTCGTTAGGAAATGCATGCAGTTACAACTTTATACAGTGTCGGTAGACAAGTTACTGGACGGTATTTGGATGGATCCTGGGTGTTCTGGATATATTTTGGCAATAGGTAAGTTGATCCTTGGGTAAAGAGCAGTGGCATTTTTTCTGGACTAAGTACGTCTTTACTAATCAAGACAGTCAGTCGTTCATGTGTGCACCAAAGTTTCTTCAACCAGTAGTTCTGTTAGTGGTCGGGACCCGGTGCTTTCAAATTGTGAAGTTTCCTATTGATATTGGTAACTTCTTCAGTCGTTATATATCATTTCGCCTTCTTTGTCAATCCAGCTAGCCTTTGTATTTTAGTTGGCTGTTGTAGCTAATCTAATCTGTCCAAAGTACTTCAATATTTTGCTTGGTGGGACAGCCAATGTTATTAGCAGTTTCTAATTACTAAGTTACTAAGTCTTCGATAGAATGTCCTTTCTGATTTTTCAAACCTTTCGTTGCCCCGTTTTTGGCTATTGCTATTTTTATATCTTCTTAGGCGCCCTGAAAACATGGACAGTTTCTGTTCATGAGAATCCAGGCACTGGTCTGGTGTGGTATTGGTATTATCATTATCGAATTCAGCTTGAGCTGTTTCGCACTCTATCTTCTGGGCACGTCTATCAAAGTTGCCGCCCTA
Source organism: Cryptolaemus montrouzieri (assembly GCA_013387265.2). Classification (NCBI taxonomy): domain Eukaryota; kingdom Metazoa; phylum Arthropoda; class Insecta; order Coleoptera; family Coccinellidae; genus Cryptolaemus; species Cryptolaemus montrouzieri. Next base: position 20,791,388 of record JABFTP020000165.1, on the reverse strand, counting down.
TAAAATTTATTTATGAATATGATTACAGGTCTATTGGGCGCGACTCGTTGATCGGTGAGAACTGTACGGTCCCACTACAGTTTATAGTTTTCATTTTCAAGAATTGGCTCTGGAATGTATTTGTAATATGGGACCTTAGTTGCTTGCGTGAGCTTATGCTTTTGTGCCAATTCTTGATGTACAATTTTGGCCATCGCGTCGTGTGTATCCTTATATTCTGTCACCGCAAACATCTGACATTCTCCTGTTGTGTGTTGTACCGTCTCTGAAGTCTGGCATCCGTATCTGCAAATGTCTTCCGTTACAGATGCGTCTTTGGCGATGAATTTTAGTAATTTCTGGTTGGAATAATTTGGTCTTGTATGGCCAAAAGAAACCCTTGTCACGAAATCTTTCGCCTATGCAAAATCAGCTATAAAGATTCGAGAAAATTTACGAAATCACTCGAGACAAAAATTAGCTACTAGGAAGGCCGTTAGCAAAATGCGTAGAATTGGGCTGGGTGGAAAGTTCTTATGTAATGGAGCGCCACGTGATTTGGGTATGCTTCCTAGCACTATCATAACTAACTTGAGGTAAGGTAGTTATTGTGTTCTACGAAAGGAAGTTGAATGAAAGAAAGAGAAAACAACACTATTGGCCGTTTAAAATTAAGAATGAGACAATAAATGCGATAATAATGAGCGAAAAAATCAATTGATAAATCAAAAAATCAATTGATAATTGAATTAACGAATTTGACAGTAGAAAAGTGACGCTCGTATACTTTGTGTGCATTCGTTTTATACAGAGTTGAGATGATTCACAGACACTTTTATAAATAATTAATCAAAATTGATAAGCACAAGATAATGAGATAATGTAAGTTAAGATAAGGCATGAGGCTCTAAATGTAATTGATTCCAAATAAGAAGTAATTTAATCAATTCTATAAACTAACAAAAAACCTGAGGAATATAAATTTTACTGGAATAGCTTCATTTAATTCAAAAAAGAGGCCAAGAGAGATAAACTCACAGAAAGCAATTATTCGATTCACGTCTCTTTCACCTTTATTCTCAGCTGTTACTTGCGCTGTAAGAAGTTACAAGTAAAAATCTGACCTTATTCATCGACAGAAAATGGAAGGTAGTCGAAAGTAACAACCCCCGCTCGCTCAAGTTTTACTTTTCCGAACTTTCCAAGGAACAAATCCGCTGAAGCGACTCTCAAAAAGATTTCAATCTAAACTTAATAACCAAATTGTATGTCTCCATGTTCCCTTGTTCTGGACAAGACTGACTGAGGAACTAATATCTCAAAAACGAGATTACTAAGAAAAAATTTATTGGCCAAAAAAATCCTCCTCATTTCAACTGAAAAACCACCAACTGTAGTGAGTCAGCTTAGGAGATACCCTATATTGTATTAAATACCAAACTAAAACAAAAAAAACAACAACAATTCAGAAAAGAAATACAAGAATATTCTCAAGTCAACTAGTATTTTCTAAAGAAATACGATATCTATCTATTTCACAGTTCTTGATTAAGGACTGTGGACTCTAAAAGTATAATTACCAACTAATTAAAGCTATTCCTAAGACTTTGGTGCTGCTGTCATCCTTCAGTCCCTTTTACACGTTAATATCTTAATGTCTTGAATAAATTATGTCGTTTCTGGCTTTCCTTCCTTATCTCATTATGCAAATGAAAATGTTACTTCCCACTTCCCCGAGTGTCTGGGGAAAATTGTTCTGTTGTTGGAAAGTAGAAACTCCTCGTGCTTATAAATGCCGACCACCTTCATAGTATTTATTTCTTTCCTTTCTATCAGTACAAACTGACAATATTAGTTAAGTGTCCTGATATACGACGAAAATGAAAAATTTAAATCACTTGAAATGCAGGCTTCAATTCATTTCAATAAAAGGAAAATAATCGCAGAATACAGGGTGTTACATAATAGTATGTCACAACTTGAGGGGGTAAATCTACGTGTAATTTTAAGAAAAAAAGTTCATATAAACATTCGTCCGCGAAAGGTTCGTTACGGAGCTACAGGATGTTGAAATTTCCGGAAAAAATGGTTTTTTTCTTCAAAACTCCTGCAGTTTTCGAGATATTCTGCCCAAATTTGGAATGCAAGCTATTTTTTACAGCCCCCATCATTACACGTCCTAGATTTTAACTGAAATTCACAAGGTGTTTTCTTTTCCGAAGCCATATCTCCTTTTGCCCTTTCACACTTTTTTGCAGCACGCCACTGATCAGCGTACAATCAATTTTCGTCATCTTCGTTCAATTTAGAAACTTTTTTGGCACTCATGATTTTTTTGTATCTCCAACATTTTTCGAGTGAAAAATTATTGAATTTGAATTATTTGAATTGTATGTTATTCACTAAATAAAAAAAATAATAGAATTACTCGATAGGTATGCCCAAAATTTGCTTTTATTTTGATAGCTCGTCTTCTGAGACTCAACTTATACTTATTCAATATCAAACTGAAAAAAAAACAATTAAAAACAGAATAAATTGCTGAAAGTGACCTCCACCTGCAAAAATACAGGCATCTCTCCTTCTTCACATATTATCACGCACTTTTTGAAATATTCCTGGAGTATTTCTTATCGCGTCACAAGAGGTTATTATTCGGTTTCTCAATTCTTCTACACAGTCTTCACTGGAGTGGTATAAACTAAACTTTTAAGATAAACACCTCAAAAAAGTCTAGGGAACACTTCTGAATATCGATATATCGTATCCAGAACGATCAATATGGATGATTTTTTCGAAGAAATAAACACCTGCATCAATTTCTCACCAAATTATGTAGAGTGCCGCAACAGATTTCAGTTTTTTTTATAAAAAACTAAAAATGCAGCAGATGCGACGCTGCTTTATAATCATTTCATGTATTCAGTGTTTTTAATCAGTTAGTTATCACTTTGTTTCTGTTGTAATCACAAATAAAAGATTCAAGTTTTGTGATTCGACCATGGAAAGACGACATTTGACTAGAGAAGAGATGTTACGAGCCGTTGGCATGCTCCAAGCTGGGAGCTCACAACGGGAAGTATCCAGGGTTCTGGGAAGTAGCCCAAGTGTCATAAACCGTTTATGGTCGCGTTTCAATGAAACAGGTATCGTAGAAAAACGCCATACAGGTCGTTTCAGGATAACTACAGTCGCCCAAGACCGATTTTTGGTTTTACAAGCCAGAAGAGATCGTACTACCACAGCATCTCAATTAGCTCAAGAGCTATCACGAGTTCATGTACAAATTTCCGACCAAACTGTACGAAATCGACTGCGCAAAGGTCAACTCCACTCCAGATGTCCTTTAAGAGTTCCACAACTGACCCATGGAAATCGCGCTGCTCGTTTAGCTTGGTGCCAAGAACACGTAAACTGGGATCAAGAGAGGTGGACCACAGTTCTCTTCAGTGATGAATCTAGATTCAGTTATTATCCCGATTCGTGAAGAATTCGAATATGGAAGGAACCTGGAAAGCAAAACAGTCTCCAGCATGCTCGAGAAGTTGTTAGACAGGTAGGCGGATCAGTGATGTTTTGAGAGGGTATACGCCTTGGTGGAAGAACTGACCTCGTTTTCAATCAGAACAACCTCACGGGAAATTCTTACGCAAATGAGATAGTTTCACCTGTATTGGTACCGTATTTCCAAACAATGGGTCAAAATCCACTCTTCCAACAAGATAATGCCCTTCCTCATCGTGCAAGAGTTGTCTTGAACGTTCTTGAAGAGAATGATATCGATCTTCTACCGTGGCCATCCTGCTCCCCAGATCTGAATCCCATCGAGCATGTGTGGGACACCCTAAAAAGAAATCTCCTGCGTCAAACGTCTTCCATCATGAACAGCAGCTTCGATTATCAGTTCAGGGAGCTTGGAATGACTTAGGCCAAAATGTAATAGAAAATTTAATATTTAGCATGCCGCGGACGATGCCAAAGTGTCATTAATAGCAGAGGTGGACCTTATGGGTACTGAAAAATATAAGTGCTTCCATATCGCTTCTAAAATATTAGTTCAGGATTTTTTTTTTGTGTTTTACCAAATTTCGTCATTTTCAAATTTCAATTTTTTTTTATAATAGGTGCTTTGGAGAAGTCAAATATTATTTTGTTTTCTTGAGAATTCATTATATACAATACATTCTAACAAAAACCGAAAGATTTCTATAAATTCGAATCATCAAATTCATATTTTAAAGATATTGGTAAGTGTTACCTAGACTTTTTTGAGATGTTTATCTCCATACGAAAAAATCTAAACTATTTAAGTCTGGGGACCTAGGAGGCCATGGTTCTGGCCCACCCCGATCTATCCATCGGTTGTTGAATGTATTATTCAAGAATTCCTAGCTTCTCCACTAAATAAAAAGTCGTGGGAATCCTCTAAACTAGAACATGTGAAATATTCAACTGATTTCCAATTTTTCTTGTGTTCACATGAGGATTCAAATCAATACAATTCAAAACTGCTTCCTCTATATCTGGAGTTCTCATAGTTTGAGTTGCACCTTTCAAATGATTATTTGCAGTAAAAGAACCCGTTTCCCCCAACCTTCTGTGGACATTTGAAAATGTTCGCCTGTCTGGTGTTACTCGATTTGGAAAGCGCACCTCATATAATCGCCTAGCTTCTGTTGTCTTTTCGTCAGCCAGACCGTACATGTAATGGATATCACCCACTTCGGCGTTAGTAAAATTAGCCATTTTTTCTTACAGCAATAACTTCAAAAGTCTTAAAACTAATCGTTAATTCAATAAATAATTCAAGCAGACATTGGTTCAACTTCACCAACTGTCAAAATAAATAAATAAATGAAAAAAATCAAAGCCTACTAGTCATTTTTTCAATTAGAAGTGCTTTCAATTCAGCGAATGCATACAATCGTTTAATAATTTTTTGCTCGAGAACGGTTGGAGATACGAAAAAATTACAAGTGTCAAAAAAGTTTCTAAATTGAACGAAGATGACGAAAATTGATTGTACGCTGATCAGTGGCGTACTGCAAAAAAATTTGAAAGGGCATAAGAAGACATGGCTCCGGAAAAGAAAACACCTTGTAGACTTGTTAAAGTTTAGGACGTGTAATGATGGAGGCTGTAAAAATAGGTGGCATTCCAAATTAGGGATGAGTATCTCAAAAATTGCAGGAGTTTTGAAGAAAAACCATTTTTCCGGAAATTTCAACATCCTGTAGCTCCGTAACGAAGCTTTTGCGGACCTATGTTTATATGAACTTCTTTTCTCAAAATTGCACGTAGATTTACCTCCTCAAGTTGTGACATACTAATATGTAACACCCTGTATAATTTGAAAACCTAAAAAGTAGTTCTTATTCCGCTTTGTATCTTTGAGGAGTTCAACAGAATTCTTTTCCCTCAGATAAACGAATTTTATATTTCTCGTATACTGAAGAAGAAGAATACGAAATATTCAGAATATTCTGTAAGAATTGAATAATATCGATCTAGATAACCAGATGTTCAAATATGAAAATAAACAGGGTGATTCACGAATGACTGCACATACAGAAACTGTGCTTAGAGTTCACCTACGATTCGGACTCGATAAAGAGGCTGTTTTATGTATTTGTGACGAATATTCTGAACGCATAGATCGATTTACTCGAAATCTTGTATGGAGAATGATATGATTGAAGTTAATGAAATTATAGTAGGTGGAAATCAAATTCCAGGGCTGGACTAGAGTTTTTACCTTGAAAGGATCAAAGCAACACCCTGTACATAAATTTCCTAAAACCTTTATACACGAATTGAATGGGTGAGGATCGCTCTATAAAATAGGAAAACTGTCACAACTTTGGATTGAAAAACCAAAACTATTTTCAATTAAGAATTTAATATTTTTTATTTCTATTATTTTCATGAGTACTTCCGCTACTCATAGAGGCGTATTCCGTATTCTGGAAATATATTTTTGAATTTCTCTTATTGAAAGTAATACTGGGTCAGCACAAATCATCACTCTCAGAAGATTTTGCAATTCTATGCAATTTCATTACCGACTCCTTTCTAACAGTGTTTCGACCACCAAAAAACCTTAAGAGGCATTTCGATTACTATGACAATGACTATGATGATAAATTTATCATCTGAGATATGAATCGCAGCCAAACTCGAATGACAATGAGAATTCATTCATGAACAATGACATTAAAACAGAACTTTCATGAAAAAATAGCAGGTGATAGAAAAAATGTTTCAAAAAATTCACAATATATTTGGTAGGTATCCATTTTGTGAATCATAGCCAATCAATAGAGCTACGAATTAATATTTACAGATCTGTAAAACAGAGAATTACACTCGGAGGCAAAATTAGCGGAACACCCGAAAATTTAACCAAATTCGAAGTCCGATATTTTTCCTAATTCTCAACCGATTTAGATAATTTTTCGGAAAGTTATAGATCAACTCTTCTGCTTTGTAGAAATTATAAGAGGAAAAAAATTTGAAAAAAATTTTATACGGGGGCAAAACTAAAAGTGTTTTTTGTCAAAAATTCGTAACACGCTGTGGAATTTCGTGGTCCGAGTTGAAACGTACAATATCATGGTCTGTCAAGACACATCTTCCTACAGTAACGCCCTTCTTGTTTTATGCATTTATCTCTATTTTTACAAGAGATATCCAATTTGAAGCGAAAAGTCACAAATTTCAAGAATTTATTTTAATCTTGCGTAGGTGCATAACATTGGAGGTTAGCCAAAAATAAAATCAAAATTAGAAGCGGAAATCTAACGAAATGAAAATTTTGAAATTCACTGGCCAATTTCACGCTCCGGGAGAACTCGAAGTACACTGGAAAAATCGTTGATTTTGCACATTTATTTTGAATTTTTGTGTGACACTCTATAATAATTATCATTCCTGTCCAAAATTGAGAGCAGGTGTGTATCCTGGCGATACACTCCTGAAATGAAATTAACATGTTGAGAAAAATGTTCATGATGACCCACAAAAAAACATTTGATTTTAGTAGCGAATATGACCCCCGAGCTCTTATTACAGCACGCATACGATTTCGCATACTCCAAATGATGTTGTCTATCATCTGTTGAGGTATGTTGTCCCACTCTTCCACCAAAGCCAATGTCAGCTCTTCAACGTTGCCTGGATTCCGTTATCGAACCCTTCTTCCAAGAATGTCCCAAACGTGTTCGATCGGGTTTAAATCCGGTGACCGCGACGGCCAGTCCATTCGTGTGATCCTAACTTCATTGTATTATTCTATCACTATGCGAGCAGTATGAGGGCGCGCGTTATCGTGCATAAAAAGGAAATTTTCCCCTATGTAAGGAGCAAAAGGCACAACATGGGGCTCCAAGATTTCTGTTATATACCGATGGGCATTAAGTGATCCATTGCCAATAATCTCCAGTTCTGTTCGTACTCCCAAGCATATGCCACCCCATATCATAACTGACCCTCCACCGTATTGCTCAGTTCCTGCGAAGTTCGCTTGATTGTACCGTTCCCCTCGATGCCTCCATATTCTATCTCTACCATCCACGAAATTCACATAATATCGGCCCTCATCACTAAATAAAACTCGTCTCCACTGATTGATTGCCCATGCTACATGCTCCTAGCAAACGCCAATCTTGCTACCCGATGGGCTCTATCGAGTCTTGGTACTCTTGCTTGCGCGTATGATCTCAGACCAACTTCATTTAATCGTCTTCTGACTGTCCTCACACTGACGTTAATGTTATCCACTGCTTGTAAAAGGTTACGTGCCTGAACAGCAGTAAGACGAGGATTTCTTATGGTTTGATTGACGATGAAACGGTCATGTATAGCGCAGGTTGCCCGATTTCTTCCTTGTCCTCGCCTCCTCACGTACAATCCAGTTTCCTGTAACGTCGGTAGATTCGATGGATAGCCGACATCGAGACACCCAACATGGTACCGACTGAGCGGTAGGTGCGCCCTTCCTCGATCAATGTAACTGCCCTTGCTACTGAGGTTGGTGGTGAATCTCTCATTCTGAATGAAAATACCGTTTAGAATCGTAAACAGTAAAAGAATCACAAAACACCGAAACCGATCGAATTTGTATCAAATCAAAGAATGGAAAACTCTTATTCTTTAAACAAGTGCAAATGTGGTCATATACAAAAAAACGTGTGTTGTATTTCATATTTGATAAAAAAAGGTGTGCACATGTGTAAATGAAAAGTTCTATCAATGGTCCCAGAATTCGGTTGTGTATTTTAATACCTACCGACTGTTATCTCCTATGAATTCTAATTTTCACCAAATTAACCAAATTGTCATCAATAACTAATGCAATTCGAACATAAAAATCGCAAACGACAATTTCGACACGCCTGAGTGATAATAAGAAAATTACAAATTGATAGACGAATTTTAATGACAATTTCTTGATTCAATGGAATTTCTCCAAAATGGTGATTTTCCACTTGAAATTAAATATATTTTGCAAAAATAGAGATAAACGCATGAAACAAGAAGGGCGTTACTGTAGGAAGATGTGTCTTGACAGACCATGATATTGTACGTTTCAACTCGGACCACGAAATTCCACAGGGTGTTACGAATTTTTGACAAAAAAACACTTTTAGTTTTGCCCCCGTATAAAATTTTTCAAATTTTTTGTTTTCTCTTATAATTTCTACAAAGCAGAAGAGTTGAATCGGTTGAGAATTAGGAAAATATCGAACTTCGAATTTGGTTAAATTTTCGAGTGTTCCGCTAATTTTCCTCCGAGTGTAGTTCTCCACAATTAACTCGATTTAACTGGATAGGAATATGCTAAGCCCAGGTGCTCGGTTCGAATTCGAGTTCGAGTCATGGATGTTGTCCTTGAAGAAACAGAAAAGTGAATTTGACAAAGATATACATAGAGTTTGGGAACATGGCTTAATGGCTAAACTTATAAAACCATCGAAGGTCAGATAACTTTCAATCCAGAGTGGTGGCAGTTATCATTGCACGGTCTAGGTGAGTAGTTCGGAGTCCACTATAAACTATAGGTCACTAGAGAAAATAAAATGAAATTAATTCGACTTAACTAGCCTGTGACTTTTCAACTGAAGCTCAAATTATTGTCAATATCACTCATTATGCCCCGTTCAACATATGCCGACTATTCTGATATGATGCTGATATTTGGTTTCTGTAATTCTAATTCTTAGGCAACACTCAAAGGATATAAGCGGTGATATCCACGATGACGCTCGATGGCCTGTCAAGAATCACTAAACGTTCGCAGTGGTGAAACGCTCCTTGAGAGGAGCTACGAGAAAAAAAGGCCTGTCCAGTTGAACGGTAAGCAGCTCCACGATATCGGGAATTTCGGCCTCTCGACCATCTTCAGCTGACAACAAGTATTGAACTAAAGTTGAAAATGCATACATATATAAACAGGTAGATACAAAATTAATAATGGTGCAAACAAGAGCTAATAAACTAATTATTTTATCATAATTATGATCATTCGGTTTATTGTACTTGAGGGATAACCACTGCTCTTAGCTATTTCTTCAATAGTTGACAATTCCTGAACATATTTTCTTCGAATAATGGCAAAAAGAAAGCCCTATGAATCATAGAATTAAACGCAGCGTAGTTATCAGATTTTGGGTGTGTTGAGTCATGAGGAATGCAAATATCAGTAAAGGTGGGTTTTCGATATATTTCAAAACTTAGTGTGTTATTTATGAGTGATTGTTAAGTCTAAAAGTGAATCGGATTATGGATTTCTCTCCATCCCTCTTTTAATTTAATTTTGGGATGAATGCTATTGATGTAAGTTAAAATTGATCTAGTTGTCTAGCGGTCGGCTAGTATATCGTCTACATATCTATACCAAAATGTACTTATCTTGATTATGTGCTGGTTAGAGCAAACTGATTAAATATTATTTGATTTAGGTTTAAACCTGTTTCAATTTTTGTGTTAATTGATTTTTTTATAGAATATTGAGGTGCAAAACTCGTTGCATTTTTCAATACAAGATTTAATTTTTTGCCAATTTATATACTGGCCTGTTCATGAATGATACTACTGGACGTATTGGAGCATTGTCTTTGTGATTTTTTATGAGACCGTAAAGTTTTGGAGGCCCGGGATTCATATTTATGAAAGAATTAACTGGTTTTACTAGTATTTTCGGTGAAATTTCTTTTAGAACTGTTCTTAAGGTTTTTTGGATAACTATAGTTCTATCTTTGGGTAGAGAACATAAGTAAAATATGTATAGAATCAACTGATACAGAAAAATATATTTCATTAACATATTTTGGCCCTATCTGCGAAAGAATTGCTAATGTCATTTCAAAACAAAATAAAAAAGTAGCTTTCAATCCTGTATGGATTGATGAAGTCTATATAGGTCATTCATTCAAAACGAGATATAAAGAGCATCAATTATTAAAGAAAACCAGAGAACCAACAAATCTACTTTCGCTTCACATTGTTTCGATTCAAAGATCAACTTCAAATTATTCACAGAATACCTAAGGGAAGAAAGCTAGATTTTTTGGGATCTATCGAAATTTTCAAACTGCAACAAACTGCATAATCTTCTGAACGGCCAATATGGACCGGCTTATTCGTCCCTATTTGAAATACTTAAATGATGCATGCTTTTATCATAACAAGTCTCTTGTTTGCACCCTCATTAATTTTTTATCTACTTGTTTATATATGAACGTATTTTACTTTATTTCAATACTTGTCAGCTGAGAGTGGTCGAGAGACTGAAATTGCAATCCTGATTTTCAATAAATCTCTTGTGAGCATAATACATAGTTTAATTTCTTATTATTATCATGATTAACTTGCAAGTAGTAATGGCGGAAACTATTCGAACATAAGTTCACGAAGAGTGGCGAGAATATTGAACTTAAATCAGAAATGGAAATTCCAATATGAAAGACAGTCTCTCCTGGGAAAGTAAAAATCCACATTGAGTAAGAGTCATTCCCATAGAAGGTTTGCTCTCAACTTTTGGTGTTGTGTATACAATAATATCCTTACTAGGCCTGATATCCTTCCTGAACATTTGGATGGGAACAGTTATTAAATTTTTTCATGAATGAATTGCCCGTTAGCTTCTGATACTCTATCATATAGATAGTCGATGGATATAATAAGATTCTTGGCCTCTTTTTCTCGTCGCATGAAATCGTACACTCAGAAAATAATTTCCCTCGCTTGGCTATGAACAACTCGCTTCAAATTCGAACAGAATTGAAGCCATCCTCAATTTTTTGTGTTAGATTATCTTGATCATTTAGATGTTCAACCTCACTTGTAACTAGTGCACTTTACATATTCTCTCTATCGCACTTCAATTCTTACCTCTCACTTTCTCAATCTGATCAAACTATAACGGGATCTCATCCTCGACTCCGTTGTATTCCCCCCCTCCATAATTTCCCTAGTATTCTACATTCCTATATCCCTTCCAATTTTCTATGGTTCTGTCAATTGAATTGATTTATTTTATGCCGATATAAGCTCAAGGGGGCGTTTTGAGATTTAATTTCGTAATTTTATGAAAGTTAAAACTTTGAAGTGCTTTTGAAGAAATATCTACAGGAAATAAAGGAAATGACCATTTGTTAACTAAGTTTAGACTTTGAATAGTGGATTGCTAATTTACCTGTAACTAATTCGGGTCCAAGACTAGGCCTACCCAAACGTTTGGAAGTAGTAACGACGCCAACAACGAGTAATATTTGCATTCTGGATTAGACCGGGCAATTAATTCATGAGAGGCATTATAAATTTAACGTGTGTATCTGGGTCATGATTTCGCTGCCACAACATACACTTAAAATGAATCAGACGATAATACTGATAGATGGGAATGAGATTTTTCGAATTATTTGCAAAAAGAGGGAGGGTTTTGTGAAATGATAATTATGACTATTAATGGTAGTACCTGTTAAAAAGGAGCCAATGATGAAATTCGCATAACATTGCAGAAGAGATGGTGCGTATTTCTTTCAATAAAAAAAAATAAAAATATTTCCTGAAAACGACCCTGTATTTTGGCCTTTCTGAATTGGAAACAGGTAGGTAGAAATAGTTCAAGATCTCATGGCACGTGCGTCACCCTGTGCGAAAAGACTAAATTTGGTTCATACTACCCTAACCTGAAAAAGTTGTCCATCTCCAATTTAACTCGCTGGTGGCACAGTGCCGCATTCATATCTTATCTATCGGTGTTTTGGAAAGTATCTGTTGTGAATCTCCTGTGTATATTTATTTTTTCTCTGTGTTGAAATAACCGAATGAATAGTCTTTATCAAGACTTTGGAATTCCGCATTGGATGAAAATTTAAGTATTATCTCTTCAAATCAAAACAAGCATTGAATTCCAAAGGGAAATTGATTTTTTTAGTTATCATTCAATTTTAATCCGTCATAGACCTACCGATATAATAATCCATAATTCGTCATTCTGCCGTAACCATCATGAAATGTTAGCTTCATACTTTTATCCATAGATTGGTTCAACATTACATAATCACAATTATTATCTAAAAATGTCCAATAGAGAAAGTCAAGCATTCTTGATGAAGCGATACACAAGAACGTAGTTTTTCGTTTTTGACATACAGAAGGAGTAAAAAAATCTTTTTGGGGATTTCAGACTTTCCAAATATATATTACAGTCACAACTTCCATTTTTTCTGTATCAGTGTTTGTTTCATGAAAAAGAATTTCTATTTTAATTTTGCCATTTTTTGTAACAGGAATAAAAATTTGAAGCGAGTTGTTCATAGCCAAGCGAGGGAAATTATTTTTCGATTGTACGATTTCATGCGACGAAAAAAAGAGGTCAAGAATCTTATTATACCCATCGACTCTCTATAAGATAGAGTATCAGAAGCTATAGGTGTCAGCGTGCGAACAATTCATCGAATTGTTCAAGAGAATGATTCAAAACAAGAACGCGTTAAATTTTCTTCGCCTAGAAAAACAATTGCCAAACCTAGCCCAAGATCTACAGTGGATAATTTTGATGCGGAAATCATCTGAAATACAATTTACAACTTTGTGAATGTTCAGCATCGAAGACCAACCATGAGGACCATTCATCAATCCCTCAAAGATGATGACTCGAGATTACTGGAAACTTGAGCAGTTTCACATAAATCGTCAGTAACTTGGGGTTTCGTTGGAAGAAATCCGAGGACAACCGAAAGGTCCTGGTTGAAAAATTTGAGATCCGCTCCAAGAGAATAGAATTCCTTAGTAAAATGAAGAAATATAAAAAGGAAGGTAATGAATATGCATTTCATATTTTAAAATCTTGCAAAGTAGAGATATTATTGAAATTCTACTCAAACCAGACTGCTAAAACATGTCGCCGGCTACATACTCTCAATTGTAATCAGTGACCTTTGTACCTGTTAACCCAAAAATCCATTAATTCGAAAATGGTCTAGAAAAACTCATTAAACAGAGGCATTTAAACACCATGTAATGTCGGTTCCGAAAGATTAGCTGAAAACAATACATGGATTTTCCATACCATACCTTTTCTGTCTCATCTTGGACTCAACTTTCTTGAGATTTAATAAACCTATATTTAAATATTTCAGGTAGGTACATCGTATACAATGACGAAACCTACATTTATAGTTCTCACACGGTACCAAAATCTTGGAGTGATGACAGTGGAAAGTGTTTGAAATCCCCTATGGTCAAAGGCAAACGATTCATCATCATGCATGTTGGAGGAAAAGCTGGTTTTGTTCTGAATGCAGAACTCAATTTCAAATCGGAACTGAAAACTGGGGACGACCATGATGACATGAATGTAAGTAATTGATATTGCGTCATATCATAATGTCCCCGTGGAGTGAAATCCGACGACGAATTGGAAGAAAGCAGAAATGCAAGAGTGGCTAACCGAAAAAAAATGTTAATTTTTCTGGCGAGGAAACTAAGCCAGAGTTATATGACAAAATAAGGCTCCACAAAACCAGATCGCCCGTGTGGGCTGTGGATAGGACTGCTGGCTCGATATGGTCACTCCGTTTTGCGTTTACCACCCTACCATCCGGAGCTGAATTCGATAGAGAAAATATGGGCCATATTGAAGAATGAGGTTGCTGAAAATACCACCTTTAAAAAGGATGAAGTTTTGAAGCTCGCAACTCAGCAACTACAGAGTATAACAGTGAAAAATTGGACAACTGAGTGCAATCACGTGGAAAAAGAAGAATATATGAAGAAGGAATTTATAATGGATGACATCCAAGACCTAGTTATACAGGTCGGTGAAGATAGCGATGATTCCGATTTAGTATGTGGTCCTCTATCTCCGAGTGACACAAGTGACCGGAGTGACACAAGTTGAATTTATTTTATATAATAAAAATAGTAATTATTCATATATATATATATATATATATATATATATATATATATATATATATATATATATATATATATATATTAATTACAAATGTACATGTGTATATAGCTATATTTTCATTTGTTCAATCTATTATCGATATTTTCACAGAAAATCGGAAATTTTTATATGCGGGAAGGTCTATCGATTTAATGAATTGAGTTCATCGGATCGGCTGTTTCCGATTATTTCGTTTTTTCTATGTGATAAACGTCAGTTTCGGTCATTTCGTTCCCGTCTGTAACTAACATTAACATATATATCAATGAAATTCTTATGGTAACAATACACACCTTTCATTGGGATTCATCATCATTTCTAGAAACTTCATCTCAGAAGGAATTCAAGGAATATGATGATCATCCACTTATACACTCTTATAAGTAAATATACAGAGTCCGCCACGTAAAACTCCCCAGGCCCATAAGTTTATCAGTTATTTCCTAGGAAGTTGAAAGATATCTCAAACTGTAGGTGTTTCCGACCTCTTCAAAATGATATATTGGTATAGAGAATATCGTTTACACGAAAAAAACAAATGGAGAAAATGAAATTGTTTTCCCTGATATTTTTTTTCTCACCCTGTATATCGAATTCGATCTCATACATTAAATACCACCATTAATACATTTCATTTGAGGTATTGCATTCGCAAATCCGTGAGATAGTTTTTTTTTTAAATAGATAGAAGAAATAAGTTATTCAGAATTTTCGCATAAATAGGAGATTCAAGCGAACGTATAACACAACTACAAGAAAATTTCTTCAAATTAGATACTTCCCAAAAAATAACAAAAAATAAACGAATAAGAAAACTATTTCTCGAAAGAATAGATGAATAATAGACATCATGTCAAAGTTGGCTAGTTCTTAATGCAGACCATGGAAAAATTTTCGACTCCGTCGATCAATGGTCCGCTACCGAAAGATGATATGCGAATTTTCACTTGAATTCACTTTACCGTAAATCATTTGATTCGAGTTTTTTCACCTCGAATCATCGACGAGAAGGTAGAGATGTATCCAATTTGAGGAAATTTTCTCGTAGTAGTGTTATAGGTTCACTTGAATTTCCTATTGGTGCGAAAATTCTATTTAACTCATTTCTTCTATTTCTATTAAAAAGAAACTCACGGATTTCTCCAATAAATGCTTCCTTCACAATCGATCCATCTTCGAATGGTTTCTTGTGTTTCGCCAATATATGAGATATTTGAAATGACGCGATCGTAGTAGCTTCTGATTGTTTGGCTGGTCTTGTGAACATGGTTTGTTCTTTTTTCAAACAAGATAGTCATAGTTTTTTTGAACCGTTTTATGATGCCTCTCTAAGTTACCACGCTTAGGTATTGCAACTGACGCACGACAAAAAAGACAAATACACTTATCCTTCACCATACAAAAGAAAAATTCTTCGTTATAAAAATAATACGTTTTAGATTTCTTCGCTGCACTCATTTTGTACTATTTAATAATGAACTTTGTATCGACGTAGTATTGCCTTCAAGTTACAATTCAGAATGACTCCAATTCCTGCAGGCGCAACATCTATATCGGTGTGAACGAAAGTCTCGAATGTTCCCGTCAAACGCACCGCTCGATATTTCTATAAAAGCAACAAGAATAAAAAACGCGGCTTTTCTTTGACAAGTACCGTACGTTCCTTTGATAAAGCCGCCTCTTGCCGCTAGCAGAGAGTTATTTTATCACGTAATAAATTTTTGTAGTTTAGTCACCTACTTATTAGAAATTTTTTTCTTCTCGAGATCTACTCAAAAAGCACTCACGGTCGACCGTTTGAACACCCCTCCTCTAGAGCAATATCACTAGAATTCTGTAGTAGATATTTTCAAATCAAGAGATTATAAATGCAACTCAAAGCTTCTTGAAGAACGGGACATGTTCGAAAGTGATGTTCGAATGGTGCTCCTAAATTTAGTTACTGCATATTCCGCCAGAATTCTCAGAAATTTATTTGAATTGATTCCTCATTTACTTTTGCATATTGTTTAGCTCTCAGTTCAATGAAAGATCCAAAGTGGAAAAATTATGTTCCTACATTTTGAATCTTCGAATATCATGATGTTCTCATTTCGGATCTCGCTTTAGATAAAGATCACTAGTAACTTTACTTTTGTTGCATCCACTTTCAATGAAATAGGAAACTATTGGATTCATTCTCGTCGTTGCCCTGCCTACCATCTTCACCATTGAGATTTCTATCCGGCATCAATAGTTACTCTCGTTCATTCAGTAACTTTCTCATTCGGGGATACCCATAGAAGAATTCTAGTGATACTTCGTAGGGAATTATTGGTATGGTTGAATATTGACATTCGGACTTACTTCATATTTCAAATACGAATCATTCAATGAATAAAACATTCAACATGGCAAAATGTAAGGGTACTTGGTATTTCTTCATTCGTTATTCAACTACTGGTATTGAGAGATGAAAAAATTATTGTAAACGATATCATCAGAGTATAGTATGTATGAACAACAATAACAAAAACCTTATTCTCCTTCTTTCAAACAAAATTATTGATAATCCAAATTTTATCGATTTTTCTTGAATTAATATGGAAACAGAAAATAGAATATGACCTCTTCGTGAAGTGATTACAGCTCTACACCTCCTAGGCATCCTCAAAATCAAGTCATTGATAGATTCTCGGAGGATAATGTGCCAAGTCAATTGGAGAGCATCAAACAATTATTGCCGCTTTTCAAAATCATATTGACCTTGTATAATGCATGTTAGTATCCCAAGCAGGATCAATAAGATTTGGGTTAGACGATTGGGATGACCAAGATAAAATTGATTACATGTAGATTCAAGAAATTCGTCGTAGCAGCTGCGGTAGGAGGAATTGAAAGTTTTCCTTAATTGCTACAGCATATGGTATCACAGAGGGCTAAGAAACCTAATAAACGTAGAAGTTTGCACAATTCAAACGGGTCCCTCCCATCTTCCTCTATCGCTATGTAATTTCTGGACTTCTCTAAGCCTTTGAACATTACCAGGTTGTATCCACAATCGCTCACGCCTAGAATATGAAGGGAGAAGGGATATCACAAAAACTGAAAACAACATTCAATTTTGAATTCTTCAAAACAGAAGTTATTGAGGCAAGGAGTTTTGAAAAAATTAACGAATCAACAGGTTTAACAGAAAGCCTGAAGAGAGGAAATTTCATTATGATTTAGATCGTGGTATGAAAGAGATCTGGTTAGAATGAAGAATAAAACGTGTAGTCCAAAACGAGATTCATCTAAGGATGAGACACTGGACCAGTCTTCAGGTCCTCTGTTCCGCATGATTTTAGGCTTATTGTAATTGAGAATCGCTATTTCTTGTTAGGAGCTGACACCTCTAAGGTGTTCTGGAGTGAAGATTGACTTCATGCAACTTATTTACTATTTAAATAATCAGGTTAGACCGCCTCGGTAGCTGCACGGTTAGTGAGCAAGTATGTAGGAATATGCTTAGCCGAGGTGCCTTGTTCGAATCCGGGTTCAAGTCATGGATGTTGTCCTTGAACAAAAAAAGTGAATTTGACAAAGACTCACATAGAGATTGGACACATAACCATAGTTGTTGAGTCCATAACCTCTGAAGGCCAGATAACTTGTAATTCTGAGAGGTGGCAGTTATCATTGCACGGTCTAGGTGAGTGGTTCGGAGTCCACTATAAACTGTAGGTCCATAGAAAAAAGAAAGAAAGAAAGAAATAATCAGGTTATGCATTTGATTCAGCTGATTACACAATTCATTGCACGTGTTGTTATGGAATTCCTGCGGGCGGTTTATTGAATAATGTGGTCCTGTGAAACTATGTCTATAAGGTTCCATTACATTTCCTGTTTGTCTATACCGGGCGAGAAATCGAGAAATAACACTTTGACTAGTGCCCATCGTTTGCGCAACTATTGCCTTTGTTGTCCCACACTCAAACAACCAACCTGCTTTGTTCATTTCATCAACACTCAAATGATTTCTCTGCATTGTTCTAGTATTGAAACATTTGAGAAAAAACTAATTTATGTCTTAAGAGCCTGAAAATTTTGAAGAAACTGAATTTTTAACTGATATCAAACAATGTCTCTGCACTAAAACGATAATGAAAACACTTGTGAATAAAAGCAATGCAAATAATGTGGAAACTCATAATAAAAACCATTACTTATGGTGTGTTTAGAAATTAGAAAGAATTTTCATGATATCCTTACAGTTTTGCGTTATTTGTGAATATTAACGAAAAGCTGAATTTTTCTCTTCTCTTCAAAATGATTCATTCACATTTAAAATAAGAAAAATTGTATTTCATATTTTGAATGCAAATGTTTTCATCAGTAGCATTCTATTTGTGATGACTGTAGACAATTTCCACAATTTTAAAAAATATTGGAAAATAAAATAAATACAAGATTTCTTAAAATTAGTTGAATATCAATCTTCTGATGTTACAAAATGGGTAAGAAATATCTGAAAATAGTTTTCACCATTCCATGTTACTCAAAAATCGAAGTTCTCAGGCGGTTTGCACTATCTCTTCTAGAACTGGAAAATCGCCGAAATCAAGCATTTTAAGACACGCCATACATTAATCACATATTCGTATTGATTTAAATATTATTTTTTGGGATAAACCATTCATTATAAACCAGAGAGTATTCTCAATATATTCGCCTTAAAGTAGCAACTATTAACACACGTAAACAAAAAGCAGTTTCTACTCTTTTAGATATAGTTAACGGCTAGATTCTTATAACTATGAACAATGCAGATTATATTTTAAAAACGAAGAAAGTTTATTAGATCTGCAATTACCAAAACATCGAGAAAAATCCCACTAATAAATTTCAATCTTCAATGGGCAAATGCGAATTATGAGTAATGCCGTTAGATTAACCCTAATTCCACGGCTTCATGTCCTCTGTATTACATTTCCTCTGCTTATCAGCTGATAATTAATCTGCTTCGAGAAATAGTTGGGCTAAGATTACTTCATTCCAGAACCATTCACGAACTTCGGAGGCCACCTCCTTTAAAATCCCACAAAGCGATTTACCTTTATTTTCTGAGTTTCGATGCGAAACAACAGAAGTGTAGTCGAAATCATAACAGCTAATTTCCAATTTTAAATAGCCGTTATGAAAAAAACACAAATGTATCAAAGAAATTTTTACTATATAAAATTTACATCATGAAAATGTCAAAATTATCACACAAAAATATAAAACTTGATAAATATACAACAATACAGAGCTCCAGAAATTGCCCTTTCAATCTTAACAGTTTGGAACAAATTTCATTAAAATAGGACAAACATTGTCTTGCTTCTAAAACAGAATGATGACAACTATTAAAACTATAATTAGAATGACTTCCAACAATCTACAAAAATAAATTCATCGAAAGATTTCAAAATAAAAATTTTACTCAAAGATAAACAGCCACTATGATCAGAAAATATTTTTCTTTACAAGTTAAAAGTTTATACCCTGGAAAATATCTTTATGAAGCTTTAAGGTTGAGGAATCAAGTTTTGAAAATTCAGTTGCAGTTGTTCTGATGACAGCAGATAGACTGTCCTTACTTGCTTGGAACTACAATTTTTTTATTTTCCTTGAAACATCTTTCAAACCAGTCCCATCAATAACTCTAGCAACCAGAAATCAATTTTCAACTTTATAATCTTTCATATTCATCTTTACGTGGCTGATATCGAAAATGTTGAATTTTACTTTTTTTGAATGCTAGAATGTAAATGAAAATCAAATTAGTGGAAAAATATCAATCAGTTGCTGTTGTAAAATTACAAACAAAAAAATAACATACAATGATAACTACACTTTAACAGATAATAATGCAATTTGATTTTATTTTTCCATATAACTTGTTTTCGAAAAATCGATAGGACCGTTTGGATAGAAATTTTTCAAGATTCTACTGCAAGGCCACTAACTTTGTAACTATTTGATATTTTTCAATAAAATTTAATATAAAATTCAATACAGAATAAATCGAACAAAAAGTCTGACCATATATTTTCTGAATTATCCCAATGGAAAGAATGTAATTTTTTAAGATCACATTGGCCATCCTTAAATTTGCAAAAATTACAATACTTTTATCTACTAAGCCAAGCAAAACTTTCAAAGCATTCCTAAAATTGATATACATTTTTAAAACTTCAATTAATAGTAAATAAAATTTCAGTCACGCCACTATAGCTTCAATAATATTTATTTGCCATCTTAAAATTAATATATTTCTTCATTTTATTGCAATTATATAAATGTAAAATTCATCTGGAATAATCTCACTAGAATCTCACGGTTAATATTTAGACATATGATATAATTTCTTAAGAGTAGGTAATTCAAGTTATGTCATACTACCATATTTTTGATTTTGACCTTGTGGCCAATGTGGTGCTTCTGAAGGTTCAGGACTAGGTGCCCGAGTGAAGGCGTTTACAAAGGACTCTTGAAGTCTTTCTCTGAACGTTTTGTATTCCATATCACTATAGTCAATACCAAAGTTAAAATCAGCTACTTCCACAATGAATCTGAAAAGATTTTACTGATTTAAACAAAAGAGTAATCAGTCTCCAATAAATACATTTTTGTAAAACATTTTCTAAAAAATCTTTTAAACATGCAATCTTACCAGTGTTGCCGATTTTCAAACTGAAATTAAATGTCCCGCGCGGGACAGGCTCAATCTCGCTTAATGAAGATAAGCGCGCAGGATGGAGAGAGGTGCGTTCCGCAATTGGTGCGTTCGACCGCAACATCTTCTCTTTCCTTTCCGATCTTTTCTTATTTTCATTTGTTTATAGATTACTTTTTCGCGAGAGATTACGTACGAAGGAATAACGAATACCATTTGTTATAGTGCTAAGAAAGCAGTAAGCAAGTATTGAGTTGCGCTGCGTGCGTAATATAACCAACTTGCATGAGTGCTTTTAATACATTAATGAAGGAGCCTCAGGGAAATGATGTTGTCATAAGAGAAATGCATGAGTCATTATGCCTCTTCCACTCAAGGTTGACTCAAAGGCTAAAGGATGGGTCAGACAATACAGATTTCAAATAAATTGGTTGAATCTGAACGGACCAAAGCCATCGAAGATTTCAAAATTTTTTACAAAAATTGCCAACAATATATAGACTTTTTTCTAGACTTAAACTCATAAATCAGAAAAGTGAAGTTAGTTTTGACATGATTGAAAATGTTGTATCTTCAATAAAATTGACAGGTAATATTTCGGTAGATAACTTATATGAAGAATTTAACTTTTTGAAAACATCCTTGGACGCATTAGTGTGAAAATGCAGACACCACTGCGAAAACTGCACAGTAATGGCAAAAAAGATTTCAGGAATATGTTTAAACTAGTTTCTTTTATATTAAGTATCCCAACATCAAACTGCTTTCTTGAACGCCTTCTTTCCCAGATAAATTCAAAACGGTTGGATACCAGAAATGAATGCTCCGTTAATTTTATGAAATCAGAATTACTTATCCAGTTTAGTCTACAGCTATCCTGTGAAGAGTTCTTCATTTCTATTAAAGAGAAAAAGGAAACTTTGAAAGAAGTTGAATCTTCACAGAAATATCATGAATAAGTAATTCTTATTGAAGGTTGCAATTTGTAACACTCTTTCCTCAGACTATTGTTTGAAACGCCATATTTTTTAATGAAAAGTACTTTTTGATTTTGATTTTTGTGTTTTTATTGTTTTTATTCAGAAGACGAATAATACTCAACTATTTAACGATAAGTTAAATCTTATTGAAAGTATCATAAGTTTATTAAAATGCATTTCTATGGCTAGTTTTGCTATCTATTGTCACGTAAATATAATTTTGACTCGAATAAGACGATAAATACTTAAAAACTTCTGATTATACACGTTTTCTTATCATGTCCCGAAAGAATCCAAAATACCGACTTGGCAAAAAAAAACGCAACGCTGAATCCTACATACCTTCTTCTATTTTGGATATAATAGGCCACTCCAAAAACAATCAGTACAACTGCAACTAAACTAAAGGCCACTGGTACCACTATGATTGATAATTGGGCTTGCTTCTTGACTGAAACATTATTTGAACAAATAAATAACACAAATACATTGAAATCTAATAATAATGAAATAGTTTTGTTTGAGGTAGCCTTATTCATTTAATAATTCGGTCTTTGTCAAACTTAATCATAGAATTAGCTATTAAGCCTTAACAACACTCACCTTTATATACAGTGATACCAACAGATTTCACTACCTTTGTGACATCATTTTTAATGATTATAATTACAGTGTGTTCTGTTGATTCTCCGAGGTACCTCTGAATGAGGAAACTGCAAGTGTCTAACGAGAGATATATATCGCAAGTTTCGTTGCCTGTAGCATTGTAAGAACCTTTTTTGAACTGAACACAATATCCCAGAGATGGTGAGCCATCACATAACACGTTTAAAGTTAAGATGTCACCATGTTGAAGCCAGTTGTTACCTTTGACATCCACAGAAGAAATAGGTGCTGAAAAATAAAACACATATAAACCATGTGTGCGAGTGTGTATGCGTGTTAATTCCGTGACTTAATTAGCAATCTTAACTACCAATCACATATGGCATGGGGCTGCTTATTTAATACAGAACTTTTATCTATGATCTGTTTATCTGTGCCCCATACACATTTTTGATGAATTGTCAGTTTTTCTATCTATTAGACAGACTACAGTCTGATTGTTAATCCTCAGTAATAGTCTAGTAGTCAGGAAAAGATTTTTGCGACCAATTTCCTCCAAGGCGAAATTTGAGAAATGCTTGAGCCAATTGTATGTGTGTGCATTGGATTATGTCAGCTGCTCATACGAACATGTAAAAATAACCAGGAATGTGCGCAACTCGTCTGTTTAGGTTTGAATTTACCAGCTGAAGGGTTTTCTCGGATGTATGAACCGCAGGTCCCCTTAAATAGAACATCAATAGCCACTTAGAAAACATTTTCAAAAGTAGGAGATAATTTTATGTGATGTGTGAATAAAATGTTCAAGACAAATCCGTTTCACGTTTTTTGCCAAAAAAGAACTTCCAAGTTGAAAAGAAGATAATTTCGAAAAAAAGTAAATCATTAAAACGTCTTCAATCGATTTTCGCGAATGATTTTCAACTAAACATCTCGATTATTTCAACTATAGTCCGCCATCATTTGTTATATCTTACCTTCCGTAATATCTATATCTTCCATAACTCATATAACGTCAATTTTATTGCCATCAAAATCCTACATGGCGTATCCAATAAGCGAAGTTACAAAATACTTACGAGCTAATAAAACAGCAAAATATATACATATAAAAAATTTCAAAAAGTTGATAAATATTTCACATCACTGGCTAAAATACATGATCATGACAACACTAAAAGAAAAAAAAATATATATATATATAAAAATCTGCCCGCCATGCACGCAGCCCCCGAAAGCCACAATAGTGCAACTAAGCATGGCGGGCAGATTTGGGAACTAGCTCTTGTCAGGAATGATTATTCATTGATCTACGGATTTTTGAATAATTCTTTTTGGCTCAAGTTTGTCGCGGAAGATATTTGTTTCAACAAATATTTACCGACGGGAGGTTTAATCTCGGAAACAGTGGCCCAGAGCACCATTTCAACGGGATTATTTCGCTCGTTCTGTACCGTTGATGTGATTCACGGACCAGCGAAAAATGTTTCCATGTGTTGGAATTTCTAACGTTCTCACATATGTTTGTTATTGTTCGTATCTTTCTCGAAGGCTGGTAGCGGGTTCACTGTCTCGGTCCATAGAGGGCGACTCTCGTATGTACGAGGTGCGTCCTTTCTGGAATCGACAGGGTACCCCTATGTAGCTTGATAGGATGCTGAGAAGCGATATACGACACTGATGAGCTCCTAATAAGGACGTAACTGCAGTCTGCCGCTTCGTTTCTCGATATATATATATATATATATATATATATATATATATATATATATATATATATATATATATATATATATATATATATATATATATATATATATATATATATATATATATATATATATATATATATATTATCAGGAAGGATTATCTCTTGGGGGCATGGGCAGATTTGGGAACTATATATATATATATATATATATATATATATATATATATATATATATATATATATATATATATATATATATATATATATATGCATTATTCTGATCGCCTTCTTTTGCAGGATGAAGACCCTTGATGCTTCTGGTGCCATACCCTAAAGAAGTACCCCATATAGAAGAATGCTCTCAAAGTGAGCGAAATATGCTGTCTTCATCATCTGGTGAGTGCCATTCTGTTTCAATCTTCTAAGCATGTACAAAATTTTGGATAGTTTCTTACATGTATAATCTATGTGCCCACAATTCTGAATGTCGATGTCGTTTAAATAAATTATAAATAGGATAGGTCTAGCACTAATCCCTGTGGTACATCATGAACACACCCCAATTTGGATGATGTTTCCATGTTCCAGTTAACTATTTGTTCTCTGTCAGTCAAATATGACTGAACACTGTTCCTCTGAATCCTAGGTAATGCAATTTTTGCAATAGCAGTGAATACAGCACTGTATCAAATGCTTAGCTCAGATCAAAATTAAGCATTTCCATGATTTCGTTATTATCCAGATTTTCAATTATCACTGCTACTGCTTCCATAAGTGCAGTGGTTGTACTTTTGCCTCTCCTATATCCGTGTTGATTTTTGTTTGTCAACTTCTGCTTCTCTATCCAATCCAGAATTCTTGTTTTTACAACAGACTCAAAGATTTTTGAGATGCATGGCAATATGGCAATTGGCCTGTAGTTTTCACAATTATCTTTGTCTCCCTTGCCTTTATAAATGGAAATTATTCTAGCAGATTTGAGTTATTGTGGAAAATGACCTTCTTGAAAGCACTTTTTTATTATTATAGTGATTGGATTGGCAATCTCTTTACTTACACTTTTCAATATCTCGGTTGAGACATTATATATATCAACTGTAGATTTGGACTTTAGGGATGCTATTGTGTTAACAATTTCATGCTCTGAACACTCAAAGAAAAAGCAAGACCCAACACCATTAGGGTTTATGATTCTCGCCTTTGTATTCACAACTGACTATGAAGTTGCCAGTTCATCACAGATCTTTTTACAGACATCTACAAAGTAGGCATTCATTACATTTGCATTCAGTTTGGTGTTAACTTTCCCCTTGGTATTCCCTTCAGTATAGCTTTTTATTACCTTCCACAATGCCTTCTGTTTTTTCAGCCTTATTTATATATTCCTCATTTATGTTTCTAATTGTACTATCAATTGCCTCGCTGAACTGCCTCTTGTATGATTCATAAGCATTAAAAGATTCTCTATCCCCACTCACCCTAGATACTGTGTAAAGTGCATCTAATATCCTTTTCATCTCCCTGATCTCTTGTGTGTTCCATGCTAATTTTTTGGCGTTTCTGTTAATTATTTTCTTCTTCCCAGAGGCATTCTCATATCCAGAGCTTTCAGAAAGAGATTATGGAAAGTTGTGAAAGATTCAGCAGCGTTCTTCGACTTAAGGAGATTTTCCCATTCAATCAGTGCTAGGTCTTCCTGCAGTAGGTGAGTATTATGTCCAGTTATATCTCTAGTCATGATAGTTTCTCTTCTTTTTTCAGGTTCAATTGCAGCAATGGAGAAATTCAATATTTGTGCTAGATGATCGGACTCATGAAGCTCTGTTGTTGTACCATTTACAATGTTAATATTAGTAAATATATTATCGATACAAGTGGCTGTGTTTTGTCCTATCCTAGATAATTCTTTGAAAGTTTTTCCGCACCAAATTCATTATTGATCTTCGTTCTTTACTATTTATAAGGAAATTTATGTTGAAATCTCCCGATATCATTATAATTTTGTCCGTAAAATTCTCTGCTAGGAACTGCAAAACTTCTGAGTTTTTTTGCAAGAATACGTCTACTGAACCCGTTGGTGATCTATATACTCCTACTATGACAGTGTTAATATTGCCAAAATATGCACCCGCAAACTCAGCATCTTTCTCAGACGATAATTCTCTTAACTTTTGTATTGCGATCCCCCGCCAAATTTTTCTTGCAGCAATAAGAACTCCTCCATGCTTAAAAGTCTGCCTGCAGAAATAATCATTAATGCTATGGTTTTTTAATTGAATGAACTTTAGGTGATCCTCTGCCAGCCAAGTCTCTGTCAAACAAATTGAATATATATTTAGTTCTTCCAAGTGCAAGCACAGTTATTCCACTTTGTTTACAAAGGATTGTATATTATAGTTGAGCATTGTGTATGTCCTATTGTTTGATGAGATTTTCTGGATTTTTAAACTATTGCATTTTTTTGGAAGATGTTCTACTTCAGATATTCTATCCTTCAAGTAATGTGTACCATCATACCCAGCTTTTACTGTTGAATTAAATGGGCACTGTATTTTTTTATCTAAAGAGACTTCTTTGGAGAACTCCTCTGCTCCTCGGAACTGGATGGAATCCTCCTTTTTGGTAAAAAATTGCTAACCATTGCCCCATCCGGCCATATATTCTGCTTCCACTCATCGCCATATAACTAACTCTTGGCGTATGGTGACCTTCATTGATGTATAAATGTTTGGTTTATTTAACTCATGTTTTTCACATTTAACTCCTGGAAGATGTTCTCGTATTACTTTGTAGTTCTTCAGGTTTAGTTTGAGGGGGCAGTCTTGTTACATGTAGACACAACAAGAATTTCAATGAATCAGCTGATGGGTTTTCCACCATCCAAGACCCATCTGATGTTTTGTTTTGTTCAAAGTATTATACAAACTATCTAATAAAATTTCAACAGGGAAGAAATAACAAAATTTTCTTTTTTTTCATGTTCATAACAACAGCTGACGTATAATCCACTGTGTTATAACTATCTGACGCCTTTTTTCATTTCCATATTATTTCAATTATTAACTACAAAAGTTTCAACAAGAAAGAAATAAAAAAAACTAGTTTTTTTTATGATTTGGGGGCTGCTATTGCCTAACCCATCCATGGTGACAGAGCTGACATGCACATGACTTCAAGACACAAATCTCTTGAAGAATTTTTTTAATTTTTGGGAAGAAATGACAACAAAAATATGTTGCTGGCTCCTAGACTTTTACTGAGGATTAAAAATCAACTATTATCAAATGAATACACCAGAGTGAATACATAACAGAATAAAATACTAATTATGTAAGAATTTTGAGATATATTCTAAACCTACCTTTTGCTATTATTTTCCGGGAAAAATATCCATAGCTCATGTTCTGATCTTCAGCAACTGTACCATTACAAACATATGGAAAGTTACCTTTGTATGATACTAAAGTACCATTCACATTTACCTTTATATTCTGTTTTTTATCCTCAGCTTCACTAGAGACATTGACACTTCTTTTTTGTAGTATTTTCAAGTTGGAATTGGAAGAAACAAGTGTTTTTGAGGTTATATTCAAACCAGCAGTAGACATAGAGGCAGGAACTTGGACAGATAATGATGTAGTGGGTATTTCAGATGTCATATTTGGCTTAACTGTAGTTTTAATACTTGTTGGTTTAATAGTAGTTGTAGTACTTGTAGTAGTTGTAGGAGGTGGTGGTGGAGGATTAAAATCAGCAATCATTAGTACATCTAAAGTATGTTCTTCCCCAGAAACAGGAAATATATGAGAGAATTTTCCATCATTAGTTGGGCCATAGTAAATACAATCTATAAACCAGAAAGTAGTGATACTTGTAGCATTTGAAATATATTTAGCATCAGGTGCTGTTAAATTGATGGAATGTAGAAGAGGGGTCATTGTAGAAATAAACTGGGTATCTCTTGTGACATTCTCTTGAGTGAGTACAAGTTCACCATTCAATGTACCTGAAAAGAGTTAGTACAAAATTGAATATGATCAACTTTGAGAAATCTTTTCTACATACCTGTCAACATAAAGTTCAACCGAGCAGAAGTTAACTTGTAAGGAATTAAAAGGAAATATTTTTGAACAATAACTTGAACTTCATATTCACCAGGAGGATATTCTTTATCATAAATAACATCCCAGGATATAACAGGCTGATCACTGGTAACCTATAAGGAAAAATTAATTATGCTTACTTTCTTTAATATTCAATTTTTCTGTCAACAATGCCCAATTTGTTACCTTGGCAGAATGAGGTGATGGCATTGCATTATCCAACCAAATGAATTCATATCTACCAGATGCTAGTTCATCCCATTGGAACAATGATGCTGTAAAATGTACAGTCGCTCCCCTAACTGCAGGTGCATTTGTCGTTAATACAACTTTATATTCATCAGATCTTGCTAAAACTGAGAGAAATAAAACTTTCAGATAGAAATTAATTCTGAAAAACAATTCATCATACCAATAATCTGGAGAAAGATGAGATAAAGAAAACTTCCGTTATTTGAGGAGAACATCTCATATTATTAAAACTCCATCAAACTCTTGTTAAATTCTTATTTTAACTTAAAAACAAAAGAAATACAACAAAATGTCAAATTCTATAGAATGTATATAAAACATCTGTGTAGCTGTCAAATGACCACAATCAAGTCCGTAATCTAAATGTCTGTGGTGTTATTTTTGACTTTTGAGGTAGGGTGGTATTTTCCACTAACCAGTGTTTGTATGATTTCAAATATGAAAACGTTTCGCTTCTTCAAATCGTAATGGACAAATGATTCGAATATTATAATTAAACATTAGGGGTTCGTTTCCGATCTATCTCATTAAATGAAATTTTGTTTTAAATAAATCTATTGTTTAGTGCAGTTTCCTCGAACAATGGCGACATTGAGAACAGTGACAACTGAGAGGTGCATACATTGACAAGACACTTGCTGTTTGCTGTCAGTAATGTGATTGTGAGTTGGAGATCAAATATTACTTTTGAGTTTAGTTTTTCTCTTTGTTTTAGTGCTTATTCCACCTGAAATAATGAGGAACTGAAAGAACAAAATAAAATGGTAACTTTCAAGAAATCTCAACGAATTTATACAATTGCGACATGAACATTAACTGAGATGAAGTGGAATATCACTGTTTTTTTATTACTGAAACATGTAATTATATCCTGAACATGATCATAACTCATAGTGGCACTTTCCCTCATTTCTAATTGAACTTCGCCATTTTGAAATTTAGCCTAATTTCAACAAAAACCAAATGAAATGAGATTTTATCATATGGGTTTTTGAGTCTAATGAAGGAATACATCAAGTTTTATCCATATGTGACCATACTTTCTTTGTGTAATAAAAAGATAGAAGCACAAAATATACAAAAATGTCTAATGCACACACACCTAATGGAAATAAAATTCCGAAGTTGGGAAGAGTTAATGAAATATGCCAGGAATGGATGGTTCGAGAGGATGGTGCAATGGCATACCAACTACAAAACCAAGAAATAAAACAACATTATTCTGGAAACAAACAACGTAATGCACTTGTAAGAGAGGATTATCCAAAAGCTAAGAATGAACAACAAAAAGAACAAGAGCTTGCAGAACAAGCAGCTGCTGTATACAGAAGAATGTTGGAAGAACAAGAGGAAATAGACAAAATGATGGCCGAACGATTAACTCACAAATTGGAATTTGAAGAAAGAATTCGAAAAAAAATGGAAGAAAGGGAAGGTTTACAGGTTGCAAAAAAGCTTCAAGATAAATTTGGTAAACCTCCTGTCTTGAGACAATTAAAACCACAAAAGGAAATATACCAGCAATCTGGAAATTCAGTTATTGATGAGATGGATGATATCCTTGCTGAAGAAGCTTTTTCTAAAAGAGGTATGTTTAAATATTGATGTTCAAACTAAAGCATTTTCCTCTTTCTGAGTAACATATGTTTTCACATTCCAGAATAAGCACTGTCCTTTTCCAAATCCGATGATTATGTATTGAGTTAACTCAAGTTTTTAATATTCAACGATATTTACATTCCTATTAGGAAATGGTTACTTTGTGCTTGCTTTAAAAATTTGTGGTATCTTCCTTTTATGTCAGATTTTCCATCTGCTTCAGATTTGCAGCCATCAAACCAAACGGAGGTTATTTCAACTGCTGCATCTAGACTTCATTCAGAAGAAGTAGTTGATCAAAAAACTCAGGAAGAAGCTGATGAAGAACTTGCTAGAATGCTGCAAGAGCAAGAGGGTAATCCAGAAGAATGTATTCTACAGAGAGATCGATTGCTAGCGATAGAAGCTCAAGACAAAGAATTGGCCAAAGTTCTTCAAGAAAGAGAACGTCTCAAAGCTAGGAAAGCAAAAGAGAGAGCAAGGCAAAAGGCTTTAGTTAAGAAGCAACAGAAAAAACAAGATGGTACTATGAGTAACGATGTGATAATGCCAGATGATGCCTATTCTAACCCTGCAGATATGATCCCACAAAGAAATAGGTAAAATAATATCGTATGAAGCTTTCATTCGTTTCAGACAAATCCTTTGTGTGAATGGCATTTTAAAAAACATTTTGTATGGATTCAAAAATTATATAATAATAATTGCCTTTATTACCAGTACCATTAGAAGGTTATATACAGTTTTCTAACTTTTGGCCTTGTGGCCAAATAAAGCGAATTTTCCAGAATTTTTTCTGAGAAAACTTTTAAATTTATTGATCCCAAAATTTGTACACATATTATGGTATCTTTCAACTGTATTTTAAGACTTAGTATTAGTAAAAATATTTTTCCAAATAAATTTCCAGGAGCTCCTCTCAAAAAAGACGTTTTGCGGTGACCACTATATCTCTGAACTGGATCCTCTGAAATTAAAAAACCAAACAGATTTCGTTAATGTAATGTTGAATCTAGTAATTAGTTAAAGGAATAAGCAAAACAGAATTTTTCGACAAAATGGCGGTTTCTCAAAGAAAAAAAACCGATTTTTGACAACAATTTTGGCCTTAAATTGTTCATAAAAAAATATATATTGGTGAGAAAAAACTTCGATTAATTACTGAAAAATATATTAAAGAAGCTCGTGTTGAAAATTGAGAATAAAAAATTAGGAATGCACTTTATGTTACATAGGATAAATTTTTTTTCAACTTACATGGAGTCGTCTATTCCAGGACCATATAATACATCCTCCGCCGATTCGGCAGCTTCTAATAACTCAAGCTGATGTTATCTGCGGGCAATTCTTTCATCTCGGGTGCTCTCACGCGCTGCTCATCTTTTTCGACATATGAATGCGCATTGGGCCCAAGTGTAATTCCTATTGCCTTCATATAATACAATAGTGATGTCATTCCTTCATTAAATATGCCGGCAGCTATGTATGCAGCGATATCCACAGTTTTCGAACCAGCTGCAGCCTCTGCCAGCTGCACCACGAGTCTGGTCCATGGGGGTATTTGTGCTTTTCAAATTTACATGTAACTTCGAAAATATTCAGGAACGATATAAACTTTCTGTGTGTTTTCTTATATATATATATATATATATATATATATATATATATATATATATATATATATATATATATATATATATATATATATATATATATATATATATATATATATGAAAAACTGAATAGATTCATTGATCAAAGATAACAGCCTTTGATCTGGAATGAATCTGTTCCATTTTTTGCACTAATACTTGAATAGCTCAGGGCGATAGATAGTCTCCTCTATTTTTCAGTAGCTCACTGTGTATCTTCTACAGTTTTCAATCAAAAATGAAAATTCGTTCACGGGGATGCAGACAAAGATAATACCTTTCTCTCAAGGTATCACTCGACCCATCTACCCTCTTCCAAATTTTCAAGGGGGGTCACCCCTGCTCTAGGGGTTGAAATTCGAGATGAGAATGGTACTTGATGATGACTGCCATTGATCAGCATGGATCTATTCCATTTTACTTCACTGAAACTTGAATAGTCTCAGGGAAATAGTCTTCCCTATCTTTCAGTTGCTCATCCTGTATCTTTTATAGTTTTCAATTAAAAATGGAAATGCATTCAAGGCGATGTAGACAAAGATACCACCTTTCTTTTGAGTCATCACTCGACCCATCTTTCCTATTCAAAAGTTCAATGATAGCAACCCCTGCTTAGGGGGAGATATAGCCTCTGTTTAGTTTTCGTTGAAGCACCCTGTATATATATATATATATATATATATCTTATCACTGTCGTGTATAACCAAAATATTATGTTTGGTTTGAGTTCCCATCTGGGGCCGAATAATCTCCGGCAGGCCCATAGTGTTTTGCGATTGTCCCAATTTAGTTTGCCGTCAAGAATCACACCTAGATATTTCACTTCACTAGTTTTACTAGTGTAAGTTCCTCGTTAAAAAGAATGTGTGCTTTGAAAGGCGGTAGTTCCTTTTTTAGAGTGAATAAAATCATGTCTGTTTTGTTTGGATTAGCAGACAGGTCGTTCTCTCTGCACCACTGTTCATTCAGTTGCAGTGCGTTCTGCGCAACTTCTCATATGGTGCTGAGGTTTTTTCCACGAACACAGGGACGAGATCATCGGCATAACCCACCGCAAAGTTCCCAACATCGGCGAAGGCTGCCAGGAGCCTAGCCAGCACGAGGTTCCAGAGGAGAGGAGATAGTACTTCCCCCTGAGGACATCCCCTGCTGGCGGTCCCCCGGACGGTCAACTCGCCGAGGTGAGCCTCGATGCGCCTGGTCGACAGCAGATGTCCCACCTACCTTGCTATGGTTTTGTCTACTTTTCTATTTACGATAGCTTCATCTATCGACTTATGAAGTGTGTTGTTGAAAGCTCCCTCTATAGATTGGAATATTCCTAGAGTGACTTCGCCTTTTCCAGTCCTTTCTCAATATACCCTACTACAGAGAGTAATGCTGAGTCGACTGATCTTCCTTGCTCGTAGGCATGTTGAGTGATATGTAGGGGGCGCTCCGCTAGGGTATTCTCCCTGATATATCTTTCTACTAATCTCTCCATAGTCTTCAGTAGGAAGGACGTGAGACTAATTGGTCTAAAATGTTCGACGGTTTTATGTACGATCTTCCCGGCTTGGGAATGAAGACAACCCGAACCCTTTATCAGGGGTCCAGGACGTATCCCAAAGCTAGGTAAGATCTGAAGATGTGGATAACAATTTGGTCCATTCCTTTTATTAAGTGTGCAGAGCATATACAATCTGCTCCTGGTGCTTTATATGGTTGAAAGGTAGTTACTGCCCATCGAACCTTTTCCACTGTAACTACCATTGAGACTGTATTCCAGTTTGCTTTGTCAGCGTGCCCATTGGATTTCTGGATTGCTGTGTTGTCGATGAGGAAACCCAGGAAGTGAACTTCCGCCAGATGTCTCAGTGTTTCATCCTTCGTCGGTCCTGCTGTAGAGAGGATGCGACGAAGGCAGTTTGCCTCCGGTGCACCCCCTATTTTCTCGCAGTAGGGTTGCCATGCTTCTTTTTTGGATTTTTGATCAATCCTTTGTATACTCTTTGGGCTTCCTTGTAGTTGTCACAATCGCTTTGTGTGCTAGTGCGCATCGCTTTATTTAAGAGGCGTCTGCTTTTTATCCTTGGACAGCAGTGAGTTCTGCTGTCCATTCTTGGGTTTTCTTCCTGCTTCTATTGTATTGTATAGGGCAACTGTTATTGTACGGCAAGGTGATGCTGGTTTGCTGGTTTCAGATCCTTGATGTTTTTTGATGTCTTAGCTGTCGGTTCCGCCATTTCCGATAGTTGTTCCCGGTATCGGTTTCAATCGGTTTTTTTGGGGTTCCAGGCACTGGTCGATTTTTTCGGTACATTTGTGATGTCGAAACAGAATGTCGATGGTCGTAGAGGGTTACTACTTCTGTGACTACTCTCCAGTTTCGAATTTTTGAGGTAAATTGTTCATTGCATAAATTCAGGTCCAAGACGTTTTTTCTATTCGATGAGACGAAAGTTGGTTCATTTCCTTCGTTGAGAAGTGTGAGGTTTGTGCTGTAGAGATATTCGACTAGCTTCTCTCCCCTGATGTTGCCACAGCTTCCCCATAGAATATGGTGAGCGTTGGCATCACACCCAACGATGAGTGGCCAGTCTTGTGTTTTGCAGTAGTTCACCAATTCCTGTAGTTCTTCTGTTGGAGTTGGTTTGTGAGTCGTAGGGGAAGTATGCTAAGCATACCACAAAGGTAGAATTTGTGTAGCCTTTTCCATCGATTCTGACTGTACCACGTCTCTGAAACAGAAATTAGGTAATATATGAGTTCTAATACTTTTAGAGGCAAGAACGCATGTCCTAGGGGTCAGGCCGTCCCTGCAGCAGAAAAGATTTCCATCGCAGGTCGCCAGGCTCCCAACCACGCCGCTCCCTACCCAAGGTTCTTGAATTAGTGATATGAATGTATGAACTTATGCTATCCGCGAACTTAATATTTCGGCTGCGGCTATGCAATCGTGCAAGTTTATTTGTATACACCTAATTGTGTCCCCTTTTGAGGATGGCAGGGACCCTTCTCCGTCGGTGTACTTGGTCTGCTGGAAGTCGCATTCGCCTCCTTAGGGCTTTCTGTGGGAGGTAGGTCCGAGCGCAGCATCGGGATCCGACCCCTCTCCCCGACAGATTTTGTTCTGTCGGGAAGGCAGGGGTCAGGGCCCAAAACAGCCTCCCCAACTGTTGCTCTCACGTCCATAGGTTCCGAGCCTATGGTTTTTTCCGGTGCCTTATCCTCTGCACCACTATTTGATGCAGAGCTCCCCCCTTTCGGTCACCGTTTTTGATATAGTCTTAAGATGTTTCAGCACCTTGAAAGATGCTGTCCTAAGGCCTGCATGAAGTCAATTCCAGATATATGGGTTACAATAAAATAATTTTACTTTTTCAACCTGGTGATAAGATAAACCATTTCAAAGTCGTTGGAAACAATATTCATTCTTTTTGCTATGCTGCTTATGGACTGAGCTTCATACATCTTACGAACTCATTGTTACTATTTACTAAAAAAAACTTTCAAATTTACAGAATCACTGCTGAAAACCATTCCATGAATGGTTCTCCTTTGCAGTACGAAGAGTATGAAGACAACTATAGCCTTCCAGTAGATAGACTAGACTCTCTAAGATTATCAAATGAATGTGGTATACCTGAATACCCAAATTGTGCAACAAACAAAGAAGAAGCTCCTAGAAGACCTTCTCATTTAAATATCAAACAAACTTATAAACCTCGTTTGCCAAATCCTGGAGAACTGGGTAGCAAACAACACTCAAATATTGCAATGGCAATAGATCCAACATATGTCAAACAGGAACCAGCGCAATCATCTCCAGGTTCACATTCGCAACACATGTCTCCAATGAGAAGTGTTTCATCAAAATCTTCCTCAAAAAGTTCTCCGAGTAGTTCTTCTAAAGAAGCAGAAGGGAAGTTGGAGATGGGTAATGCTCCCCCGTATATGCCTATACAAGGCCAGAAAAGGACAGCTTCTTTGGAGAAACGGAGAGTTAGGGATGGATGCAAACAACAATGATATTTTGCAATTTCAAAATATAGACTTAGAGAAATTCAGTAAATTTATGTTGGTTCTATAAATCACTGTCAGCCTTCCTATAATCTCTTACACCTAAGTACTTTCTGTATTTTGATGAATATTTTTATATGTATTAATATATCAGAATCATATCAATGCAACGAATATGAAAAGCTGAAAACATATTTTTATACTCTTTACTGAATACAATATTTTATATGGATTCCATATTTTTTATCGAAATATACTTTTGTTATGCACAGACTTTTCTTTTACTCTAAAACTTGATATTCAATGATAGTAGGACATGGTTTTTGCCTGATGAAAATTCAAAGTTTAGTGTAAAATATAACTTCATAGCTTCACCAAAACTTTATATTGCTATATAGAGGTTTTTTTTGCTAACTATTAAATTGTCAAAAACAAAAAATTCAGAACAATATAAATCAACTAAACGACAAGAATATTTTCCAATGGACTTTTGATTGCAGCAGATTTCAATTTTAAACTAGCTCAAAATTAAAATATGTAATTCCCATACCTATGCATGAATCCCCCCTATAAAAATCTAACCTAACCAGACAGGAGCCGTTTTCTTCACTCATGTGATGGGTTCAACCATGTGATGGTTCACATGAAAAAATGTTAATCTCAATTCTCGAGGCATTGATGAATGATCACTTCACACGAAAACGTTCACATGGTTAATGGCATGTGATGAAGAAAATTTCGTGAGTCGAAGATATTGAGCTTGCGCATTAAGTAGATATGAAATTATCTTTCTCTTGTTCTTGTCTCTTGTTTACTTGTTTCAAGGCAAATAATAAGCTAATATTTTTGTATCGACATTGAGGATTGTTCTGTAATCCAAATGGAGGAAGTCGGAAGATAATATAATATACAGCTTTATTTGTTTCTCCTCGGCGAAATCCAGTTAAAACTGTTTAGTTTAACCGAGGTCTTGCAATACAAGATAAAATTGCCAATAAAAACTAAAAAAATGCTAACCTAACTATTCAATAAAAGCAAAAAAACGTTTAAAGAGCACAACAAAAGAAAATATAAGCATAACGACACTACAATTAAGACATTTGGCCAGAAACAAACTCCCTATATCCCACCCTGAAACTATGGACTGATCTTCTCCCAACTCGTTCGGACTCGAATTAAACAACTTCACCACGCAGTAAGTGAAACATCTCTCGAATAAAGTTTTTCTGTACTTCGGCAGTTCCATCAAATGTATACCTCTTGTTTTTCTATTGTGACAATCAGCCCTGAACCTCAACTTCTCTCAAGTACTGAAATATCCCCAATTTCAAAACTTTATGGAGGAAACAGGCCAGATGCAATTTTCTACACTTGAACATGTTTATCCAATTCAACTCCTGTAAGTGTGTAGTGATATACTCTCTGATATTTAATGATAAAATGAGCCGTACACAACAATTTTGTATTTTCTGAACTCTATTTGGCATCACCGCATCCAAGCATGGACCATATAATATGTCGTCATAGTTAGTGTGAGATAGCACTAGACTTTCACACAACCGCTTTTTCAAATCGAGAGCTAATTTGTTTCTGCCACGATATAATGATCTTAAGGCCATATAGCAATAAATATGGCTTTGGAAGATTCGGCAGAAATGGATAAGACCAACATCCGCGGGGTATTTTGGGACGAGGAAAACCGTTTGATTTTTTCAGATACAAAATTCATCAAATATTTTAGGTGAGAACATTAAGCTGAAGTATATTTCGTTAATGAATTTAACTTGTATGTGTTTCATTTCAGATTGAGTAAGAATTTAATGCGGTCATTAAGTTGGTTACTCCATTCATTCCACCTCCAGCAAGGTCCAGCTTTGATCGTTGAAACCAAAGTTTTGGTAGCTCTGAAATTTTTTGGTATAGAAACTACCAAGAAGTAACTGGTAATAACATTTTTTACTAGTGTAAGCCAATCCAGTGTGAGCCAATCAAATGTAGAAGTTACAAATGCACTGATCAGAGAGGAGGTTTTTTCAGAATGGGTGAAATTTTCCACATGATTTACAGAAATTACTTGATCTAAGATCTAGGTATGTACAAAATGCAGAGATGTGTGATTATGTCATGTATTGTTAAATAAATCACAAAATGAAATGAGCTAGTAATACACTGTTGTTTGCCAACAATGTACTCTTCTAGATTTTATAGAGATTCAAAATGCCAGGAGCTGTAGGATGTATCGACTGCTCACATATAGTGATTTTTCCCCCCAGAGGAGATCATGAGCATGTTTATGTTAACCGTAAAGGATATAATTATTTATTCCATCAATACTCAGTTGGTAGCAGAAGTATAAAATTATTTTCAACAGTATTAATCACTTGTGAATAAAATATGAACACCATACATCCCTAATATATGCAAACAATGTATAAAAAATATATACCTCTCAGACTTGTGATGAGAATTTGAAAATTCTACATGTCAATGCACGATATCTGGGTAGTACAGATGATGCGCATATATGGAGAGAATCAAATTTATCCAATACTATGAAAGAAATATATAATCAAGATAGATAACTTTTTCTTAAGTGGAGATTCAGGTAAATACTTATGTTTACTTTTTGTTGAGGTTTAACATTAGAATTGAGTAAAATGTACTATACTGAATTTAAAAGGAAACAACAAAACCATAGGTCTCAAAAGATTTATTTTCATTCAAGAAAATGAACTGGTATCATTGGTAGCATGTTCATACTTGAAAAATATTGTGTGATCTTTCACACTCAACTTACTTATTGACACATCGTAATTATACCGTAAAGTGGCGGTAGTCGGAATTCACTGAAAAAATGTTTTCATACTAATTTTGGGGCCCAGAATCCAAATCTGAAATCGTTTTGCCCCGGAAGGCTATCGTTTAAGAGAAAATAAATAACAAAATTTCCTTGAAAGTCCTCTTGTCTATATCGTTCAAACTCCATCATTGGTACATTAAAATGCCTTGTTATTATTACAATAGATAATATATACACACATGTACAATTAATTAGTCATTCTACGTTCAAATATTCATTAATTTCTTATTGAAATGCTTTGCAATTCGAATGTTTATTTTCTAGACAGTTAATCCGCCATATTTACAGTGTTTTCATGTTACATGATATACGACGTGTGGCTCAAAACAATGCAAGAAAGAGATAGAAGTACTCACTATCTCTCTCGTTCGTAACTGAGACCGAAATTCAAATGGTAATATTTCCAAACCAAACTTAACTAACCTAAGTTTACTTAAAATCTAACCTACTTACCTATTTAATTCAAAATTATATATTTAAATTAGGTTTGAGGTTCGGTTAGGTTAGATAGGTTTGGTTTGAAGACATTTCCATTTGAATATCCCTCTGTTATGTCGGAGATGGCGAGTAAGTCACTAATGTCGGGATCATGTCACGTAGGCCTTGGATTGTAAATGTTTGAATTGGTTGCCTAATATTGAGAGTTGAGGGGCAATCAATTCTGGAAAGTAAATATGGTGGGTTAACTGTCTAGAAAATGAACGTACGAATTGAAAAGCATTTTTATAAGAAATTAATGTATAAATGAGATAAAAAACACAAGGTTGATAAAGCTGCTGTGACAGCGAATCGTCGTCGAATTTTTTCAAATAAAGTGTAGATTAAAGTTAAACCTTGTGTTTTTTATCTCATTTATATCATGGATCTACATCAAGTAACGGCCTCCACAATTCAAAAAATTAATGTATATTTGAGTGTAGAATTACTGATTATTGGTACATGTGTGTATATATTATCCATTGTAATAATAACAAGGCATTTTAATGAAGCAATGATGGAGTTTGAATGAAATAAACAAGACGACTTTCAAGGAAATTTTGTTTTTTATTTTCTCTTAAACGATAGCCTTCCAGGGCAAAACGATTTCAGATTTGGATTCTGGGCCCCAAAATTAGTAGTGAACATTTTTTCAGTGAATTCTGACTACGCCACTATACGGTATAATTACCGACACATCTTCCGATCTGTTCTTCCAATATCAGATTTGCGGCAGATGATTTGTCCCCACATTTTCTTTTTTAGGTTATCTTCTGAGACCTTGGTTGATGACACCTCTCAGAGAAATATCTGAGCCTGGAACTCCAGAAGAACGCTTCAATAATACATTGCTATGGGCAAGGAATACCATAGAACGATGTAATAGTTTTGCAGAACAGATTTCGTTGTCTTTTGAAGAACAGGACACTACATTATCATCCTCAAAAGGCATCGAAAATAATTATGGCATGTTGTGTATTACATAATATGTGCATATCAAGAAATATTTCTCTTCCTGAAGATGCGCAAATGGAGACATTTATTTAGAAATAGGTGGAATCTTGTTCAAGCTAGGAATTTCCGAATGATTATAAATAATCATTTCAGATAATAAATTCTTACATCCATAATTTTTGGCTTTTGATGCGTGAAAGTATTTGAAAATTTCCCACTCACCAGTTCATTGTGATTTTTATGATATCTAACAGAAGATTTTTTTGTGTTTTTGAAACGCAGCTAGCTCTTGTATTAGTATTCATGCCTATAAAAAATGTTTTATTATTCAGCACTACTGGGCAGTAGTATTCAAAATGAAACCACAAAATAATATAAAGCAAAATTAAACCGTAAAGAAACTGAAGTAAAAGTTTATTATATTTACCATTTTTCAGTGATGTAGGTAGATTATATCATATTTTGTAGGCATAAAGTTGTTGTTTGTTTGTTTTTTATTCCTTCAACGTGCCTTATTTCCGCCTTTCGGCCAATGACACGCCGGAGAATTTTGTCACCTCACTAACCTGGAAATTTTGCCGAACCCCTCTCATGTCGAGGGAAGGGATCTTTAATGTCCAACACATCTCTGTTAGACAGGACTGACGGCTTTACATCTCCTCCGAAAGATGGATACTCAAGTGATTCCCAGAATCCGAAAAATCGCACCGACTTTGTGGGGATTGAACCCAGGTAACTCTGCGCAAAAGACGAGCATCATATCCTCTACGCCACCGAGCCGGCTAAGTAGGCATAAAGTACTAAAATAGACCCGGCAAGGTAAAAGACAACGTCATGTGTTCACAATTCTCAAGAATCGAGTTGCTTGACTTATGTGAACTGAACCTAATTATCATGTGAAGCCGAGGTCAAGGGGGCCAGAACTCTTAAAAAGAAATTTTTTCGAACGCAGAGCAAAGTACATAGAATACCAACTAATATAACATAAAATAGATAGAGTCGCCTGGGTAGCAGCATGGTTATTCTACTTGCACGTCTCCTTTATGGGCAGCACTCAGGCCGTTTGGCCCATTGTGCTTGCCGTAATCTGTTATTTTGTTACTTGTCTTACAAAAACTTTTTGATGAAGTTTGCAAGACTGCTGTAGGGGGCCCCTTGGCTAGGTGTTGCAGTGCCCAAGGTGTACAGTCTGGTCATCACGGCACTATGTGGTTTCCGATAGTATCATGAAGTCTAGGTGTTTGTTGAGTTGGTGGCCCGTCAATAGGCCAACTACCATCCCAACAGACTTTTTATCGAGAGACAATAGTTCATATAGCCTCTGGTTGCTGCCCCTTTATGAGCCTTTTTGACTGTCTCAGTCCCGAGATGCTTTTCCAATAGTTCAGGGCATCGGTGGTGCTCCAGTTTTGAAAGCAAGAGAGCAAGTGGGTCCATGGGATGGTCAGAATTGGTTTTGGTCCCATCGGCCTAATAGCTGTTGCTTTTTTGGCAAGGCTATCTGCTATCTCATTTCCTTCGGTGCCCTGATGAGCCGGACACCAAAGCAGAGTAACTTTGTTTGTAGCATTGAGTTGTCGAAGTGCTGCTTTGCATTCGTCAACTAGTTTGGATGTAACCCTCGTATCTTTCAGATATCCAAGGGCATTTTGTCAAAGCATATGTAGATGTATGCGTCTCGGTAGTTCCTGTGTAGGTTTTCCTGTGCACACCGGAGAATGGAATATATTTCTACATCTGTTACGGTGACATGGTCTCCCAGAGCAATCGTAATGTTTGCCCTCAGGCCGTGAACGCCGGTTGCGGCTATGCAGTGGTGCAAGTTTATTTGCGTACACCTAATTGTAGCGGCTCCCAGCCCCCAGCGACCAGATAACTTGTAATCCTTGTAATGGCAGTTATCATTGCACGGTCTAGGAGAGTGGTTCGGAATCCACTATAAACTGTAGATCCATCTGTGTAAATGGGCTACATTCCCGAGCACATTGTTAATAGACAAACAAACATAAAATAGAATATTGGTAATTGGTAACAATGACAATGACGGAAGCAGCAACTTCATAAACATGTCTCTTGTCATGTCATATAGTTGTCAAGTAATCTGTTCTGATTTTTTGACTGAATTTATAATCATCCATATGTTACTTTTTCAAATGTAATAATGAACGAACAGAGTATTCCCATTGATATTCACTCGAACAAACTCTTAGATTGGCTGATAAGCCGACGTCACGTAAAGAAAGAATGGCAGACCGATATTTTGTTAATTCGAGAGAAAA
Source organism: Cryptolaemus montrouzieri (assembly GCA_013387265.2). Lineage (NCBI taxonomy): Eukaryota > Metazoa > Arthropoda > Insecta > Coleoptera > Coccinellidae > Cryptolaemus > Cryptolaemus montrouzieri. The sequence goes on along the minus strand of JABFTP020000165.1, from coordinate 20,748,788 downwards.
TAAACAACGCAATACAAGATATGCCAGCTCATGAAGGTATAGTTAAATTACTATCTGGGCAACATATTAACTATTTTCATTGCTTGAAAATCGTAGAGATACTCAAAGAAACTGAAGTTGATACAAAAAATGTATTTGGACATTACGGTTCCAAGAGAATGAAAGATTGGCAAGATATTGTTTCATGTTATCAAAAAGATAATTTGTATCTTGCTGAAGTCTCTAAAATACTGGTAAGAAGTGTAAGTTATGAAATACCAAGTTTAAGAAAACAAATCACGAAACTGGAGCAAACACTTGTTGAATGTGAGAAGAAAATTAAAGATTATTCAAAGAATGAAGCTACATCTTCAAAAGAGTTCCAGATATTATGTGAACAATTAGGTATAACTGGAAGAAATATCAGAACGGAATTACTGGAACTTGTTAAAGATTTACCTTCAATTTATGAAATGTCTTCTAAAGAACTAAAAGATGTTGAAACAGCTATTGACATATATGATGCTTTCAATGAATATCTTTCTGGAAATAAAATAGACATACTCAAAATTCTCAAATTTGTTATCAAAAAGGTAATACAACAACATATGAATATGTACATGGTAAAAAGCCTCTTAAAATTTTGTCACCTGAAATTAAAACATCTCTAGAAGATACTGAAAACTCTTCAAGCAATGAAATTGATTTTGGAGAGGACATAGATTTTGGAGTGGTCAACGAAAGCATTGATTTTGATATAAGTTCCAATGATGACAATATTGATTGGTCTGCAAAAACAGATGATGAATTCGAAATAATCGATCATTCTGATACCAACTCAAAAATGATTGAAGTTTCTGAAGAAGAAAATGATGATGGAATTGCAAAGGATACTGAGGCTCTTACATTATTAGACAATCCATCAACACGTGAAAATATAATAAATAATTTATTAGAACTTGAAGCATTCTTTAAAATGCGTATGCTAGAAATGACAAACGAATCTGACTTATTATCGTTATCCCAAATTCAACATGCTCCATCCATTATTCAGTTACAAACTTTTGAAACCATAACAGTACTGTCTGAAAAGGTAAACAAAGCATTAAACAATTTGACAAATAAACGAACGCAACATTTGCACAATTTGAAGCACTCGTTGAACTACATCGACATATTAACATCAAATCTGAATCAAAAATTGTCACAGGTTGATAGATTCAAAAATTGCAAGATTACTTTGGAAAATAAAATTGTGGAAACCCATAGAGAAATCAAGAAAATTGAGAAAATGGTTGAATTGTTAATAATGAAGACGAAAGAATTGCAGAAAAATATTCAAGATGATATTTCTGTCAAATATAAGGGAAGAAAAGTTAATATTGTTGGTGGAATAACTGTTATATAAATTTTAATTTGTGTAAATATTTGTATATTGAAGTTTATAACTAACGACTAGAAACATTGTATTAGGTTCTGTTTTTGTCTATTTTCTTAGTCAGGTATTATCTTGAATAACTTCAGAAATAAAATTTGTAAAATCCAGATAAACTGCAAAAATTTCAACTTTCTATGTACTTTCCTATTATTATTATCGTATACTGAGTTGTTTGAAAGGGTTTATCAAGTTATTATAAATTAATGTCTGTATAATTTCCAAAACAATTGGGTGCTGATTTCAAATTCTGATTAAAAGAACGTTTGACCTTGTCAAAATTGAATTTCTATCGATTTTTGTGCTGCAAAGTATTTTCTTACTGAAATAATATTTCTGGCATCTCATAATATACAGACTGCAGAAAAAAAAGGAAAACTTGATACTGACAACTTTTGAATTTAGGAACAAATACATAAGGGAACAATATAATTGTCATTGTCCTTTATACACAACATGAATGCAAATCTCTTCGAATACTCTGGTTGAGTTATTATAGGAGACACCCAAAATACTCGAAGAGATTTGCATTCATGTTGTGTATAAAATGACTGACAATTATATCGTCCCCTTCTAATGAAAAAACAATACTTGCCCAGTCTTTTGACATACATAGTTCTTTCATCTCTATGAATGATGATACTCTTTCCAATTCATTTCAAAATTCATAAAGTTATCTGTATTCATATGAAGGAGGCATTAATAAAATGCATCAATCCTGTCTCTCCATTATATACTCGCTGTCATAAGAGAGGTGTATAGAGATCTTTTATATGTTGTCCCAAGAACTTTAAGACCGAATTTACATGTGTGCACATCCCAACTGCTTTCGCATCCGTTCTGCACTTTTCTTATTCAGATATGTCTCGATTCACCCTAAAAGATACCCAGAATTAATATTTCATTCTTCGCCGAAAAGGCAAACATTCTCGATCCACCAACATCTCGAAAAGCCAGCACTTTTAGTTGTTCCTAACGGTTACATACTAGATATACATGGTCCGCATTATAGTGATTCAAGGAACTAAGGTGCAGCAATGCTGGAAAATGAACTGCATTCATTGAATGAACGGGTCCAACAAGGGGACATTGATACAGTAAATAGATGTAAGAGAACAGCTACAAGATCTTTGGTATTCCCGTAGGATTCCACCAACTATTAGACGTGAGGAGCGACAGCTTTCTGCAGAAGATGCAAATGAAGCGCAGCTTAATTCAAAAACACCTGGTATATGAGAGGATGTTTACAGTCACGCTATGTATACCATGAACCCATGGACATTAGCAATTCTCATTGTATAGCACCTTTATGCATTTGTTCGTACATTCAGAACTGATGTATATTTCACTACTAAGTTTACGGTTTTTTTTATCGGCCTGTATATTATGAGATGTCGGAAATAGTGTTTTATGGTAAATGCATATGTTGTAAGTATGAATCAATTTTATTATCTCGGTAAGAAACTACTAAACCTAATTTGTGGATGCAGCACAGGAAACCGGCAGGAATTCACTTCGAAATTAGTCTAAATTAAAGAATCCTAAAAAACAACTATATTGATTCTTTAATGAGGATTTGAGATCACTAGAACAAGGATTACTTCTCAGCTAAACTTTGACTTGACAATTTTCAGTGTATTGTGTGCGAGTTCCTTAATAAAAATCAAGTTTGTTATTCCCAACTTTCAATTTATCCCAAATACTTTTCAAGTTTACATCATTTGTCAAAATTAATGGTAAGGGGTCATAAAAGGTAATAATGTTTAAAATTGGAAGTATTATCCTGAAAAGGACGACCAGATTGGTCCAAATGAAATACGTGACTATTCCTACAGTGTTCAAAAGAAACTTTTCAAAATCGGCTATGTTTTATACTTTGCAACCACCTAGAGATATTGCCACTGAAGCATGCTCCGTCCGAACGCATAAAGGATTAGTTGTAGGGCTTTATACTAATCCTGATGATCCCTTGGATGTAGGAACATTAACCCCAACAGGCAAAAGATACAACAGTCATGTAGATAACAAAATAATGGAACTTCTTAATTTTACTGGACCACCACCTGAAAAGGGAGTCGTTAGGATATTTTATGACCTCGATAAATCTTTCGATGCTGTTGCAGTAGTTGGTATAGGAAGACAGTGTCAAGGTTATGATGTGTTTGAACAGATGGATGAAGGTAAGGAAGCTATTAGGATTGCTGCAGCAGCTGGGTGTCAAGCTCTCCAAGAATTGCACTTGAGAAAATTGTGCGTTGAAAGCTTTGGACATTCTGAGTCTGCCGCTGAAGGAGCTGCTCTAGGTATTATGTAGTTTTATTTTAATTTGAAATAATATTATGATTCAGTTTTTCCAATTTTGTAATTCTTCTATAGATGATCTTGGCCAGAAAAATATTAACGTGACACGTTTGTGTTCTGTAATTATATATGCTATGGTCATTTTCTTCTTCTTTTGGTCTATTTTTGAAGGTCTTTTTGTTAGTATTGTATACATAGAATACAATTGATTTCATAAAACCTACTTATAATAATATCCGCTTCTTGGTTTATATAATACATTCTACAAATATTTAATTTTTATTTATATAACAGCTGGAGCTATTCTACCTTGTATTCTCTGCAACTCATACTGATTTATATAGATAATTTCTATGCTTCTAGCTTTCTATGATAAACCATAGACAAAAATTACTTTTCTCATGTTTATATATACTTTTCTGACTTCATCTTTCCCCAACTTGTTCGGGTTTCAAGCCGATTCAGATTGAAATTAGAATATCAAAATGTGTTTGTACTAATTCCACAAGCTTTTAACTTTTTGTTGACAATATGACAAGCTATATTCTTCCTTTATTAGTTCTTGATCTAAAAATATACAGAGATCTTCTAGTAATTGTTTCATTAGAAATTGAAGAACCATAGGTGTTTTTATTCAGCTACTCTGATATTACAGGTGTTTGGTTATATCAAGAGAAGAAAAGCAAACGTAACCAGTTGCCGGTTCCCCTGTTAGAGCTCCACGATGACTGCGATTGGACTGGATGGCAAATAGGGCTCCAAAAAGCTGCAGCTCAAAATTTAGCAAGACAATTAATGGATACACCAGCCAATCTCATGACACCAACTTCTTTCGCACAGAACGCAGTCGAGGTTCTCTGTAAATCCGGAGTTAACGTTGAGGTTAAAGTTAGGGGTTGGGCAGAAACGAATAACATGAATGCGTTTTTAGCCGTGTCGGCGGGATCTTGCGAACCACCGATATTCTTAGAAATCAGTTATTACGGATGTTCGAGGGACGAAAGACCTGTAGTTTTGATTGGAAAAGGTGTAACATACAATAGTGGTGGTTTATGTTTGAGGAATTTAGCACATCAGCAGCTGATGCGAGGGGAAATGTCTGGTGCTGCTGTTGTAGTAGCTACGTGTAGGGCTGTGGCAGGTCTTCAGCTGCCTTTGAACGTGCGTGGTTTAATTCCTTTATGCGAAAATATGCCTGGATGTGGTGCATTAAAACCTGGGGATGTAATAAAGTGTAGTAATGGAAAAAGTTTGTTTATTGAGAATACAAAGTGCGCAGGACGTTTAGCTCTAGTTGATACTGTGTTTTATGCCCAAAATTTCTGGCCTAGGTTCATCCTTAACGTTGGTGCAATTTCATCTTGTAGCCGAAAAAGTTTTGGTCAAGCTTGCACTGTCGCTTGCACGAATTCCGAAGCTCTTTGGGAATATATGCTGGCAGCTTCCATGCATACTGGGGACAGAGTTTGGAGAATGCCACTTTGGAAACATTTCACAAAGTTACTCATAAATAATCACGAATGCGATGTTAAAATGACCGGAAAAGCAAAAATTACCGATAGTCATTACGGAGGCCCTTGCAAAGTTGCTGCTTTTATAAATACCTTCATGCCTTGTGGTGATTGGATTCATTTGGACACAATGGGAGTTATGTATTCAACAGGAAATGATTACATATATTTAAGGGAAGGAATGTCTGGAAGACCTACTAGAACTGTAGTTGAATTCTTGTCTCAGTTGGTTTGCCAAAATGCTTGCTCATAATTTTATATATCTATTGTTATTTGGCATAATATTGTTTTATTCGAACAGTTTGTATATCATTTAAAGAGAGAATCTCTCTGATCAACTTAAATTTGATGTAAATATGAGGTAGCTATCAAAATGTATGATTATTTATTATAACTTGTAACAGGAGTATAAATTTTATTTGTATTAATAATTTATCTATAATTTATAAATATATCTCTGCATTTTCTTTGTCTTTTAATTGGAGACTTGTCATTTTAGAAATTCCACCAGTTTCTTAACTCGTAAATTTTATTATTATTTCATGTAAATTAGATCATTTCGGGTGTTTTGATATGAATAAGATAATAATCATCAATGAAAATTGTTTTCAAATGATCTCATAAAGTTTTCATTCGAAAAACAAACTACATCTCTGTTTTTCCTTTTATCCCCCTTAAGGTCTCTTCAATGGAGCATTTTGACGCCCATTTCAAGCGTCAATATGGTCATGTGACCTATTTTTCTAAGAAATCATGACGCTCCCATGAAAAGGGGTTCTCAGCGTCAAAATATGTCATTTGTCACTTATTTTAGGTTATAACACTTGATTGATGAATATAAAATCTATTTTTCATTGATTTGGTATCATTTCTGGAATTTTTAGTGTTATATATTGCTAAATTCTTTTTTCAAGACCTTTAACTATGTTGTTCGAGTATCGAGAGCTAATATGGCGCAATAACTGGATGACTATGAAAGAGACTAAGCCATTTTGTATCGAAGAAAACTGGATGACTCAGGGTTTTTAATGGCAACCCTTGAAGACGGAAAATATAAACTTGTCACTTGTCTCTTCTAGCGTTTGACGCTATAAAGTTCAGAAATCTCAACTTTCTAGCGTCAACGCTGAAAATCACGTGACCATCCGAATCAGCGTCAAAACGCTCTAATGAAAAGGAACCTTTACGCTATAGGCTGTATAGTATTTACACTATAATTCTCTGTGTTATCTTTTTTTGTCTGGATCAAGGTCAATGGACTTTAAAACTGATATGAAGATTAAACATATTTTCTCTGATGAGTAAAGGTACTGTCGACCTTAGATGAAAAAATTTCTCTCAACATCACCAGACAACAATTATGAGTTCTACAGTTAACATCGAAGTTATTAAAGAAGTATTTGAAACAATGAAATACACTGAGAAAGAAAATTTAAACTTCCATTTACAATCTCACCAAAATTCTGATGAAGAGATAAATGCATTTCTCAAACAATTTGAGAAGAACGATACATGGAACAACTTGGCGAATGGGGATCGAGAAAAATTAATCAACAAACTTGCTTCCAAAATTGAAAAGGATATAGATGACTTTGCTAGTATTGGAGATACAGAAGGATCTTCATTTACATACACAAAACAAAAATCATTACCTTTTCTGATAGAATCATTAAGGTATCACGCTAATTTCTGCGAATTGGTGGATAAAAAACAAGAAGATTTTGTAGTGAGCATATTATCTAATGCAAATTCTGTTTCTTCATTAGGTTATGTCCTTGGTCCTGCATTAGCAGCAGGATATAGAATACTATTTTTACCAACTTGTAAATTACAAAGTATTGTTAAAGTTATTGAAAAAACTGTAACAGATTTGGGATTTCCTGAAGGAACTATATCAGTTCTTCCTTTGAATGGTGATATAGAATTAATATTGAAAAGTGCAGGTGTGATTAATCTATTTAATACTACTGAAATGAAATTACCGAATAAGAAAGTGATGGCTGTTTTTCCATATTTAACTCCAGTTGTAGTTTTAGAAAATGCTGATTTAGATTCTGTTTGTGAATGCTTAATAAATGCTACATGGAAAAATCAACTATTGTTTGAGTTGACAGCTAAAGAAGTTTTTGTCCAAGATACTGTGTATGAAAGATTTGTGAGGAAACTTAAAGAGAAAATATCAAATGATACTGAAACTATTCCAAAGATATATGATAATACTATAAGAAATCTTATATCAAAAGCTAATAAAAATGGAATTGAAACTTTCCCACCTAGACAAGGCGACATATCTTCTGGTAAAACTGTATTTATTGGTGGAAGATTATTTGATTCAATTACACCTTCAGCTCCTTGTGTATCCGTTGTGTCTTTTAGAAATATCGATGAAGCTGTATCTTTGGCAAATAATAATATGCAAGGTTTAGGAGCCTCATTATGGACGGAAAATATTGGTTTAGCAAACTATGTTGCAGAAAAACTGGATGTTTCAAATGTATGGATTAATTGCTTTAGTATTTATGCTCCAGATGTAGCATTTACACCAAAGAAGTTCAGTGGTAAAGGTTATTTCGGTGGTATTCAGAGTTTCAATGAACTCCGATATAAAAAAGACAGCATTAGTAAAAAGGATGATATGATAATGAGTAAAGATGCTGATAAACTATTTTCGACAGCTATTTTTTCAGCTAAAAAAAGCTATCAAAGTTGGAGCTCTTCATCGAGACAAACTAGAACAAAGGTGCTCTTGACAGCCATTCGATACATTCAAAATAATAAGAATAAATTCATATCTGAGAATGTAAGTGTTGAATGGTTGGACGAATGGAAAACATTTTTCTATCAATATATTGAATCCCATAGTAATTTTCCAGTGTCTTCTTCTATTAAAGGATATCATTTAAGTGTTTCATATAGTCCCCTTGGAGTTTTAGTGTCAGAAAATTACAATAAAATGTTGTTAATCGCCAGCATCCTTGAAGGAAATACTCTAATACTTTTCAAACATGAACTTTGTCAGATATTTTATGAGGAACTAGCAAAGCAGCTTCCTGCTGGGGTCTTGAATATTGTACCATATTTTAAGGGCGTTGCAAGTTTGGCTTCGAAAAATCCTATGGTAGATGGTTACATCAATGAATTTGATATTGATGATATTCCTTTATCCCATAAATTTGCAACAGTTGGTACAACTCTGCCAGATATTTATAGCAAAGTTACTAATCTGAAGAATATTTGGTCTAACATTCGCATGAAATAAAAGTTAAATCATAAAAGAAGTTTTATTTCTGATTAATACACTCTGAAACATTCCATTATGTACTTTTAAAAAAAGTAGTGTAGGGAGGGTAGAGGTTAGGATAACCCTCTATGTGTATAAAAAAATATAAAGGGGCGTTACTGTCGCAGAAGGGTAGATATACTTACACAATGTAGAAATCTATTGATTAAGTATATTGGAAATTATCTTTGAGACATCTAATCTCTTGTTTTTAGGTTATCTCATATTTGTTAAATTATTTTGGACTATATAATAGTTGACGTCTCATATGTTGCGATGTTACTGAACTACTCTAGTCAACAGAAATACTAACCGGTTAGAGCTAGACACTTTTTGACTTAATTCCCGATTCAATAGAGTTCTCCCAATATAGATTTATTATATGCTTCAAAGATGATTTATATACTTCTATACTTGGTCTATGTATGCTCGAGTTCTTCTAACCTCTAACCACCAATCCAATGACATAGACATATCATATGTATTTTAATGAATCAGTGAAAAAGACATTACCAATCTGAAAAATAAAACTAACTTATTCCATGGTGAAGAATTTTTATTCAAGGAACAATATTCAACCTTCCGTAGAATGTTACTATCCTTCCTTGAAGGAGCTGGTTTTCCGATCCACCCTTCATAATCACCATCAACCGGGGCCACACAGCATGTCATGAATAGAAGCTATTGCTTCTATTCATCAATGTGAATATAATGTCTCTAGTCTTTATAGTACTCTCAGGAATTTGATCATTCTGCATGATTTCCTGAACGTCAACAATATTTGTTCTAGACATAATAAATCCTAAAAATAAAATAATTAACAAATTCCAAATCACTTGAATAAATCGCTCGTCTCGCAAGTAAAGCTCAAATCGCATATGAAGTTTATCCAACACAAGTATTGAACAAACTGAAGAGTGAGACTTTTTTTTTTAGACAGAGGAGGAAAATCTTCGAAAAGGTGCACCCCGGGTACGGAGCCAATGTCGGATTTTTACCGACTAAAAACCTCCTCTCGGAGTTCCAGCCCGTAGGTTATAGTCTCCATAGTGCAGAATTAAAGGATACTGAGATTAGAGAGTGACTTAAATGTCAATACGCTTACGCGGACGGAGATTTTTGGAGAGAAGAGAACCTATTTAATTGACTAGGGAGCACGGTCGAGGAACTGTATCGAACCATTTGGGCTGACAGTTTGCTAATACGGAAATCGTTGGATTCTCGTGTTTTGAGATGTTTTCAAGTAAGTTGCGTGCTAATTTGAGAGTTAATTCGGTAAGTGAGGGTACTTCGAAATCCTTAAGGATATCGGCGTTTCTCACAAACCATGGGATGTTTAGTAAGTAGAGTGAGACGACAGAGATCAAACATTTATTCTCTTATACGAACGTGAAATTTAAATGAACTTCAGGTAAGGGATCTGGCAACACTGGCTTGAAATTCAAATCGTTCGGAAACATTTCTCGTCGACTCGGTACACGGCGCGCGTATGGGCAGCGTGAAATGCAGGATTACCCAAATGTAGTTATATCTATCTCATTTTAAAAATGATGAAAGAAGTAAGTGTTAGATGAATCAATTTAACTTCTCAGCTAGTGGGTTTATGTTAAACCATAGAATAGAGACTATCGTTAAGGTTTACCATTATTTAAAACATTTTCTATTCTGTATTAAATCTCATTAATCATGAACATAGACCAAGTATAGAAGAAGACAAAGCACCCCATAGAATAAAATGAAGCTTATTCGCCAGCCAAAATCGCGATCCTGGCTGGTTAGGATAGGTCAGGATTGAAAGATTGAGATGAGGTTCATAGATGATCCATAGATGGCTCTTGATAAAACAGAATACTATAATTTTTTATTTTCAGTTACTACTATCAGATGGCTGCTAAAAATTTCAAAGTTATCTTAGAATAATAATCCATGGGCGTACTTTTTCTTATACAATGAATAGAAGAGATTACTATTAGTGAATAGTTAGATTCTTATTACAGAAATAGAGATATGACTTTTTAAGAAAATTATAACAATACATTTTTCAGAAGTCAACTCTAAAAATTCAAAGTAGTTTCATTATGAGGATTGCGAATATTACTACATAAAAAATATTACTGTTTAAGATGGAAAAGTTTATTCAACGTTATAACTAATTCGAGCTTTCGTTTATCATCAGACAAGTAGCGAATTCATTTATCATTGCCAAATTTTTTCACATTCCACGATATATAACAATTTAGTACATATCCCGTATTTTTGATGGAAGAGTTTCTAGACCAATATTCATATGAACTCTCTATCCTCAATTCACTGAAAGTATTAGCTCCTGATGTTTGGTTACATATTTGAAGAACACTTGTATATCTTCGAAAAACTTAAATTCTATATTGCGTTCATTATTAAAAATACATTATAAACTGATTCGAACTTCGTAGACAAACTCCAGAACATCATAAAATATATGATTTCTGGGAAAAACTATTACTTGAATGCTTTTGTTTATTGCTACAGAGCCTGCAACCAAAGGCAACCAGTGTTTTGAAGAATTAAGATTTTCGGACCTTTTTCATAGCATTCTAAAGATGGGATATTTTTACTTGAGAAAAGATATGCTGGCGATGATGGGAGATTATATCATTGATAAGTACCACCAACAATCTAAATCGGAATTTTTATAGCATTTGAAACAATAACTACAAGACAATTTTGATATAGGAAAAGTAACATGCAATGAATAGTTTTCCATCGAAATATTTATTAAATACCTACGAGAGTGTTGTGATCTTCTAGGTTCTCATAAGATATAATTTCAGTTTCTGAACTGTAAACTACTTCAAATGCATAAAATTATTCATTAAAACAACCCTTCGAAACGGTTAACCCTAAAAAACTGTGGCCATGATTCCCTGTATTGAAGCAAATCTTGGTGAGCCCAATATTTCACCCACTTGAACAACATAGAGTTTTTAGTGTTCGTTTTCTTTCTACAATCTAAAGTGTCACCACGCCAACCCGGCGACCGGCGAACGATGATTGTTGCCCGTAACTTTGCTGCTGGTGCCTGCATTCGGGCATCGCCAGAGGCGTCAGACTAAACACACAGTGTTGTCAGATTGATTATGGATAGAAAATATCAATTTTTTATAGATGAAGAAAATTAGTGAAGTGCAATTTTCAACGTAGATATATGTTTCCTTTCAAATTTCATATTATATGGAATACGAAAATGGAAAATTTTGTGAATAATTCGAGCCATTAAGATTTCAAAGTTACGTACCTGAAAATGCACGTTTCATCATATCGTTCATTAATAAAATAGATTGGAGCTTTCATACGATCTTATACTTAAGATTACAACGAATACGACCACTTATAGTGTAGGCGAATACATATGTGTTCATAGTAAATAATAATCGAATATACCTTTCGGTCCAAGTCGTGAATATACCATTCATTTCCTCTCAAGATTCTTTATGGCTGGTGAAATATCCAATCACCTTTAAGTCTTAGTAATACTGATTGAATGAGACTTTTCTTCATCAAGGTTTTCGGTAGCCCCCTCTGGTTTATTTTGAAGAAAACCATTTGAGTTCCAAGACGTGATGAAATAATTGATTATTGAATTCTTTTTAAATCAAGATAATTTCTATTAAATTTTCCATGTTTTTGTCTCAATTTGGAAAAAAATCAATTTCACCAAGAATGGTATGGAAGGAGAACAAAGTATTGTTAGAATAGGAACTGAAAAAATAGAAGTCGGGATATATCCTGCAATCCTACGATTATCGTAGGATCATCTATGCTCGAATTTCCGAAATCACAACATACATTTGTGGTAAAAAAAAAATTACGTAAATTCCCTCAACATTTAAATTCTTCTGAAAAGTAACGTACGAGAGTGAAGTTGTTGAATACCCTGAGAGAGAACTGTTTAGAAAATGATGGGAGGAAGTTTAAATATTTGTGAATAATTTTATCGAATTTTCATTACGTGCAATTTTAGACATTATTTTATTCTCATGCATCATTTGTTATCTACTTCGATTCACAATATTCAGTATCCTATTTTCCATAAGTTGAAAAATTTAACTGTATTCTTTTAAATTTTTGACTGATGATTGATTGATTATATATTTGAGTATATTTCGTTAAATCTACTGCAAGTTCTTAATTCGAATTATCGACACTCTGATCATAAAATTATGAATAATTTCTGTCAATGACCCCGTATATTTTGATTTATTAATAAATTAATGTTCTTTGGTTCCGTATTCTCTTACTCGTTAGGGATAGATCACAATCTGGCAACCTTGTTTACCGAAAACCATAGCATTCATATGCAACTGAATCGAACCAATAAAATTATCCTGTGTCTTCTGGATTTTCCATCTATATTTCAATGGGTAGGATGTACATTGAGAAGGGGGATGTCACTTTTTAAGGGTTCGTATATTTCTTGTAGTTTGAAACGAGAATTAATATTTGGTCTGACTTTTGGGTAAATGTTTGTTTCTATTTGATTGATTTTGCCTAGAGCATGTTTATTTTATATAGGGTCGCTGTCGATTGAAAATTTTTGTTACTGAATTTACTGAAAGAGCTTTCCCAGTAATGGCGAAGGTAAAAAATCCAATAACATCCAAGCAATCGTCTATAGGTGTTCAGTGAAATATTGTGAAATTAAATATCGCCGCGGGAGGTTTAAAATGTTTCATTTTTCAGATTTCCGTTGGACTCACGACAAGGTGATTGCCTCGGGCAATCGATCGGCGGGATTTAATTTCATTTGTTCCGCGTAAAGACATCAGGTACAAAAGAATTGGTAGCATACACATACACGGATTCGTGTTTTACTGATCATTCGAAACGTTTTTACGCTCTCATGCAGTACCAACTCTGCAACTCGATTTTATGGATTTCGGCGCTGATTCTGATAAAAATAAAAACATAATTACGTATCCCCTACTAGGCTGAAGTGACTGGAAAACTACTTTTTGACGAACACAGAAGTCCACTATCGACATTTCTCCTCTACGGCAAACCCTTTTTTCCTATTCATGTCTACGCTCATGTCAACTGAATATCATAGCTTCTTTCGATTTCATGCGTCATCTATGTGCCATATCAGAATAATTCACTCATTATTTTGTCGTATTAGTGTAGAACACTGCACTTATAGATATAGTACCGCACATATAGTCTTTTATCAAAGAGGGCGCTAGCAGACGGACTGTTTTGTACGTCAAATTCACTATACTGTGTGAAAATTTTACGTTGAAGTGGGTTCCTCATCTTGAGTATATAAATCATCTTTGCTGGCGAATAAGCTTCGTTTTATTCTATGGGGTGCATATAATGGTTTTCTTTCACAAAAAGGTGTCAGAATAGTCCATAAATATTTTATTCCCATTATGAACACGGTTCGCTTAATTTTAAATTTCAACTGATAGGAGACTAAGACTAATATCAGTAGTAACTGTCAATTTCAAAAATTAAAATACATAAACAAATCATAAGCTGTTCGTAAAAGTGAGGTTACTCAACTGTCAATTTAATGTGCGTTCCCTTTACCTTCATATTAATTCATTTAAATTATTATGTTCTTTTTATATCTTGAAATATCCAACTTCGAAATTGTGGGAAAATACAATTGTTTTTACAGATTTCGATGGAATTCCCTAATGCCTAATAACAAAAAGAACTCTACAGTATGAGCACAAACCTCATAATCATGGACAATTAGACTACTGCTGGGGATTACAGGATTGCTCAGAGAATGCACGCTGGTCTCAAGGCCTTCAAAAAAATGTAATTATAATTGTAGTATAGAAATCAAAATAAATACAGAAGAAAGTTCAAAACTGAGCATATGCCGAAGTATCAGGGACATGGTAGTGTTGGTGTCGAAGTCGACTACAATATTCAACGTCAGGTGTATCACCCTCAATCAGAATATTTCGATTCATCATCTGGCTACTTAAGACAGAATCAGTAGAAGGAATGACATGGGAAAATTTCAGATGATGGATCCCATAGAGGATCAAACTTAGCCATAGGTAATGGAAATCAGATATTAAGTAATGTGGATTACAGTTCGCCAAAAAGGCAGGAGATGAATAATCGTTCTGCTGAGTGTAATGAAAAGTTAGTGGTCTTACACCGAAATATTAAATCGTTGAAAAACAAGATATTTGACCTCGAGATTTTCCTTAGTAGTCTGGATATGAAGCCTGGGGTAATTTGTATATCTGAGCATTGGTTTCCTGATGATGGAATTGGGATGGCTTGTGTGTCGGAATACGTATTGTTCTCGCATTTCTCAAGGTCAGCGCCTTATGGTGGCTCCTGCATATATGCCTTGTCAGACCTAAACTTTGATTAGGTGCCCATGGTGAAGAACTTCGGAGTAGAGGGTGATTTTGGGGTTTGTTGTGGTATCAGTAAAAAACTCAAAATTGTAATTTTCTCAATCTATAGACCACCTGAGGGGAACATAGGATTTTTTGTTGAGCCCTTCTATTCATCACTGAATGTGTTTGCTCTATTCAAAGATTACAGAGTAGTGGCTTGCGGTGATTTCAATATAGATCTTAACACCCTCACGAAAATCGGATATTTTCGCTGATTTCTTTGTTTCTAGTGGTTTAAGTCCAAAAATAAAAGACTATACACATTCAGTCGGTACTTCGCGTAGTTTAATTGATAATGTACCTACTTGTGAATTTCCTTCTCAGTGCACAGAGGAGCTACTACCTACCAGTTTCTCAAGGCATAATTCTCAAATGTTGACTATGTTGAGAAAGCCTAGTAAAACCAAAGAACTTGCAACAAAGGACACTAAAGAGAATAAAATGAGAATTTTTTCAACATCGAAGTTGGACTACCTAAGAGATCAAATGCGGAATATGGATTGAAATAACCAATTCCAGGGACGTAAATAAGGCATATGAAAGGTTTCTTGACAGAATGAAAACTCTAATTGAGAACATTTTCACATTCAAGACGATTCAACAACATAATATGAAACCATGGATCACACAGGGAATAAAAATATCTGCGAGGCGAAAGAATTTTCTGTACCACTTGAAAAATAAAGGTGAGATTTCAACAGGATATTACGAAAAATATTCTGGGATATTAAAGAGAGTTGTCAGAGAAGCAAAATTGCTGTCGAGTGAGAAATATGTTTTAGAGTCGAAAAATAAAAGCAAAGCAACATAGACCCTTATAAGGCAACACACAGGCCAACATGAAGAGAAATACATCAATTCTGGAAGAAATGTATAAACAGCTTAGTCCTGAAGAAATCTTGAACACAGTTAATGAGTTCTTCTTGAGTCAGGGCACAGCCTCAAAGATGATTAATGAGCCTAGTAAGCAGACAAGTGAACAGATTTGCAATAGTTTGTGTTTTTGCCAACTGATACTACGGAAATCGAGCAAATAATTTTGACTCTGAGAGATGTGAACACGACAGGTTACGATGAAATACCAGTCAGACTGTTGAAGCATGTAGCACATGAGATAGCGGCGCCATTGTCATCGATAATAAGTGTCTACTTCGATACACGAGTATTTCCTGACCAGCTCAAAAAGGCTCAAGTTAAGGCAAGAAAGTATTGGAAATTACAGGCCCATTGCTCTTCTATCGAATATAAGTAAGATATTCGAAAAATCGATTAATGAGCGGATTGTGGATTTTCTTGAAACCTACAATTTTTTCCTGATCAACTGAATGGTTTCAGAAAAGGAAGATCAGCAACTCGTGCCCTTTATCAAGCGGTGGATAGGATAATAGCTGCAATTAACTAAGGAAAGAATTCTGCATTACTTTGCATTGACCTGTCCAAGGCATTTGACAGCGTTAATCGTAGTAGCCTCCTGCAGAAGCTGCACACATTGGGTATCTAACGGAAAGAACACAAACTGTAATAGAACACAATTCAGCTACTGGTAAAATGGTTCAATTTTCTGAGAGAGAAGTTATGAAAGGGGCCCCTCAAGTATAAATACTTGCCCCACTGCTTTATATTGTTTATACTAATGACCTTTTTGAAGATGTGCCAGAAGATATGATGATGTTTGCTGATGATACACAGTTGGTTCTCTCTACTGACTCCGAAAGTATAGAAGATAGGGTATTTGGAACCCTTCATAAGCTGGACCTGTGGTTCACTGAGAATGAGCTTCTGATGAACGATGGAAAGACTCGAATAGTTGAATTCAACTGCAGTGTGAATTTCAAGAGAACAGTTTACAACAAGAGGAGGGGAACAGCAACCTTAGAGTCGTCTGAGAAAGTCTATTTAGACCATATGTTGAACTAGAAAGATCACATAGATGTTTTGTGTGGCCACATGGCACGATATTCATATGCCCTCAAAGTTCTGGCATCCACAGTAAGTCGTAGAGAGCCGCAATGATGGCTTATCATGCCTATGTCCACAGTAGGCTTCGGTACGGCATTATTATATGGGGAACTGCCCCTGATATCGAGAGAATATTGATTCTGCAGAAGAGGTGTATACGTGGTATCCTGTGCTACAGTTTTCCTACCTTCAAAGGAATGCAACCCGTATGCATATGTAAAAATTTTCAATAAATTACCAAAGGAATTAAAACTACTGCCTGAGAAGGCTTTGAAATCGGGACTTTTTGCACTTCTGAAAGACAAGCCGTAGTATACGCTCACCGAGTACCTATGTGACAATCTGTGATATTTTTATTGTGGTATTGTAAATGATATTAGTATGTTTTTTCTTTCTCTGAAATTTGTTTTTGCATTGTAACTGTTTGTATAATGATAGTTTTGGTTCCTATTTTCGGACAATTCGTTTTGTATTTTTGCTGTTCGTGATTGATATTTTGATGTACTTATATACTTATTGCCTGGATCTACAACATGTAAAATGTTTTATGAATCGAATAAAGGTCTTATGGTCTTATTATTATGTTGTTGCCTGGGCTTCCCCATAGAATATGGAGAGCGTTGGTATCGCACCCAACGACGAGTGGTCAGTCTTGTGTTTTACAGTAGTTCACCTGTAGTTCTTCTGTTGGAGGAGGTGTTTGTGTGTCGTAGGGGAAATATGCTGAACATACCACAAAGATACTATTTTTGTGACCTTTTCCATCGATTCTGACTGCTACCAGGTCTCTGAAACAGAAATTAGGTAATATATGAGTTCTAATACTTTTAGAGACAAGAACGCATGTCCTAGGGGTCAGGCCGTCCCTGCACCAGAAAAGATTTCCATCGCAGGCCGCCAGCTCCTCACCCAAGGTTCTTGTATTAGTGATATGAATGTATGCACTTTTGCAAGCCACGAACTCAATATGTCGGTTGCGGGTATGCAGTGGTGCAAGTTTATTTGCGTACACCTAATTGCGAAATCTAACCTAACCCTTCTCCGTTGGTCTGCCTGGTCTCCTACGACTCGCATGTGGCACCCGGCTGGGAGCCGCATGCGGTTCCTTATGGCCTTCTGTAGGAAGTAAATCCGAGCACAGCACTGGGCTCCGGCCTCCGTCTTTAATAAATTTTGTCCTGTCGGAAAGGCAGGGGCCTTTTCGACTGTTACTCCCACGTCCATACGGAACCTATGGCCTTTTCCGGTGCATTATCCTCTGCCCACTACTTGATGCAGAGCTCCCCTCTTTTTTGGCCACCATTTCGAACTGGTGTTAGGATTTTTCAGCACCTTGAAAGATGTCGTCCTAAGGCCTGCATGAGGTCGATTTCCTTTCGACTTTATAATGTCCAGTGAGGCTTCGTCTATGCCCCATATTGATCGGGTGGGGCACGGATTTTCACTCCTCCCGTAGACTCGCCAAATCTTGGTTCTTATCGTCGGGGTAGCCCTTTGGATGCTGATTAGGATCAGCCCCGTCGGCTTTGGTGGTCGCCCCAAAAGCATGCTCAATTTCGTGAGCTTCGCGAGTAGGTCCCCTTCCTCAGTTTCTTTCAGTCGGAGCCCTTTCGCCAGCTTCAGGGTTTTGATCCTGGCTCTCATCCAGTCCCTGCTGTAGTTGTCTTCGCAGACAGCTAGACGTTGGCTTTTTTGGCCGGTTTCTCTGCTGAGGGAGGTGTAGAGAAGTTGGAAAGGGTCGCGGTTTCCCTAGCCCTCTTCCTCTTTTCTGCCCCAGGCTTAATTTGGGGTCTGTCGCTGGTTTTTTCGGGTTGATGAAAATACAGTCATCCTTCCGCAGAGCCTCTTGCGAGGGACCTGTCGGTTTCGCCTGGTGCCTACAGGAAATCGTTCGGAATACTGCTCCCCCAGTACAATGCAGCCCTCGGCACGATGTCTCCCACTTTGGTTAGGGGCCCCTCTCCGTTAGCTTCTGTGATCCGCTGCCCGCCCACCAAGATGAGCTCAGCAACTTATCACAGAATTTCAAGGGTACACCACGTGGAGGTGGAGATAGTAATTGGAGTCAAGATCTAGACCCCTTGTACCCCATGTTAGATATTTCTTAAATGAGTGTGAGTGTTCTCAAAAAAAAATACAAATCCTTTTTCTTATTTATTTATTCACCCAAAAAGATTGTACAATCTATAATAGGCAGAATCGATAGAATTCAATTACACAGAATGAATCGATTAAGAATTAAGTGAGTGTATTTATATTTATCACAACTTTCTCCCAGGCCAAGTAAATGTTCTCGTGCTAACTTGAAAAATTTTCCATATGTAATGGCTCCCTTGACAATATTTGGCAGCTCATTAAACCAAATGACTGTTTGGTACGTCAGTTTTTTGCGTCCTACATTTGAAGTTGATGGTAGTATATATATGTCTTGTTTAGTTCTTGTATTATACGTATGTATATCATTACCGAGTACAATATCAATTGTATTCACCATAATGTTCTTGATTTTATATATTAGTCTAATACTGTCAAGTTTGATTATATTATTA
The DNA here is from genome assembly GCA_013387265.2 of Cryptolaemus montrouzieri. NCBI lineage: Eukaryota > Metazoa > Arthropoda > Insecta > Coleoptera > Coccinellidae > Cryptolaemus > Cryptolaemus montrouzieri. The sequence goes on along the minus strand of JABFTP020000165.1, from coordinate 20,729,364 downwards.
ATATCTAGCAGCTTAAGTTCTTGATATAGTTCTTCGGTATGTATTCTGGGTTCTCTATGAAATAATATTTTCAAAAGTTTATTCTGTGCAACTTGCAATTTATGGAGGTCTCGTTTTCTTGCTTGTCCCCAAAAAGCTGCTAGATAATTCAAGATTTAACTCACATGGGCATGGTATAGTAAGTACTTAGTTTTATTATTAAATAAGTATGATGCTCTTCTAATGAGATATGACAGAGTGTGAACCTTTGAAACTAAATGCACTATGTGATCGGCGAAATTTAAATGATTGTCCAGCTTCAATCCAAGATATGTAGTTGTATCACTCTCCCGAATCTTAATGCCATTAATAAAAAGCTCAAGATTTTCTGGTCTACTAGAGTTGAAAACAATATAGATACATTTCTTTTCACCTAGTTTTATTCTATTCCTATAAGTCCATTGGCAAATCTTATCCAAATCATCTTGGCCTTTCTGAAAATATCCGGCAATGATCCTGAATAGAACAGACCAGTGTCATCAGCATACAGCACTATGTGTCCATGGAGATCAATGTCACAGATGTCATTTATATATATTAAAAACAATATAGGTCCAAGGACTGAGCCTTGGGCTACTCCACTAATCACTTCAACTCTATCACTCTCTTCTCCGTCTATTACAGTATACTGCTGCCGATTTGTTAGGTATGATTTGAAGATTTCAAAGACGCTACAATTTAGTCCCATGTTTTTGAGCTTTCGAAGTAATATTTTGTGACATACTACATCAAATGCTTTGCACAGGTCTAAAAATACTCCAACTACGTTATTTCCATCGTCTATTTCTTTACGGATGTATTCCATTATGGCTGCTACAGCCGTCTGAGTACTTTTTTATTCATAAATCCATTCTGATTATTATATAGAAAGTCAATATTCTTTAGGTATTCTAGGAGTCTGTTTTTTAACACAATTTCAAAAATCTTCGAAAATGTAGTTATAACTGAAATTGGTCTATAATTGCTAGATTCGTCTTTTGGCCCCCTTTTATGAATTGGTGTAACCTTGGTTACTTTCAGTATATCTGGAAATGTACCTCGGATATATGATTATTGATCAATTTTGATATGTAAGGTGCTATCACAGATTTAATTTCTTTGATAATTTTTGTTTTTATATTGTCGTGTCCTAGTGATGCATTTGTTTTTGATTCATTTATTATCTTTTCGATCTCTTCTGATGTTGTTTTTCTCAGATACATAGACGCACTTTCATTGGAAACTTCTGGCTGTAATATTCCAGGTGTACTAATTTTAACTTTTTTACAACATCAACAAAATATTCATTCAGGACATTAGCTATTTTTCCAGACTCAGTATATATATATATATATATATATATATATATATATATATATATATATATATATATATATATATATATATATATATATATATATTTTGTTTTGGATTAAGTGTTCCGTTTATCAAGTTGAATTGTTTTTGATAGAGCCGTCTGTCTTTTCGAATAATCTTTCATGGTTCGTCTTCTTATTATAAATTATTTTATTTTTTATTTTCCTTTGCAATTCTTTCAATTTGAAATGTAATTATTCCGATGGAGGGTTCTTCTTGGACAGTGCATATGTTTTACCTCTTTCTTTCATTAAATCGTCAAGATCCTTCGTATACCACCCTCGCAAATATTGGTTTATGTCTTTATTTGTCAAACTAAGGGGGAAAAGGATTTTCGGCCTCGCAGATATTTTTATTTCCTTTGTGATCCATGGTTTCATATCTTGTTGTTGAATCGTCTTGAATGTAAAAATGTTCTAAATTAGAGTTTTCATTCTGTCAAGAAACCTTTCATATGCCTTATTTACGTCTCTGGAATTGGTTATTTCAATCCATATTCCGCATTTGATCTCTTAGGGAGTCCAACTTCGATGTTGAAACAATTCTCATTTTATTCTCTTTAGTGACCTTTGTTGCAGGTTCTTTGGTTTTACTAGGCTTTCTCAACATAGTCAACATTTAAGAATTATGCCTTGAGAAACTGATAGGTAGTACCTCCTCTGTGCACTGAGAAGGAAAATTCATAAGTACCTTATCAATTAAACTACGCGAAGTACCGACTGAATGTGTATAGTCTTTTATTTTTGGACTTAAACCACTAGAAACAAAGAAATCAGCGAAAATATCCAATTTTCGTGAGGGTGTTAAGATCTATATTGAAATCACCGCAAGCCACTACCCTGTAATCTTTGAATAGAGCAAACACATTCAGTGATGAATAGAAGGGCTCAACAAAAAATCCTATGTTCCCCGAAGGTGGTCTATAGATTGAGAAAATTACAATTTTGAGTTTTTTACTGGTACCACAACAAACCCCAAAATCACCCTCTACTCCGAAGTTCTTCACCATAGGCACCTAATCAAAGTTTAGGTCTGACAAGGCATATATGCAGGAGCCACCATAAGGCGTTGACCTTGAGAAATGCGAGACCAATACGTATTCCGACACGCAAGCCATCCCAATTCCATCATCAGGAAACCAATGCTCAGATATACAAATTACCCCAGGCTTCATATCCAGACTACTAAGGAAAATCTCGAGGTCAAATATCTTGTTTTTCAACGATTTAATATTTCGGTGTAAGACCAATAACTTTTCATTACACTCAGCAGAACGATTATTCATCTCCTGCCTTTTTGGCGAACTGTAATCCACATTACTTAATATCTGGTTTCCATTACCTACGGCTAAGTTTGATCCTCTATGGGATCCATCATCTGAAATTTTCCCATGTCATTCCTTCTACTGATTCTGTCTTAAGTAGCCAGATGATGAATCGAAATATTCTGATTGAGGGTGATACACCTGATGTTGAATATTGTAGTCGACTTCGACACCTATGCTCAGTTTTGAACTTTCTTCTGTATTTTGATTTCTATACTACAATTATAATTACATTTTTTGAAGGCCTTGAGACCAGCGTGCATTCTCTGAGCAATCCTGTAATTCCCAGCAGTAGTCTAATTTCCCATGATTATGAGGTTTGTACTCATACTATAGAGTTCTTTTGTTATTAGGCATTAGGAATTTCATCGAAATCTGTAAAACAATTTTATTTTCCCACAATTTTGAAGTTGGATATTTCAAGATATAAAAAGAACATAATAATTTAAATGAATTAATATGAAGGTAAAAGGAACGCACATTAAATTGACAGTTGAGTAACCTCACTTTTACGAACAGCTTATGATTTGTTTATGTATTTTAATTTTGAAATTGAGTTACTACTGATATTAGTCTTAGTCTCCTATCAGTTGAAATTTAAAATTAAGCGAACCGTGTTCATAATGAGAATAAAATATTTATGGACTATTCTGACACCTTTTTGTGAAAGAAAACCGTTATATGAATTACCAGGAAAAACAGTTGCTGTAGATCTATCATGTTGGATATGCGAAGCTCAAAATATATCTGAATATCAAGTGCAGCCTAAGATGTATCTCAGGTCAGTTCTTAAGAAACTTTCTTTAAAATTGCCTTCTAAATATTCTGAAATGTTCCTATGTAATTGTAGTTTATGTTTTGCTGTTCAAGGAACCTCTACTTTAGAACTTCCTATTTACTACTCATGGAAGTGTATCCAATATTTGTATTAGAAGGAAAAGCATCTGAGCTTAAGTACGACACTATAGCTGCTAGAAATGCAATACGATTTAAAGGGGCTAAACCTAAAACAGATGGTGTAAAAACTGGAAAAGATCGTACAAGATTTCATTATGGATTGAAACAATGTCAGGAAATGCTAAAATATATGGGTTTAGTATGTCTTACTGGTAAAGGAGAAGCAGAATCATTTTGTGCTTACTTAAATCAAGAAGGAGTAAGGAATATCTCTTTAATATCCGCAAATTATGTTCTGCATATGTTCTATTTGTAAAGTTAGTATATGGATGTATAAGCCAAGATTCCGACTGCTTCGCTTATGGTGCTCAAGTTGTTTATAGAAATTTCTCAATTTCATCTCAAGGGTCACATTCTGCAGGTGGGGGGGGTGTAGATGTCTAGACATTAGGAAAGCAACATCAAGTTTAGGTAAGTTAAAAAATTGTCAACACAGAGTATCTTGCTGGGAATTTCTAGTAGAAATATCTCGGAAATGGATTAATTAAGCTTCATGAACATTTGTTTAGGGGGGGTTTTCGAAGATGTTCTCACGATGTAGAATATCATCAACTTTCTACCAGACGTCTCCAATTATATAATTTCAATAGTAAATAATAATAATAATTTATTGTTTATAGCTGATGCTAACAAATTAGACATTTAGTACTGATGTGAAACATCTACGCACATCAAGACTTATATAAACACAACAATATTTAAAATATATAACCCATAAATCAACGCCCTAAGCGGGGGTTGCAATCCTTGAACATTTTAAATAGGGAAGATGGGTCGAGAGATGACTCAAAAGAAAGGTGGTGTCTTTGTCTACATCGCCTTGAACGAATTTCCATTTTTAATTGAAAAGTGTAGAAGATACAGGGTGAGCAACTGAAAAATAGGGAAGACCATTTCCATGAGACTATTCAAGTTTCAGGGAAGTACAATGGAACAGATCCATGCTGATCAATGGCAGTCATCATCAAGTACCATCCTCATCTCGAATTTCAACCCCTAGAGCAGGGGTGACCACCCTTGAAAATTTGGAAGAGTGTAGATGGGTCGAGTGATACCTCGAAAGAAAGGTTTTATCTTTGTCTGCATCCCTCTCAACGAATTTTCATTTTTGATTGAAAACTGTAGAAGATACAGAGTGAGCTACTGAAAAATAGAATTATTGCGAGCAGTCATGAAGGCAATCGAAATCCTTTACTTGAAATTTATCACTGGATCGAAATATTACCCCTGCTCTAGGGGTTGAAATTCGAGATGAGGGTGATTTCGGAAGATGACAGCTTTTGATCTAAAATGAATCTATTCCGGTTTTTCGCACTAATACTCCAATAGTCTTGGGGCGATAGTCTTCTCTATTTTTCAGTGGCTCACTCTGTATCTTCTACAGTTTTTAATCAAAAATGAAAATTCTTTCACGGGAATGCAGACAAAGATAATACCTTTCTTTCAAGTTATCACTCGATCCATCTACCCTCTTCCAAATTCTCAAGGGTTGTCACCACTGCTCCAGGGGTTGAAATTCGAGATGAGGATGGTACTTGATGATGACTGCCATTGATCAGCATGGATCTGTTGCATTTTACTTCGCTGAAACTTGAATAGTCTCAGGGAAATAGTCTTCCCTATCTTTCAGTCGCTCACCCTGTATCTTTTACAGTTTTCAATCAAAAATGAAAATTCGTTCAAGGCGATGTAAACAAAGATACCACCTTTCTTTTGAGTCATCACTCGACCCATCTTCCCTATTCAAAATGTTCAAGGAATGTAACCCCCGCTAAGGAGGTTGATATTTCAGGCAAGTTTTGTACCCCAAAAGTTGTCCCTGTTGATACAAAAATTGACCTGTTTTTGCGTTTTGATCAGAAATGAATATCTTGGTAGATATAACCTCTGTTTAGTTTTCGTTGAAGCACCCTGTATGAACAAACTATGTCCGAAAAGGAATTTTTTCTTTGCAAAACTTAATACAGTCCTTTCTAAATATTTTAGCGGTTTTACATCCTTCAACAGAATTTATTCAATGAATCCATTATGAAAGAGGCTATTTTTGACTGAAATTTGTAGTTACTCGATCAATATATAGATTATTTCTCGAACGTGTCCGATAGTCATGAACCTCATGAACGAAAGTAATATGTTTATATAGGTGTTGCGGGTACAGCTCATTCATAATCTTGAAGACAACAGTCATGGTGTTAACACACAATCTGACACACACTAAGAAGTCCCATGGTTTCAAGCATACAACTAATTCTAGTCATATTTCAAAATAGAAGGTAACATCTGGTTCTGTTTGGTTTGTAAATTATTCAATTCAGTTTTATTCAACAAAAAAGTATGCTGGAATAATAATTGAAATGAGGCAGAATTATTTATTTATTTATTTATTGGGCGAAAGTATTACATAATTACATGCAAATACTCCACATAGAGTAATAAAACTCAATGCGTGGTGAGGCATGAAAACTACAGAAAAATAAGGCTAAAGAATCAACCATAACTAAAACTTAAACAAATAAATTATCTGAATGTGCTCAAATACTGACTTAACTATGTACTTCAGACATTTAAGAAAAACCCAAGTACCCCTATAACAATAATTTTAAATTTTATAAATTTTGAAATCATTTCCCATATTGAAACAACAAAATCCCCCAATAACTTCAAAACCCAATCCCTATCTCTCCTCCTGTTACACAGATACAAATTTCTCAATAAATTTTTTTAATTTTTTCTTATAAGAGCCTGTCGTGGTTCTTAGAGCCTTCAAATCCTCAGGAAGATTACTAAATAGTTTAAGAGCCTTGATATAACTATCCTTGAATCGTATTGTCTTGTTTATTTTAGGTAGGATTATATTCCTATTTCTGGTTCTTGTGCCAATGAGGTATTTTTGTTTGAATGTTTCATAATGGTATTGAAATGACTCATACGCAAAAATCTCTCTAATGTTCAGTATATTTTCAGGAGAAACAACTGATTTTTTAATTACTTTCAATCATTTATGCTGTAGTTACTCTAACAAAGACAGACAATTGCTGTACACACCTCCCCAAGCAATATTACCATATGTGATAATACTATTGAAAAAAGCACGATAAAACAATTTTAACGTTGCAGTGGACATAAATCGAGTAAGCCTGTGAAAAACGAAAACCAAGTATTTCGTTTTGTTGACGATGTATTCAATATGTTAACCCCCAAATATTTACAGTGTTCAACTCTTCTCAAAGACCTACTCAATTTTTATATCTACCTCCCTCGGGACACCCTCACAATAGTTTCCAAAAGATATAAATACAGACTTCTCAACATTCAATGACAATTTATTCAATTTTGACCAAATGGCGACTTTTTCAAGTTATTCATTAAAATTGTTTTGTGTTCCTGACCTTGTGCTTTCAGCTGATATAATAGCTGTACCATCAGCATAGTATATTATTGATTCGTGAGATTGAGAAGTTAACAGATCGTTTACGTAAATAACGAATAAAAGCGGTCCGAATATCGTACCTTGAGGCACACCCATCTTAACAAATTCACTATTACTTTCAGTACCATTCATTCTCACTTTTTGGTCTCTACCATTAAGATAACTTTTCAACAAGTCAAGCACCTTTCCCCTTAGTCCCAGAAAATATAATTTGTCCAGCAGAAATTTGTGATCAACTAAATCAAAAGCTTTGGCCAAATCTAAGAAAGCTATTATGACAGGTTTACTCTGATCAAGTTTTTTATATAATATACTTGTAATGAAATGTAACGCATCTTTGGTGCCCCTTCGCTTAACAAATCCGAATTAGTTTTTTGAAATCATGCCGTGAGTTTCTACAAAATTATAAATTCGATCATAAACAATTTTCTCAAGGATCTTAGCAATATTTGAAATTAGAGAGATTGGCCTATAATTAGTGACGCTGCTCTTGTTGCCTGATTTATGAATCGGTATTATATCAGCACTTTTGAGTACTTCTGGCCAAACTGCCCTTCCTATACACATATTAAAAATATGGGTTAACGGATCAACTATAAACTCTGCTAATGTTTTCAGTGTTTTTGTATCAATCATATCTACACCTTCTTTTTTAGGTTTCATATTTCTTATTATAGATCCTACTTCTGAACTGCTGGTAGGCTTAAGATACAATGTATCACAAACCATGCTTGGCACTTGAATTTGTCTTCCGGATGGCTGTATAATCGAATCACCTAACTTTGCCCCAACCTCTTTAAAATAATTGTTCATTTCATTTGATATCTCAAAATTATCTGTAATCTTATTTCTATTTTCATCAATTAAAAATTTTACATTAGTACTGTTGCCAGGTTTTCTATTAATTCTGTTGTTTATTATTTGCCATAACTTTCTAGGATTAGTGATATTAGACTCAATGGCTCATTTATCAAAATTATTTTTACTTCAAAAATTACTTTGTTCAATACCTTAAGATAATTTTTGTATTGATTTTTCAAAAGAGCCCTTATTTGCTGCCCACATATTATATAGAGTTTCCTTAGTTTCACATGACTTTATAATACCAGCAGTGATCCATTTTTCGTTAGATCTTCTAGATTTTTTTAACGAAACTTGCCCTATTTATACAATATCTTATCTGCCCAATTGATGTATTGATAGATATGTTTGGATCCTGAATTAACAATAACGAATTCCAGTTGTTATATTTAGCTACCTTACTTAGTTTACTGTAATTAATAGTTCTACAACTGTCCTGTTTCACACTTGATAGTGTTAATTTTTCAATTTCAACTAAAAGTGGGTAACGGTCTGTGATCAAGTTCTTCAATGTACACATTTCACTTTCGATGGCTGCAGTTTTATGGAATACATTGTCAATACACGTTCCTGGCGAATTATTTTCGGCTGGTCTAGTAACTTCCCGAAAACCTTACCTATAACCACGCTCCAAACAAGAACACAATAGTTCTTGACTATTCACATCGTTAGTGAGTAGATCTATATTGAAATCACCAACAATATAATGGTTCTTAGTAAATTCTTTCTTCACGAGATAATATTTGAAGTCCTCAATAAAATCAAACTTACCCAAGTCATGAAACCTATAAAATGAAGAGATCTAGAGATTCTGTCCGTCATTCGTAATAATACAAGTGTTAATTATGCTAAGATTTCCACACCTCACAACCTCGTTATCCTCCTGTACATCAGCGCGAACGTAAGCAACAACACCATCCGCTATGTTTAGTCTACTATTGTTATACTACATTCTATAACCATGAATATGGAAATATCTATAATGTTCAGAATTCCAGGATGCAGCACAAGCGATATAAATAAGTCTAACCTTTAAACTATCAAGAAAAGTTTACAGTTTTAAGTAATTCGCATTAAGGCTTCTTATATTTAAATAAAAAAAATGATATCTTCGTTATTGATCATTGATCATCGCACAACTCAATATAATCTTTCCGTCTGAAAAAGATCCTCCCGCAAATTGTCCAAATAGTCGAAAGCATGATTACCTGCCATCTCAATTAGAAACTTTGGATCTTGAATTGTTTTCACTATGTTGTCGTATAGGGATTTCTGTTTTTCCATGTTCCATGGGAGGCAATGATGAACCAGATATTGTTTTATACAAATCATCATCAATGTGTTTAGGTATTATTGGTTTACAAGGATAGTCCTTTGATGTTATGAGTTTATCAAACTTCAACTTCAATATAGCACATTTTTCAGTATCCATTATCAGATGTATTGTGTTATATGTAGTCTCAAACTTGTTATTACTATACGTACAATTGGGATATTGATTATTTTCTCTATTATGACATTGTTCAGTGAGGTGATTATTACTACATGTGAGGCAGGTGATATTGTTCCTGCATTTTTTTTATTATGTCTGAAAGCTCCACATTTAGTCCAAGGTATTAGGTTGAAATAATCAAATACTTGACACTGTTGAGGGCCTACAAAAAGTTTATATTTGTTATTCACTATTATAGTCTTATAGATTAATTTTTTCGACCATACAGATAGGCATTTTCCAATTCTATTGACAAGATAAATTTTCTTCGATATTTTAGCTGCTACATATGTAGCATGACCAGAAAAGTTCAGATTTTCATCTATAACTACTCCCAAATATTTACATTCTTTAATTTGCGCTATTCGTTCTCCTTCAATATAAATTCCTGTGTGGTTATCTGTGTCAATTGAACTATACCTATTTTTGATAATCATAAATTTCATTTTCTTAATATCAATAGTTATGCTGTTACAATCCAACCACTCACCAATCACTGAAAGTTCCCTATTCAAAACATCAACGACCCCTTTATGAATCATCTCCAACACAGAAGAGCAATGTGTCGTCGGCAAAAAACTGTACACCACACTCTCTAACACACCGAACAAGATTATTGATATACAGCAAAAAAAGGTCCGGCTCCAATACAGTCCCACGAGGAACTCCAAATTCCTACACTAAAGATGCTGATATTTTCTCTCCAAATCTAGTAGCCTGTGAACGATCACTCAGGTATTCTTCCATCCACTTTATCACAGTCTTGCCAAAGCCATGTTTTTTCAATTTCCGTATGAGCAACAAGCGACAAATTGTTTCGAAAGCCCTTCTAAAATCCAAAAATACGACTCCAATGATTTTCCTACTTTTTAAGGCACTTTTCCACTCAAAAAGAACTGACTGCAACACACTCTCACAAGAATTATTTCTTCTAAATCCAGACTGATATCTGGTGAGTAGTTTGTTTTTTTCAATTTAATCAACTATCTGTTCGTTTACTACCATTTCCAAAAACTTCTCGAGAACGGGCACCATATTGATAGCTCTGAATTCTTCGCATCTATTTGTATTGGGCTCTTTTCCATGGGGACAATCGTTGAAAATTTCCACGCTTCTGGAAATGTTCCGGTTTCCAAGCTGCTGTTTATAAGCTCTAAAAATCTGTTATCTATGACAATGAATGCTAATTTCAGTATTTGGGTATTTATACCATCCACACTGCTTTTTTATTTTTCATTTTCCCAATTATATTTTTGAAATCAGCAAAACTTGTCAACCTAAACTCCTCCAATTTGCATTCAACTTGCGGGATCATGTCCAATATTTTCTCAATTTTATCAGGAGTGGTCGTAGGAACAATATCATTTATACTATGTATGAAATATTTATTGAACTCATTAGCTATTGCAATATCCTCCCTAACCGGGATTCCATTGAAAACAATTTCCTTTTTTCGTGTATCTTTGTGACGACCGACTAATTCTTGTATGGTTTTCCACATTTCTATAGAATTTCCAGTGTTTTCATTGATTTTTTTTCATGTAGTAATTTTCTTACCGAACCCTGATCAGTTTCAACTCTTTGTTCCTTTGGCATTTAAATGTGTTCCACTCCTGCATGGATCGTGTTGCTATAGCTTTTCCATACATTCTATCCCTCAGACGCATACTCTCCTCGATTTCCTTACTCCACCACTTATTATCACTCCATTTATTTTATATTATACGTATCTTTGAAGGAGCATGCTTGTTCAATACTTCCAGTATAGATTTTTCTACGTTTTCTGCCATTATATTTGTATCTGTGGTGTCTCCATCCCATGCTGTATCTATTAGGTCCAACTGAAAACTAAGCTCATCGAAATTTTTCAATATAATATAATATGTTTATTCGTTCAGAATAATAGCTCATACGGGTGATGAACATGTCTAAAAGAGTACGAGTATATACAGCACATAACACAGAAATATGGACAACAAATTTGACATATAGGTGACATACACATGCAATACAATACAATACAATTTCAAAGGAAATACATGCAGCACCACAATATATCAATGTTATCCATCAGAAACTCCTGCACTCCATAGTGGGCTTTCCCCAATAAAAACTGCTTCATTTTAAATTTGAAGATTCTCAAAGCAAATTGTCGAATATTAGCTGGAATTTTGTTGAAACACTTATAGATGAGAAATGTACATTTTTTTGAAGGTGAGTAAAATTGTGTTTATAAGTTTTCAGCCTGGATTTATGTCATAGATATTGTCATTAGTCGAGGAATTCATTAAGTTTTCGTTTTACAAAATAGACACACTCGTAAATATAAAGACTCGGCAGCTATCGCGATCTTTTAGATTCAAAATAGATCTTAAACACTTCTTTTGAAGGATGAAAACCCTTTCTGCTTCCTGTGCATTTCCCCAAAAAATCAAGCCGTACCTCAGCCTTGATTCCACAAGCGCCGAATACGTCAAGAAAACTGTCTCTAAATCCACCAAGATGGAAAGGATTCTAAAAGCGTAACAATATCTACTAATAGAGTTTGCTATGTATTCGATATGTTGAGACCAGTCAAGTCTAGTATCCAGCCTGACACCAAGAAAGGCTACTTCATTATTTTCTTTTATTAAGTCACTAAAAATTTCAAATATCACAGACTTCCACCAGTGAAAGAACCGGGGTTGTTTACATTATCAGCATCGAACGTGTTGAGATGCATTTTGTTATGTCAAATTTCTTCCATCATTCCATAACATTCATATCAGGATCACATTCCATATTATCCAATATGATTTTGAAGGTTCGTCTAATGCAGGGGTCTCCAAACTTTGAAGCCTTAGGGCCATAATATTTTTTTCGGTACGTTACAAGGGCCAAAACAATTTTAATTTTTCTGCCCACCTAAGCAAACATAGGCGTTTTGCATTTCAATTACTATTGATTGTGTATTCAGTATATTGTGACGAGTAGGGACATCTAGTGGTGAGTAGTAATACTATGCAGATCTATGATGGAGGTACTATCTAGTTCGGCTACTAACAGGTGGCATATTTAAGAATTTCCGCATTGGTACGAGAAGTTCTGGTTCTGACTAGTTTTTTCGATCACTTCTACATGGTAGTAATTGTATAGGTATAAAAAGGCTAGCGGTGCCATTGCGAGTCAGTTTGCGTTGGAAAGGCGAAGGAAGCGAAACTGCCTATTGTGAAATAAAGTAACACCCGTGCATAAGTAATAGTATTTTGGTTAGACTTGTTTTATGTTCGATTTATTAGTATGGAAAAGAAGCGATAAATAGACAGTGAATGCCGAACGTTGCAAGATAAATGGAACTTCCAGTATTTTGTGATTGAGTGCAATAATAAGGCGCTATGTCTAATTTGTAATGATGCCATAGCTGTTCTCAAAGAATATAACATTAAACGTCACTATGAATCGAAACATCTTCAAAAATACTCTAAATAAACAAGAAGTTTGCGGACGGAAAAATTTGAAACTTTGAACCGCGGACTGAAATCGCAGCAATCTTTGTTTACCAAAGCAAATGCTGAGCAAGAGTCTGCAACTCGCGATAGCTTTCGTGTGGGTCTTGAAATTGCAAATAGTGGAAAACCATTCTCAGATGGAGAAATGATAAAAGACTGCTTGATTGCAGTAGCGGAAGAAATATGCCCCGAAAAGGTAAATTTACACTCAGCAAACACCGTGACTCGGAGGGTGCAAGACATTGCAGAAAATATATCATCTCAACTGTCTGACAAAAATGGACATCTTGAGTGGTTTTCTCTAGCCTTGGATGAGTCAACGGATGTGTCAGATACTGTTCAGGTGTTGATTTTTATTCGTGCAGTAGATGAAAGCTATGACATATATGAAGAACTGCTTGATATTGATAATATTCACGGCACGACAACTGGGGCAGATATTTTTAAGGGAGTTGAAAATGCCATTAATAAAAAGAACCTTCGATGGAAAAACTTTAAATGTATCACCACCGATAGAGGCAAAAATATGCGTGGAAAAAATAAAGGAGTGGTCGCACTTGTGTCAAAGGCTGTAGAAAATGATGGTGGTTCAAAACTATTAGTCTTACATTTTATCATTCATCAACAGTTCTTGTGTGGAAAATGTTTGGATTTGTCTGAAGTTCTAAAACCATTCATATCAGTTGTTAATTTCATCAGATCCACAGGACCGAATCACCGATAATTCCGCGAGTTTATTGAAGAGATTGGAGAAAATGACTTGACGTATCATACTGTCGTACGCTGGCTTAGTTGCGGAAAAGTCCTTAAGCGTTTTTTTGAACTTCGAGCAGAGATCGAAATTTTTTTGAATGAGAAGCATCGGCCTTGTGCCGATTTAGGAAACAGTGAATGGCTGTGGAGATTAACATTCTATGTTGATTTCATAAATCATATGAGCGAACTAAATTTGAGATTGCAAGGAGAAAATCAGCATCTCCCTGATTTATACACCAATATCAAAATGTTCAAGAAAAATTATGGATTCGCCTCGTTCAAAAAAAAAAAAGATTCTACAAGCATATTAAACAGTTATAGACCCATTTCACTTCTTTAACCTAACATAGTTGCCCGAACTAAAACATCGAAATTTGTCTACCCTGTACAATAATGAAAAAAAGATTAATTATTCAATGCCAATTTTTTCAGGTTTCGGTCGCAATAAAATCATAGCCTTAGCTTTATTGTGTGGCAGTGACTATTCGGAAGGAGTACAAGGTGTTGGGAAAGATTGTTCCTTGAAACTTTTTGAAAAATACTCGGACGAAGAGATATTGGATAGAATGAGACAATGGAGAAATCAACCGTCGATTTTCGAAGAATTCGAGAGAAAATTAGGTGATAAAATATTGATTTCTTGAAACCTTTCTATGACTTTCCCGCGACTCAACCACCTGACTTCCGTGTGAAGAACTAAATCAGTGTGTTCAGCTGACTCCCTATCTTCCAACTTAAAGAGCCGCCGTTGCAACCTACGTGCACGGATGGAATTCACAATTTTTGTTGCAATGACCATAATTTCCTCCGTGTTTAAAACTTTTGAACACAAAACTTGTTAATGTATAATGCTATGGAATGAAAAAAATGATGGGAAATCTTCATTAGCTCGACACAATGCCACAAAACCGTTTTTGTTTCCAGTCATTGCTGGTGCTCCATCGGTTGTAATGCACACTAATTTATCTATTGGTAGCTTGTAGTTTTTTACATAATTGAAGAAAACGTCATATATATCTTCGCCACAGGTCTTCCCCTTCAGAGGAATGATTGTCAATAATTCTTTTTCAGCCAACGTGTCATTGAATACCATCCGAATAGAAAACACAGCTGGGCAGTGTCTGTCATATCGGTGGATTCGTCGAACTGTAAAGAAAAGTATGTACATTTCATGATACCATGTTCTAGTTTATCTGCCATGTTCTGACTCATGACTTCAATACGCCTTGTTATAGTCGGACGAGATAACTGAAGTTCTCTAATAGCAGACATAATTTCTGTTTTATTTTTAAAATCTCCAAATAAAGTCTCACCCGCTTCAATAAATGCTTCCTTCACAACCGATCCATCTTCGAATGATTTCTCGTGTTTCGCCAATATATGAGATATTTCAAATGATGCGATCGTAACAGCTTTTGATTGTTTTGCTGGTCTTGTGATCATGGTTTTTTCATTTTTCAAACAAAATATCAAATCACGTACCTATCGTTTTCTTAATTCAGTCTGTGGCGGAAAATCCTTTTCATAGTTTTTATGAACCGTTTTATGATGCCTCTCTAAGTTACCACGCTTAGGTATTGCAACTGACGTACGTCAATAAGACAAATGCACTTATCCTTCACCATACAAAAGAAAAATCCTTTCTCCCAATCGTTATTAAAATGATACGTTTTAGATTTCTTCGCTGCACTCATTTTGTTCTGTTCAATAATAAACTTTGTATCGACGTAGTATTGCCTTCAAGTTACAATTCAGAATGGTCAAACGCGCTGCCCGAAATTTCTAGAAAAGTGGCAAGAATAAAAATGCGGATTTTCTTTGACAAGTACAGCGCGTTCCTTTGATAAAGGCGCCTTTATATGCTAGTAGAGTGTTATTTTATTCGTAGTGAATTTTTGTAGATTAGTTACCTACTTATTAAAAATTTTTGTCTTCTCGAGATCTACTCAAAAAGCCCTAGCGATCGACCGTTTGAGCACCCCTGTACTAAAACATCAAAAATAGGACACCCCTGTTCCGTTGAGTCGCCTCGTATAAACTTCTTCCATTCTCTATTAAACACAACCCATTTTATTTTCAGAAATTCACCACAAAACATCTTGGCTGGGAAGAAGTATATTCGTTTGAAAAATTTTTACCAATTCTGACGAGATGGCAGTTACTAAATCATAGCAGCCTAGATGTATTAGAACAGACCCAGAAATTGCGGGGTTTCTTGTGTCCATAATATATAAAGAAAATAAGAACGTTGAAAGGTGAGTGAATATTTACAAAACGACTTTCTTCTTATCAAAGTATCTTCATAAAAGTTGATCCAATGATCTTTTCATTAAATAATCTACACCAGGGGTGCTCAAACGGTCGATCGCGATTGAAGGTATATTCACGTCGATACAAAGTTTATTATTAAATAGTACAAAATGAGTACAGCGAAGATTGGGAGGAAGAATGTTGTTTTTGTATGGTGAAGGATAAGTGCATTTGTCTTATTGTCGTGCGTCAGTTGCAATACTTAAGCCTGGTAACTTAGAGAGGCATCATAAAACGGTTCATAAAAACTATGAAAAGGATTTTCCGCCACAGACTGAATTAAAAAAACGATAGGTACGTGATTTGATATTTTGTTTGAAAAATGAAAATACCATGATCACAAGACCAGCAAAACAATCAAAAGCTGTTACGATCGCATCATTTGAAATATCTCATATATTGGCGAAACACAAGAAATCATTCGAAGATGTATCGGTTGTGAAGGAAGCATTTATTGAAGCGGGTAAGACTTTATTTGGAGATTTTAAAAATAAAACAGAAATCATGTCTGCTATTAGAGAACTTCAGTTATCTCGTCCGACATCACAAGGCGTATTGAAGTCTTGAGTCAGGACATGGCATATAAACTAAAACATGATATCATGAAATGTACATACTTTTCTTTACAGTTCGACAAATCCACCGATATGACAGACACTGCCCAGCTGTGTATTTTTATTTGGATGATATTTAATGACATGTTGGATCAGGAAGAATTTTTGACAATCGTTCCTCTGAAGGGGTAGACCCTGGGCGAAGATATATATGACGTTTTCTTCAATTTTGTAAAAACCTACAAGCTATCAATATATAAATTAGTGTGCATTACAACCGATGGAGCACCAGCAATGACTGGAAACAAAAACGGTTTTGTGGCATTGTGTCGAGCTAATGAAGATATCCCATCATTTTTTTCATTCCATAGCATTATACATCAACAAGTTTTGTGTTCAAAAGTTTTAAACACGGAGGAAATTATGGGCATTGCAACAAAAATTGTGAATTCCATCCGTGCACGTAGCTTGCAACGGCGGTTCTTTGAGTTGCAGTTGAAAGATAGGGAGTCAGCTGAACACACTGATTTAGTTCTTCACACGGACGTCAGGGTGGTTGGGTCGCGGAAAATTCCTAGAAAGGTTTCAAGAATTTTTGCCAGAAATAACAGTTTTTCTAAACGAAAGAGGTGATGACACTCAGATGTTGAAAAACGAAAGATGGCTGATTGATTTGGCATTTTTGACTGTAATCACAATGCACTTAAACCCCATTAACTTGGAACTTCAAGGTAAAGGAAAACGCATTCAAAAGTAAATTGCAACATATGATAGATCAACTGAAACATTTTCCGTCTTTTAAAGCAAGGATTCCTCAGTTATAAATTACGATACGTATGAGGCTGAATAATCAAATATTTTGGGACAATTCGAAGTACGTTTTCATGATTGCAGTAAATTGGTAAAAATAGCACCATTTATGAGTTATCCTTTTTCATGTAAAACATTGGGGAATTAACTACTTAAATAGCAAGTCAGTTTAATATAACTCATGTTCTGTTGAGAATGAGTTGGTGCAGATTATAGCAGATATACATCTCAAAGCTACATTATCTGATACAAATTTCTGCTGTTTTATATCTGATGAAAAATCTCCGAATCTAAGGCAAATCGTCCTTCAACTGTCGGCAATGTTTGGGTACGAGAATTTCGCCTTGCAAGAGGAAATTCCTTAGGTTCGTCAAAATTTGGGTGGCACCCACCATGTACAATGGTGTCGTATATGCCGAAACCCAATAAAGTTGCTATACTCATGTCAATCATGCCACAGTTGATGCCTCTACTGGATATAGTCGAAAGCCAGAAATTATTAATTATTTTAATAGAACAAAAAATGGAGTTGATCTGGTAAAATGTGTTCTTTATACTGGGTGATTCACCAATGGGCAGTGCTCTGTAGCTCGTACACTCTTGAAGATTTTATTTTTGTTCGAACGGAATTGTATTTAGAAAGTAAGAATCTACTTCAGCAATTTATTTTGCAGTAAACAGGGTGTTCCAATTTTGTATAAAAAAATTTTGGATTGTTTCTTCAGACTGGAAGACCACTTTTCTGTTCAAGATTCAGGAGCGGCCTAAACTCTGCTATAATGTCTTTGAGTAATAAGTTTTTTTGGTGAGTTTCGTCACAATATTTTCTTCCGTAAAAATTCATAAAAATAGGCTCTCACACATCGCATGCTCCTTCGGTCAGGGAGGATGAATACTTTTTTCCTTTCGTTTTCTTATTTTCCAAGGATAGCTTCATTGGTGAATTGAAATAGATTATCCTGATTTTATACAGGAGTGACTCAAAAAAAATATTGAATATTGTAATTTTAAAAATATCATATCTTGATTTTTTCAAATAGACCCTGTATTTTATTATTCACGTCAACGCATAAAATATTGTGCTATATTTTTGCAGAAGTAACCTTATCTTTATCTTCGATCATTTTCGAAATATTCGATTATTGGTAAAAATTTTTGATGAAAATTCTACAAACCGTATCAAACTCATCAACATGCATCATTATTCGCACAGAAGTTTTTTTTTCTGTAATGATGCACGTAGTAAAAAATAAAACCTAAACAAGATAATTCTTTCAACGAATGATACAATCTAGATTTTTGAATCGTAAATCGATGTATGTGTTGAAATTTTTTTTATTTGTGCCTTCTGTCAGGTGTCCGGACATATCATATTTATTTTACATGGTGAACTTATCAGTGTTTCCTTATTAAACATTGTTAAAGTTAGGTTTGAACCCAATTTTCTCAATTGACTGCCATGAAGTTCTCCAAAGAAGAAATGGCTGATATGATTTTTATTCTGGGTGAGTGTGATAGAAATTCTTTGTTGGCAAGTAGAGTTTATGCACAAAGGTTTCCTGATAAGAGGCATCCTGGTGCAAGATGCTTTGAAAAACTTCTAATTAGATTTATTGAAACGGGTAATATCGCTTACAGAAGACATGAAAAACCAAAAACTGTTACAGCTGAAGACAACCAGTTAACAGTTTTGTTGACAGTGACAGAGGACCCTCATAAAAGCTAAAGAGAGATTTCTCAGTTAACAGATATAAGTCAAACTTCCGTCCAGAGAATCTTGAAAGTGAATAAATTTCATGCATATCATGTACAGCTGCACCAGGAACTGAACAATCAAGACTATGAAAATCGAATCAATTTTTGCAATTGGTCAAGTGACAAAGTAGCGGAAAATCCAAATATGTTTAGCAGAGTTTTTTTCTCGGACGAGGCAACTTTCCACAAGAATGGGCTTGTTAACAGGCACAACTTTCATTATTACGCCACGGAAAATCCACATCTCATGAGACAAATAGATCACCAGCATCGTTGGTTACCAGAGCATATAAGACAAGATTTGTGGTTTCAACAGGATGGAGCATGGGCACATGATTCACTTCAGGTTAGGGAGCATTTGAATCATGTATTTCCAAACAAATGGATAGGACGTGGTGGTCCTGTTAGATGGTCAGCTAGGTCTCCGGACCTTACAGTCAGTTAATCCGCAAATGTTGTCGAGAGTTCAACGGTCTTTCCTCAGAAGGATTGAGTTGTGTCTACAAAGAAACTGGCAACATTTCGAACACTCATTGAAATAGTTCAACATCTTGTAGATCATCTCACCAAAAACCAATCTATTATGTATTTCATACACGACTACCTTAAAATTTCTCCAATTCTCTGATCAAGTATAATGATATGTACTAATAAACTCTTCTTTTGCAACCTCTGATTTTATTATTTTAGTTTATTTTTTTATTTCGAAAATGGTCGAAGACAAAGATAAGGTTACTTCTGCAAAAATATGACACAATATTTTATTCGTTGACATAAATAAAAAATACAGGATGTTCCATTTGAAAAAATCAAGATATGATATTTTTAAATAATAATATTCAATAATTTTGTGAGTCACTCCTGTATAAAATGAGGATAATCTATTTCAATTCATCAATAAAGCTATCCTTGGGCAATAAGCAAACGAAAAGAAAAAAGTATTCATCCTCTCTGGCCGAAGGAGCATGCGATGATGTGAGAACCTATTTTTATGAATTTTTACGGAAAAAAATATTGTGACGCAACTACTCACCAAGAAAACTTATTACTTAAAGACATTATGGCAGAGTTTAGGACGCTCTTGAATCTTCAAGAAAAAAGTGGTCTTCCAATCTGAAAAAACCTCCCAAGATTTTTTTATAGAAAATTGGGACACCCTATTTACTTCGAAATAAATTGCTGAAGTAGATTTTTACTTTCTACATACAATACCGTTCCAACAAAAATGAAATCTTAACGAGTGTACGAGCTACAGAGCACCACGCCACTGTTATACCCAGTATAGCGTCTCCAGAAACTCTAGAAGATGGTCTCTAACAGTGTTCTTTGACTTGCTAAATTCGAGTACACTCAATGCATTATGCATTTACACAGCAAACAAAAACTATGAAAGTGTTTGCCGTCGTTGCTTTCTGGCTCTCGCTTGTATAAAGGGACTTTCTAGGTATTACGGAGGCAGAAAGACAACCACCAACCTCGGAGGAAACGACAAGTTACGTAGTGCGCCGTTGTCATGATTTTGGAAGGGCGCGTAATAAAAACACTCGAAAGTCATGCACAGCTTGCAAAAAGTTCATTTGTGGAGATCATTCGATCGTTTTTCCTGTGGAGGAAATGTTATGAACAATCAAATTTTAATAAGTAAGTTTATTATGATCTCAATTATGAGAGAAACCTGTGATTTTTGTGCCAATTTCGAGCAGATATTCATTTTTGTTCATTAATTATGCCATAGAGAATGTGACTACGGTTTGTCTATTGTATCTTGTTGAGAAAACTGTACTGATTGAATTTTCATAAGAAAAATAAAGAAATTTTCGATTAAATTCAGTTTAAAATGGACTATGTATGCAATCCGCGCTACTACTATTGTCTCATTTAGGTACGCGACAAAAGACAAAAATCATTGAAAAATACAACATATATCGTAATTGATAATTTGAATATTTGAATTTTTTGCAGTTTATTTACAGCTATAGAAACTTTCAACTTATGCGCGGGAAATAGATCAATACGTCAAAGCATAAAAAATATATAACCTCAAATGTCATCTGTCAAATTGTACTTCTTATACTTAGGACGCCATCTCCTTACGAAGGTTGGCGATCCAAATGGTTATTGTTGTGCGGGAAACCGCAGCTCTGAAAATCTCTATAGATGTCTGTCCGAACCATCTGCGTCTGTCAGCAATGAATTTTGTCTACGTCCGACTGACCATTTTCCTTCGATCTTTCCTTCTATTATCAGGCAGAGAATCTCATATCGTTCGCCTCTCATAATATGTCCTAGGTACTACAGCTTTCACTCCTTGATTGTCGTGAGGAGTTCTTTATGTTTACGCATTTGCTGCATAACCTCTATGTTTGTCTTACGTGCCGTCCAAGATATTCGCCTGTAGGCGTACATTTCGAACGCATCGATTCTCTTTTATGTGGTTGCATCAATAGTCCAGCTCTGACCACAGAACAGACCCTAATGAGAAATAAAACTCAGTGCTTCGACATAGGAAACAATATGACCGTCTCTGCATAGAAACTAGCTACGCGTGCCATTATGGAAAACTAAATCGAAGGCGCCTTATTTGAATTCTAGATTCCCCACGATCGAATTTAACTTAACTGAAATGGGGTATATGAACTGGTCTAATCGATGCAGAGTATTTCTGCCTCAATTAAACTGTTCAAAAATTGAGAAAATAATGAGTATTTTCTCACAGTAATACTTTCATTTTAAAATAACAAAAGTCTCTTGAACCATATATACAGAAAACATTTCCAAAAATTAAATAAATTCTTAACACATGTAAATCAAAATATAAATCACATATCACAGAAAACAGGTACATTCTAACATTCAAAATAAAAAGAAACTGTTTTCACCGCCATCTTCATGGCACTTACCCCATACTGCTTCTGAAAATAGAAAAAAACGCAGTAATAACTGTCTCAAGAAGTTTTTATTTAAATGAATTTGAGATCACTGAAAATTGTTGAATATGGTAAAAATAGGCAATTTCATTACTAATCTTGGAAACTATGGTTGCATTAATATTCCTGATGGGTTCAATTGATAGGTTCATAGTAGAAATACAAACCAAATATATAAAAAAACAATATAAACTCAGGAAATTGAATGAATAATAACAATGCGTATATCACAAAATAAACATGGATTATAGATAACAAAGGGAATGTAGGGTGTAAAGTCCCCAAAAAATTCAATTATTTGGTCACAGATCAATTTCTTACCCCATGAGTGTAAAAGGTGCATGCAGGAAAATAAACAATATCACAGAGTAAAAAACATGTTTGTACATTATAAAAGCCCAGACGAAACAACATGTATAGTACCCCCGACTGTATAAGATCGATGGTAAATAAATAACATGGACATAGTAGGGTGTAGATAACCCGCTCTTTAAAATCACAATAAACACCTATAATTGAACCCGTCAAAGGTTGCTGTTCTACTTCTTTCTGAACCTTTTGGATTTGCTTTCAGTCCCAGAAGTAACAGTTTCCTTCTTTTTATCCTTAATGAATTTAAAAATTAGAAGACTAAGTAGCCCTTTTAAAAATTTCATCTTTCGCCGAATGTAATTGACAACAATCGAATTGAGAAAAATGAGATTCGTAAATATCTTTGAATCTCAAAGCAAGATTTTCCTGATGCTCCTGATAATTCAGGAAAAAGTAAGTTCATTGTGAATGTCTTCTAAGAATTGAAAAACTTTTACTGAAGGATACAATAAGTTATTATCACAAAATTCCTTGAATGTAATAAAGGTGCGCTGTTGTTGGGGCACTTCGCAAAAAAGTTCTTCGTTACATACTTGACATACTGGGACTGTAATTTTTGGCAAAAGGTATCCTGCCAATAATAGGTAGAGTAATTGTCAGTTATAGGAGTTGGTACATTTCCAAAGATCTCATTATATTCTTCATGAACAGAAGGTTCTGAATCCTCAGAATCAGTGAGTAAGTTCTGTGATTTAGTCTGCAAAAAAATGACAAAACATTCAAATTCTCACATTCATTTCTTTTACGATTTCCATTAATTATGGGCGACGTTAAGCCATTTATGTTTTTAAAGCAGCAATAAACTGGTGGCAAGTAGAGTTTGCGTTCCCTACACCATGCTATCTAAAAATACACGAGAATTTCTAAACTTGAGTCCAAGACACCAGCAACAGAAACACCTGAAAAGTAAATGATTTTGGAAGCACAAACCGCAAAAATAAAAGGGTTTAGCGGGAAACTGAAAACTTTGACATTGACAGACATTTGCCAATTCATTTATCGGCGATTGAAGTTTGATCGATAGAGTTTGACGCTTGACGTGGTTAAATTAGTGCCATCTATATTTATTATGGGAGGACTAGATAGATAGGTGAGGGGTCGTGAGGGGGTGTTGAATGGTTTGGTCGGTAACTCGACCTTCTTATTAGGGTCTGTTCTGTGGCTCTGACATCTGTATAGAAGAACAGGGAAGATGTAGCAGCGAAGTAATCTGATCCGGAGTTCAAGCCTGAGGTTTCGGTTTTCCAGAAGTGTCCTCATGTTATTCAGAGTTTCCGTGCTTGCGCAATTCTTGATCTAATTTCGAACTTTGGATCGTATTGCTGGTTGACAAGTATACCCAAGTATTTTATAGATGGCGCTTGTGCAATGTTCTCTCCGTTGATCACTAGAGTAACGGGTCTTGGTGATTTTGAGAATACTAGTAGTTTGGTCTTGAATGTATTCATATAAAGTTCTCGCTATGCCCCACAATAAGGTCCATAAGGGATTGAAGTTCTGTTATACTGCTGGCTATCACGACAGTATCATCTGCGTATCGAAGGTTATTTATATTGATTCCATAGATCTTTATGCCTGCAGTTGAATTTTCGAGAGCTTCGACGAATATTGTCTCAGAATAGAGATTAAACAGCAGTGAGGATAGTACACATTCTTGTCGCACACTTCTTATTGCCATTTCTTCTGATGTGGACCCTTCGATTTTGACTGTTGCTGTTTGGTGCCAATAGAGTTCAATCAATAAAGCATGCGAATACATCGACATTCATGTACCTTAATCTCTGAGTTAACACATTCGAAGAGAAAAGAGCTTCTCGGGTACTCGTTCCGTTCCTAGAGCCAAATTACGAACGATCAATTACGGACTCACACTATTTGTATATACGGGTATGAATGATCCGCAAGATCACACATTGTGATGCCTTGTTCTTCTTTGGTAAAGTGATAAAAGTGGATCTCAGCCAGTTTGTGGGTATTTTTTCGACTCTGTACATTCGGTTAAATACATTAGTAATGAGATCTAGACGAACCCCCTCCTCGGCAGCTGTAAGTTTAAAGGTTTGCGCATGTACATTGTCAGGACCAACTGCTCTTCTGTTCTTTTGCAGTTTAATTGCATGTTTGACCTCTTCTTTTCTTATTTCATAAGTCCTTTCATTGATTTCGTATATATCCGGGGGTGAGTCTGGTCTTATGTCATTAAAGAGATTTTCGGTATATTCTTTCCACCTTTTTAGTTTCTCATCTACTCCTATAAGAATTTCATTGTTGGAGCCTCTTAATATTCTGCTGCCTGCCAGTAAGCTCTTTGATATTCTTGTGTAAGTTAAAAAGATTGTACTCCTTCTGGAGTATTTCTATTTCCAGCCATGATTATTTGGCTTGTCTGCATTTCGCACGAATGAGTCTGTTAATTTCGTCATATTTATCTGTATTTTTGTGTTTTTGTTCTCTTCGTACATTCAATAGTGTGAGGATTTCATTGGTCATCCACTCCTGTTTTTGATGTTATTTGCAAATCCAATATCTGTCTCCTGAGTCGTAATCAACGCTTTCTTCAGAACTTCCCATGAAGACTCAATGTCTTCATCCGATTCGTTGTCTATAGATGTGTGAATTGATTATCTGAAAGCAGACATACTGGTGGTTGTATAATTTATATAAAATCGGGCTATAAATATAAAATAGTCATAGAAAATGTACTGGAGAGAAATTACTGGATTATAGGAATCGTAGTAAATATTGGTATGAAAATATATTCAATCATTGCACTGTATCATTCATTGAGGATTTCGAAATTATGGTTGATAATCACGACTTCAAACAGGGTTCGATCATAATTCTTGGAGATTTCAATATAGACATGTCTAATAACAGTTACTATGGACATAAATTAATGGGCGCCATTCAAAGATTAGCATTGTATCAGATAAACCAACATTTCACTAGAATAACGAATAGTATTTTGGTAGTTGAAGAAGTTCAATGATTGATCTTATAGTAACTAATGATCCAAGTTTGAAATACAACGTACATCTGACACCGAAGTTTACAGATCATTCGATTATATCTTTGAATATCAAAGATGAAGGCAAAAGAGAAATACGTACGAGAAAGCTGAGATGCTTCAAAAATTTTAACGAGCACGATTTTAAAAATGATATCATGGCATTAAATTTTGGAAGGATGGATAGGGTTGAGGGGATGTTGAGGGTCTTGTATGAACATGGACCTGAGAATTTTATTGAAATCAAACCTAATCAGAATAACAAAGCTTGGTGGTGCGAAAACATAAGCTTGAATATGAAGAAAAGAGATTGTCTATAAAGAAGGGCTGTTATAACAAAAGAGAAGAAGACTGGAAAAATTTCAAAGAAAAAAGGAATGAAGTTGTGGAAATAATCAGAAAACAGAAAGCAGACTATTATAAAAGGAAGATCGATGAGTTGCAATGTGGAAAACTCTTCAGAGATTATTAAATAATGGATGTCAGGAACTTGATGAAGGGATTCAATTTCCGATAGAGGGTCTACTCACAAAACACAATGATATAGCGGATACGTTCAATCGATATTTTATACGAAGTATAGAGGAAATTACCACTACTATTTTCGGACAAAATAATGAAGAATTAGTTTTAGAAAATGTAAGACAAGCAGACAATCTCTGGACAGAGTTCACAACCGTAATATAAGAAGAACTTAAAGAAACTTTACACCATATGTCTGATAAACAAATCAGCACGGATGGTGTGAATACATATATCCTGAAGAAGTGTATTGAAGGGAAGGGAGACGTGTTTCTGAAAATATTGAATATGTCCCTCAGAGAGGGTATTGTTCCCCAGTCATGGAAAGTATCAACAATTGTACCGATTAAAAAGAAGCCAGGTACTACTTCGGCGGTAGAGTATCGGCCAATCAATCTTCAGCCTCCTTATGAGATACTTCTAGAACTAGTCGTCAAAAAACAGCTCACAACTTTCATTGATAAAAATGAATTCTGAGTCAACAACAAGCAGGGTTTCGAAATAACAACTCCTGGGAGACGGCTGTGCAGAGTGTGTTGATGGAATGGAAGATGGCACTGGATGAGAATTTGTTTGTCGGTGTAGTGTTTCTTCAAAAGAGCGTTTGAAACAGCGGACAGAAGATTACATTGCAAAAAATTGGAGAAAATGGGTCTGAGGGGAAAGGTTGTGGAACGGTTCGGATCTTACCTAGAAGGGTGGAAACAGAAGGTCAAGTATGAGGACTACATCTCGAGGAAATTTTAGTGGATTGGGGGTAGCCCAGGGGTCTGTACCTGGCCCCGTACTTTTCACACCCTATATTGACGACATTGTCAGGATTCGTAAGAACTGCAAAGTTCAGATGTTTGCAGATGATACATGCATCTATTTTATAAGCGACAATATAGACGATGTAATTCAAACTATCAACAACGAATCAAAAATTCTCTTTACTTGGCTTGAAGATAACTACCTCAAATTGAACCTGGAAAAGACTTAAATCATGATGATACAAAAAAAAACAGATTGAAAGAAGTTATGGTGTTAAAATTAATGACACAGTGCGTGAAAATGACACTTCAAATTTCTAACACGCGGAAGTCATACCTAGTAAACCTATATCGGGTACGCTGAATCCAGTGGTAACAACCGTTTTTGAAAGTTAGCTCTTGTTTAGGAGATATTCGCCTTTGAAGCTAACTTTAAAAAACGGTGGTTACCACTAGGTTTTGCGGACAATCCAGTGGTAACAACCGTTTTTGAAAGTTAGCTCTTGTTTAGGAGATATTCGCCTTTGAAGCTAACTTTAAAAAACGGTGGTTACCACTGGATTCAGCGTACCCGATATAGGTTTACTAGGTATGACTCCCGCGTGTTACAATTTTGAACTAGCACAGTGTGATTATTCCATCGAAAATAGTACTGAGTTCAAATACTTAGGAATAGTAATTGATAACAACTTAAAATTCACAAAGCAAGCTGACTATATCTACAAGAAGGTAGGTTTTCTGGGAAGAATCAGAAAATATTTGAGTGAATTCATCAAATCTTTGGTTTACAATACCATTGTTTTGCCACATTTTCTGTATCATCCTACAATTATTTATATGTTCAAAGAGAAGGAAATGGCTAGACTTCAGATTATTCAAAATAAAGATATGCGCTATATTCTAGACTGATAATTATACTTCTATTCGTTATATGTTGGAAAACTCGAAGCTTTTATCCGTGAGACAAAATGTCTATTTAAGTGTTTTTGTATTTATTTATAGAATGTTGCATCACCTCCTGCCAAAACATTTGGTGGGTCGTTGTACATTTAATAAAGATTTCCATGAGTATAGTACAAGGAATTGTCAGAATTTTCGTTTGCCTCAGACAAACACTAGGTTTTGCGGACAATCAGATTTTCATTAATGGACTGGGATGTACAATGGTTTACCACGTAATGTGAAAGATAGATATATATCAATGTTTTTTGTAATTAACTGACTAAATCATCATGTCATCATCTCTCAACTTCTTCCAACCTGTTCTCAAGTTTTTGACTAATTTGTGTTCTTTCTGCAGGATTCTCGAGTTTCCTTATATCAATACGTTTCTGTCGTCGTGCCAGTCTAGATTTGACAAAGCGGCGTATTTTAATGTCCATCACAACTGGGTTGTGTTCGCTGTTGATGTCTGATCCAGGATATGTTTTGACTCATTTAATAAACTTTTTATATTCGTGTCTTACGAGAATGTAATCTATTTGATTTCTTGCAATATGTCAGCAGGTGAACGCCAACTGTATAAACGTCGTTTATGGAGCTTGAAAAAAGTGTTGGCAATGCGTAGTCGTTGTTCTGAGCAAAACTGCGAAAGTCGATCGCCTCTTTCATTCCGTTCTCCCAGACCGTATCCTCCGATATAATCTCCATCGTCATTTCCTGATCCGATCTTTGCATTAAAATCTCCAAGAATTATTGTAATCTCGCCATTTTTTGTTAATTTTAAGGCTTCTTCGAGACCGGCATAAAAGTTTTCAACCATGTCATCCGTTTTATCATTGGTTGGTGCATACGCCTGTATGATACTCAGAACACGGTGAGAGGTTTTTAGCTTTAGTAGCATGACTCGCTCTCCTAACGGGATGAAATCCACAACAGATTTTTCTAATTCGGACGTGATCATGATGGCCACCCCATAATGGTGTTCAGCATCATTACCTCCAGAATAATATATGACACCATGTTTGGTATTTTGTTTTCCTGAGCCGGGACATCGGACTTCGCTAAGGCCCAATATTTTGATTTGTAGTCAATTCATTTCTGCATCGACGTTGGCGAGTTTTCCGGTCATGTATAAACTGCGCACATTCCACCTGGCAACCGTAAGGCTGTTTCAGCTGTACTTTTGGCGTCCAAGTTACACAACGTTTTGAGAAGTTTATCTTCCTACGCCATGCTTTGGTACTGATGAAACCTTTCATCAGGTGCTAGTTTTGGCCCGCCCCGAGTATTTCATTTCCTCGGTACCACCTATATCTAGGAGGCGTTCCCCCATCCGCCACCTGGGGAGGCGCCCGATGGAGGACTAGCAACCACACACGAGAAAAATTGTACTTAGTATTCGATAAAATGCTCACCTTGAATGGGGCGCGTTGGGATAATATGGGTTAACTATCAAACAGTACCGGCTAAATCCATTAGTATCCTAAATTAATAATAATACTAATAAAGTGAAATATTAAGGTCTTTTTGCAATTTCAGGGGTTCCAAGTTATGAAATTGTTTGGTCGGACAAAGATAATTTCTTCAAGGGTCTCATTCCAGACAGTCAACTTCTCGAAATAAAAGATATGGATAAGTTTTGGTCTACTATCGAACCTCAGAACCTCGTCGAAAATGCATATCCGAAACTGGTTGAAGATTTTCGAATATCCAAAATCAAGCCTAAAAAGCCATCACGGAGGAAAAACAAGAAATTGAATCAAATTGATGAACTGAACAATAGTATAAAAAATATTTCATTGAGTGAACCAGCTGCTAAAAAATCAAAGAAACCTAAAAAGATCAACTCGGAGGAAACCACTGAATCGAAGATACAAAACAAGAATAAAAATATGAAAACTTTGGATAGCTTTTTGAAAAAAGCTATCGTGAATAATTTTAAAAATAAAAATACGGAATTTACTTCGACTCCTATTAAGAAGAGAGGTGAAACTGCTTCAGTGGATCTTTCGGATAGTATGTTGGACATATCGAATTTTGAAGATTAAAACGAGTATGATCTTTCAGACATTTTGGATGGAATTATGGGTGAAGACATTCCTCAATGCTTCAAAGACAAATTAGAAGAATTGGGATATAAAATTGAGGATAACAACAGAGAATTTCATGCAGAAAGTAGAGATAGTGCAAGTTTTTTCACGAATTCGCTGATGGAAAATGATTTGTTCCAAAGAACTTTTGACCAAAAATATATGAGTAGTGATGAGCACATGGGTGATTTGGAACATTTAAATGACAGAAAAACAAATGATAGTTTTGATGTTCCAGAATTACCTTCTCTTTTTGAAAGGTTGAAAAATAGGATGTGATTTTTTGTAAAGTATTATATATTTGAATTGTATTCAATCTTAATTTGTTTATATTTTACTATGAAATTTATCAGAATAATTTTATAAAATGACTGAAAATTTACTAAAATAAACTGATCAAAATTCATAGTTAATATCTTTTAGTATTCAGTATTTATTGGTGCTAATATACGAAAGTACTTACTAGGGCCCCCGTGAGGGCTACTGGCGCTTGTGTGCAAAAAAGGATTTTGGCGCCCCTTAAGGCATTTGGATCATGTTTTTTTTGAAGGTAGGAGATAGGTAGGTAGGTGCTTGAAGTTAAGCAAAAAACTGAACTTTAGAAGTCATATTTATTTGTAGACTAAAATATCAAATTGAAACAAACAGAACAAAATAAATTCTTGTTCACACCCATTTTAAAACATTTACTTAACTAATGGGATACAGACACGTTGACTCGTTGTTTATAAATACTAGAAAATAACCTAAAACTAAAAATCACATTTTTAGGAACAAATAACAGAAATATTTTACACGCGGCCATAACTAGCGATTTCCAATTGAAGTGAAATATTTTCGAAGTGATACCATTTCCGGTTATACCGGAAGTGGGTCATCACTTTGTTATTTCAAATGGCAATCTACCTTTTTTATTATACATCTAGAACCGACATTTGAGCAGGCATAAAATACCCAAGTTCTCGGCACTTATCTGTCAAACCTTTTGACAGAGTTAATTATTTTTGTTATAAACTCGATATTTTAGGAACATTTAAAAAAACTGTAGCTCGTAGATCTTTTGCACTACAGACGCAATTTTTGTTTGGGTGGATAGAAGAAGGATCAATGAATTTTTTTAAGCAATCATGTCAAATGTTTATTGCGTTGTTTTGTATAATTTTTTCAATTTGGCCTTTTTCAAACAGCAATAACTCAAATTTTTTCGAATTGCACGTGCTAATTTTTATATCGCCATCAGATGAAGCGTCAAATTTCAGATGGAATTGTATCAGCATGTACTAAACCCATCTCTTATAGTTCCGAAATAATTTGGGAATATATTGAATTCTGATGATTTTGCAAAAACTAACAGAGAATGCTTTGAAATATTAGAATCAAGTAGCTGAACTGGCTACGCTCACCTGACAGGTGTCTAAAATTAATGTACTTTTCACTTCGTTCATTCGAATTTGACATTTCAACAGGAATTGTTGGTAATTTGAAGTGAAAATTTTTGAAAAACACCACATCGATAATAAAATGACTGATTATTCAAACGAGGATATGTTTAATCTCTTTCCAAATTTGGCGCCTATGAGTAAAACAAAATTTCGAAGGATTAGATGCAATTTTCTGCAATTTGGAGGAACAAAATACATAGAAACTAGAAGAAAACCAATTCTGTCTATCAAATTCGAATGAACGAAGTGACATGTACATTAATTTTAGGCACCTGTCAGGTGAGCGTAGCCAGTTCAGCTACTTGATTCAAATATTTCAAAGCATTCTCTGTTAGTTTTTGCAAAATCACCAAATTCAATATATTCCCAAATTATTTCGGAACTATAAGAGATAGGTATAGTACATGCTTATACAATTCTATCTGAAATTTGACGCTTCATCTGATGGCGATATAAAAATTAGCACGTGCAATTCGAAAAAATTTGAGTTATTGCTGTTTGAAAAAGGCCAAATTGAAAAAATTATACAAAACAACGCAATAAACATTTGACATAATTGCTTAAAAAATTCCTTGATCCTTCTCCTATCCACCCAAGCAACAATTGTGTCTGTAGAGCAAAAGATCTACGAGCTACTATTTTTTTAAATGTTCCTCAAAAATCGAGTTTATAACAAAAATAATTAAATCTTTTAAAAGTGCCAACAACTTGGGTATTTTATGCCTTGCTCAAATGTCGGTTCTAAATGTATAATAAAAAAGGTAGATTGTCATTTGAAATAACAAAGTGATGACCCACTTCCGGTATAACCGGAAAAGGTATCACTTCGAAAATATTTCACTTCAATTGGAAATCGCTAGTTATGGCCGCGTATAAAACTACTTTCTACTTATACTTAGATATTTTAAAAAATATGCAGATATTTCTAATAACAAATACCTAGGGAACTTCGTTTTAAAATCAAAAATGATAGCAATAGAAAAATAAAAGATAGCTATTGTAGTAGCGATATTTTCCGAGATTTTGCTGTAGCAAATTCATGAATTACATCGCTAAAATTTATACCGTCAAAACTTTCTTGTTTTCAATTGCTAATTTTGTTAGCCCAGACAATATTTCTTGAATCATTGTCGATCTTAAATAATTTTTAATGATTTTAACTTTGAAAAAGATCGCTCGCCAGAAGCGAGATACA
The DNA here is from genome assembly GCA_013387265.2 of Cryptolaemus montrouzieri. Lineage (NCBI taxonomy): Eukaryota > Metazoa > Arthropoda > Insecta > Coleoptera > Coccinellidae > Cryptolaemus > Cryptolaemus montrouzieri. Next base: position 20,696,983 of record JABFTP020000165.1, on the reverse strand, counting down.
GGCAATGTCAAAAGAATTCTTAGTGAAATGCTTACGTTTGGAAAGGTGGAGATTAAATTGTTTTCAAATATATATTGTAGAATACTTAAGAGGTCAGTATCATCAGGTAATGAAAACAACTTTAACGCTTTAATTTCGTTAAACAGATCATTGGAGTCTATATCCTTATTATCCTGATCTGTCAGTCGCTCTTCAAGAATAGAACAATGTTTTAAAAAATCGCTGTCACTTAATTTGAATATGTCTCTAAACAATCCGAAAATATTATCATACTCATTTAATAAGTCAAATCGGTTTTTTAGAGAGCTTATAGTTTGATCTATAATTTTTAAGAAAAAACGGTTTTTGGATCATGACGGATCTCATTTCGGTGTTCATAGTCAAACAGTTTTGGTTTAAATATCCTCCTAACCGTTGGTAATGGTGGAAAGTCTTCTTCAATTTCGCAACTTCTTTCGCTTGCACAAGAATCTTGAAATGATTGGTCAGGTCTATATTGCTGGAAATGATCAACTAAATGTTTTAGGTAGGTTTGGCATACTTTAATATTAATTGTAGCACTTTGCATTTGTTTGATGACAATATTTATATGAAATAAAAAGTCATGCCAAATAATAATTCCACAAACAAATTGAAAATTTTGTACACATGTTAAGAGGGAACTCGCTTTATGTCTTGCATCAATGTGAAAGGAATTATCTTCAGCCACTTTTAGGAGACTTTCGCAAACCTTAATTAAAAAAACTTTAAAGGCCTTTATTGCGTCAATTCAGCTGGACCATCTTGTCTCATTTAGAGGCTTTAAACTTAACCCGGGGACATTTTTCCTCATACCACCTTTTTGTGGATGACGAAAAAAAATTATATAACTCTTGCAAAAGATTAAAAAAGTTTATTGTAGCACCTGACGCCTTAGAAGCGTCATTTATCATTAAGTTCAAAGTATGAGCCGCTCAAGGTACAAAAAAGGCTTTCGGATTCGCATCAAGAATGCGTTTTTGAACCCCAACATGTTTTCCCATCATATTTGTCCCATTATCATAACCTTGTCCCCTAATGTGTTTTAATTCTAAATTTAGTTTTTTCAAATTTTCTATTACAAATGTATATATCCCTTCTGATGTAGAGTCCAGTATTGGATTAAACGCAATAAAACTTTTCTTAACTTCAACCTTTTTTGAAGTGGTGTTAAGGACAACATACCTCAGAACAAGACTAATTTGCTCAGTATGACTGTGTACAATCTGGTGTACAATCTAATATTATTGAAAAATATTTTGAACTGCGAACCATTTCTAAAATATTATTTCTTACTTTGGACGACAATAATTCAATTATTTCGTTCTGTATTTGCACGCCTAAATAATGAGTAATTTTAACAGATTTTTTCTGGAAGTTGTACTCGGCCCATCAATGAATCAAAAGAGGCAATCATCTCGAAAGCTTTTAGAAAATTTTCATTATCATGTTCGAAAAGCAATTAAGAAGAACCTTGAAATGCCAAGCATTGTGTAAATAAATACTTAACAATCGCAATAATTCTTTCCAACACGTCTCGTCAATATTTTTTTCCGTTTTTAAAATCCGCAGATCATGAGCATTAACAGTCATAGATGTCTCCAACATTTTTTAAAAATTTAATTCAAGTGTTTATATAACTGTTGTGTAAAATTGACGTTTCGTGTCTCTTAATTAGCAAAGACAAGTGTGCCAATCAGGTACTCCATTTGTATCACAAGAAGCGTTAGCAGTTTTACATTTACAAAACAACTTACAACAAAAACAAAATACAGAATCTTTAGAAATAGAGTTAATAAGCTAAGCCCTTTCGACTTTTTCTCCATTTGCTAGATTTCTTTCAAAGTATTTGCACCAAAACTTTCTCTTATCTTTATTACTAGGAAAGCTAAAACTGATGTCTATCAAGGGCGAACCACGTTTAACCAATATTCTAGCCATCTCATTGGTGATTCTTCGGGCCACAAACCGGGGTTGGACGGAATTATATCGATACTAGCCTCATTACAGCCTTCATCGAAAAGGTCAATTGCAGCAGGTATTTCGGTAGCTGACATTACCGAACTTTTTACACAAGCTGAATTACCTGAAATGGATTGTTCAAGTGCTGTAGACGAGGATGGTGTCATCACTTCATCGGGCTCTGCAACAGTAGAAGCTGTTTTGTTGCTACAACCGCTGCCACTTTTGCAGGACCTGATGTTACTGTTGAAATTTCAGATGGTCCACTCACGATTATTGATATTACGGATTCGGTCGCACCAACATCGATAGTCTCCGTGGAATCTCGATTGTTTTGCAAGAAATGCTTTAAAGATCCAACCATTTTTCCCCATTTCTTGTAGTCTCAGTTTCTTTTCCTCGCGAAACTTCGCACCTGAAGGTCTCTTTCTTTTATCCTGAAAAAACAAATAAATAATTAGTACTCATGGGAATTCGGAATTAACTTCTAAAGTAACCACAATAATAAGCACCATGTGGGTAGGGTAGGAAATATTCTTAAAAAGTTAACTAAGAGCCAATAGTTTTAACCCTTTATAGGGCAGATTAATATTAAGTAAAGAAGTTTGCATATTTGAATAAAAAGCAATTTGTTCGAGCCCTTTCAGTTTAAATCCTTTTAAAAATAAAAGCAAAAAGATATTAAACTAATTTGATCTTATAGCCCTTAAAAACTGCATAAAAACTAAGCAAGTTATGGATAACACCAGTTACTTCATTAAACTAGTATATGATACAAGATCAATGTTTTTACAATGTCGATGGGTTTATGTCCACTGATATCCCTACGACTTATGCGTCTTAGTGTTTATATTTTATTATTCTTTCAAGCTTAAATTTTATATGATCTTCATTATGTGTTCTACTTTAAAATTATAATTTTATTAGTTCTAAGTTCTTGTCATAAAACGTTCAGTTGTTGATGATGAATAAAGTATACATATCATTGTGAATGAAACAACCAGTCTCCACAACTCTGATTCGAGTTGAGCCAAAAAGCGTCAGAAAACAACCATGGCAAAAACGACTGGAGAAGGATATTGACAATATTAGAGCTGAGATCAGTAACCTCATTGAATTCCTGAGAATCAAAAAGCCCTGAAGGCGCTTGAAATCCCATATACGCAAAATGCATAGAAAAATTGGTAGGAACACAAAACACCTTGATCACAAACAACATATCGACGTGTATATGGATACTTTGAAGCAGAAACTCCAAGCAAATGGTTCCCCCAAAGCACGGCCAATTTTCATAAGGGAAATAACAAAACGGCGACCAACAATAACAGAGAAGTACCTGACGGACAGTGCTTGACCGATTATTGGTCATCACTATGGTCGAACACCAAAGAACACAATAAAAATGCGGAATGGATCACGAATGAAAAACAACGTCTTGATATCAAACATAAGGACTTTGAAGGAATAACGGAGGAAGAAATCACAACAGTAGTTAGAGCGACCAACAATTGGAAGGCCACAGGTATAGATAATATCCACAACTTCTGGTACAAGAAGTTTGATAAGCTCCATGGAGCCCTAGCGAAACAGTTCACGTATGTTCTTCAACATCCCAGGAAAACACCCACTTTCCTAACACAAGGCTTAACATATATGCTACCTAAGAGCGATAGGACACAGGATCCGTCTCAATATAGGCCAATCACTTACCTGCCAACACTCTACAAAATACTCACCTCATGCATATCCAATCGAATATACCAACACCTTGACGACAACAATATATTAGCAGAGGAGCAGAAAGGATTCAGAAAGAAACACCAAGGAAGGTGCAAGGAACAACTCATCATCGATTCTGTGAAAATGAAACAGGCACACGTAGGGCATCGGAATGTTCATTCAGCTTTTCTTGATTATCTGAAAGCATTCGATAGTACCGCCCATTCTTGGCTTGTCGAAGTATTGCATATATACAAAATTCATCCAGCCCTGGTAGAATTCTTGAAGACAACAATGACACACTGGCGCACGTCTCTGCAGGTCAACATGAAAAATAAGTCAATTAAAACCGACGGGAAACCCATACGTCGTGGAATTTTTCAAGGAGACTCTTTGAGTCCACTATGGTTCTGCTTAGCTATGAACCCCATTGTCCTCAATAATCAATAGAACAGGGTACGGATTTAGGATAAAAGCAGAAAGGAATTATCATACAATCTCCCACCTGCTGTATATGGATGACATCAAATTATATGCTTCGAACAAGAAGCAATTGGATGACCTGCTGAAAACTGTCAGTAAGTTCTCGGCAGATGTTCATATGAAATTCGGGATTGAAAAATGTAAGACCCTGAACATTCAAAGAAGGAAGGTCATAGATGATAAAACACAACTTCCAAACGGTGATATTATACAGTGCATGAGGGATGGCGAAACATACAAATATCTAGGATACCAACAAGCCAGATTGCTAGACCAAAAACAGTCAAAGGAGAAGATTCGTTCAGAATACAGTCAGCGCCTGAAGACTGTGCTGAAAGCAATGTTGAACTCTGGGACTCTAGTCAAGGTTAAATCTAACCGAACGATGGTGACAAAGTACAACAATCATCATTCAAAATCGTCTGTGATACGAACAACTTTGAAGAGGAAAGGAGGAGGACGCGGATTAGTAGATGTTGTCAATTTACACACCGAACAGATAAAAAATCTAAGAGAAGTCTTCTCTGCAAAAGCTGTCACTTATGACCTCCATAGAGTGGTATCGTTGGCTGATAAGGGATATACACCTCTAAATCTTGATACCAGAGATGACCTGCTGAACCTACTGTTCCTATCAGATACTGAAAAACAAGAGCAATGGTCAAGAAATGAATTGCATGGACGACATCACCATGAGATTAATCAACCACACATCGACAAAGAAGCCTCCAACAAATGGTTGATGAAAGGAGATTTATTCGAGGAAACAGAAGGATTCCTTATGGCCATTCAAGATCAAGTGATCGCTACAAACAACTACAAAAAAATTTATTATGAAGGACGGAACATTACAAACAGATAAGTGCAGAAAATGCCATATAAGATCGGGGACTATCCAGCATATTACGTCCGGCTGCGAACAACTGGCCAATACGGACTATCTTCACAGGCATAATCAAGTGTGTGTGTAAGATTATCCATCAGAAACTTGCACACAAGTACAGACTTCTGAATACCTTCCAGCCATATTATAAGTATTAACCGGCGACCGTATTGGAATATGACTCTATCAGATTTTACTACGATAGGCCTGTTATCACTGACAGAATGGTGACGAATAATAGGCCGGACATAGTGGTGTATGATAAGAGAGCCAGAACAGCAATGCTGGTAGATGTCGCCATACCGAATAATAACAACGTGATGAACAAGTTCCAGGAGAAAAGTCCAAATACATATACCTTGCTATTGAGATAAAGCGACTGTGGCACCTCGATAAAATAGATATTGTTCCTGTCATCGTATCCTCGACTGGGTTAATACCCAAAACTTTGCATGATAGTCTTAAGAAATTAGAATTGCATAAAAATACCTATATAGAAATGCAAAAAGCTGTAATTCTTAATACATGTAGGATAGTTAGGAAATTTATGTCAAGTATATTGTAATCGAGCCTATTCCCTTTGATTACTGAATCTGGGAGAGGTAAATTATATCCAGCTAACAGCTGAGATAGTGCATAAGTCCACGATAATAATAATAAAAGAGAATTCGCGGTGAGAACTGAAGTTGATTGCGAAAAAAGCGTTCTAAAAATGTTTTGGTTTTTGGATTGTTTGTTGGCGTAAATGTATAATTTCGGAAGGGGCCTATTCGATGGCGATACAGTAAATTTGGTTGAAAAATTAATATTTTGTGATTCATTGGCCAATTCCCGGTATTTTTTTCAACAGTATGTATTCACAAGAAATGAAGTGAGAAAACAAAAGCATTTCTTTTTACATACGAGTTTCGGGGGTAGTCCCAGGACTCCCCTATTCTCGGGGAATCACCGTTCAATCTTGATTCTCGGGTATTCACTAGCTCACCGAATGGGTTCTGCTGAATATCGCCAAATTTAGTAAACCTTAATCGATAGATTATTATACTTACAGTTCTCGCCGCTAAGTGGCGACACTAGAAAAATTTCTTTCAGTTGTCTATATATTTTTTAGGAATATTTTTAATATTATATAGAAATCATTTGTAGGTTGTAGGCGACATCAATATTTTGTAGTGTTGTTGAATACAGAAATTCTTTAGATTTCTGAAATTACTGGTTGGTTCCTTCCCTTTTTCCGTCAAATTAATTGAATTCCCTCGCGGAGCTTTTTTTATTTACTTTTTACACTATGAAACCAATTGACTAGATAGAACAAGCGATTAGAAGTTAAATTAATTATACGTTCTTACAAGTATCAAGCTTTCACGCACCTTGAAGAAGCTCTATGTCAAGTCAAGCTTTTGGGTTGCAAAATTGAGCCAAGTCAAACCTTTGATTTTTCAAAGGCTTGAATTTAAGTCAAGCTTTTCAAAAAATTTTCAAGCTGCTAAACTTGATGAATGCCTATTAATGCATGATAATGCTAGACCCCACCAATTAAACATTGTTAGAAACTACCTTCAAGAACGCGAATTCACTTCAATGGAGTGGCCTGCACGAAGGCCGGACCTCAACCCCATCGAACATACCTGGGACATATCACTAGATGATTCAAGACAGCTACCGCAAATGAGGTTGGAAGCAAACGAATCGAAATTTGGAACGAAATAGATCAGAATGCTATAAGGTCGTTGATTGTCAGTATGAATCGTGGATGTTATGCAGTAATTCCCAGCAGGGGTCGAAATATCCTTAATTAACAGGTTTTTAGGGACTTTGATTTTTGCCAAAGGCTTTACATTTTCTATTATTATTTTTAGTGGACTACTCTGTGTAAAGATACAAGGTAATGTAATAAAAACTGTGAATTGGAAATACTGACATTTTATTAAAACATTAAAACAATAAAATAACAATATTTTGTAATTATCAAACTGCTGATGAAGCACTATAATAATTTGGATAAAAGTCAAAACTATTTGTTAGACTTTCCCATTCTTGTTCATTTGAGTCAAATTCATATAAACTTAATGTGTTCAATCGGATGTTTTGAATTTTCTTCATTTTCAGCATAAAATAGACCTGAAAAATAAAGATGAATGTTAGAGATGATTACATTGAAACGTAAGTTTTCATTCCAAACAATACAATGTATTAACATTTTGTCGATCACAACTGCAAAAAAATGTTCTAGAAATAATCAATTCACTGAAGTTATAAGTGACCTGGTTCTGATCAGATTCCAACACTTCTTCTAGGAAAATGCAGAATTTTCGTAGTGTTTCCTTTCTTGCCAATGTTTGACAAATCCCTGAGGTCTCCTCTAAATAGAAATGAAGTTACATCATTCAATTTCGTAACCCATTTAGTCACACTGTACTCAAATCAAATGAGGACATTTTATAAATAATCTTACTAGAGATATCTAGTTATGAAATTTGATACCAAGTCAATATAAAGGACTTCTAAGATACCCTTTTCAGAATGGATAAAGCAAATCAAAATCTTCGAATTTAATACATTTAAAAACAAAATAACTGAAAAGTTCAACCAATCTGGACTGACGATCAGGGCCCTCCACAACCATATGTGCAAAGTGTGCAATGCACACGGGCGCCAAAACCCAGGGTCCAAAAAAAATATAAAAATAAAAGTTGAGAAATTAAATAGGATTAGGTATAAGTACACACGAAATTTTATTAGTATATTATCCAGTTACTGCCGATTCCTATGTTGCGAGAACATGTCAGGTGGCAGTTTCTTGATTTTTCCTGTTCAGACATGAATAACGCCTGGAGCGCTATAAAAGCGATGCATCTCCACAGGCGTTTTTAAATCAGTTAGTTCACTGGACCGTGCAACGAGTGAATAAAAGCAAGTAATCCTATTAACTTTTACATATAAAGTTATTTTTAATTCGTCAAGTGTGGCGTTGTGTTGTGTAATATTTTGTTTACTAATTTTTTTTAAAATTAAGTGACGAATACCTGCTGACTGCAATTTCAACGGCTTGATTTTTTATAAAATGGTAAGTGTTCCCTACTTTATACTATCAACATTAACCCTTTATAAGATACTGGTTATAATTAATTTTTTTTAACCAAATATCTTTTCATTAATAAAAATGTCATGTACGAGTTTAAAAAGTAACTGGTTTTATCCATAACTCGCTTAGTTTTTATGCTATTTATGTTTTTGAAAAACTATTTTGTAGGGTTTTCAAGGGCCTTAAGATCAAATTAGCTTAATATCTTTTTTGCCTTTATTTTTGAAAGGATTTAAGCTGAAGGGGCTCGAACAAATAACTTTTTACTTAGTTAACTTTTTAAGAATATTTCCTACCCTACCCACATGGTGCTTATTATATATATGATACTTTAGAAGTTAATTCCTAATTCCCATGAGTACTAATTATTTATTTGTTTTTTCAGGATGAAAGAAAGAGACCTTCAGGTGCGAAGTTTCGCGAGCAAAAGAAACTGAGACTACAAGAAAGGGGAAAAAATGGTTGGATCTTTAAAGCATTTCTTGCAAAACAATCGAGATTCCACGGAGACTATCGATGTTGGTGCGACCGGATCGTCCGAATCTCAAGATTTTAAATCCGTAATATCAATAACCGTGAGTGGACCATCTGAAATTTCAATAGTAACATCATCACATATGGCTACTACAATAGCTCTCTTTTATTTTTCTATTGCACCTAGACCTAGCAATCATTTTGATTTTGAAACGAAGTTCCCTAGGTATTTGTTGTTAGAAAAATCTGCATTTTTTTTAAAATATCTAAGTATAAGTAGAAAGTAGTACTTATATATATATACACTCGGAGGCAAAATTAGCGGAACACTCGAAAATTTCACCAAATTCGAAGTCCGATATTTTTCCTAATTCTCAACCGATTTAGATGATTTTTTCGGCAAGTTATAGATCAACTTTTCTGCTTTTCAGAAATTATAAGAGAAAACAAAAAAAATTTGAAAAAAAAATTTTATACGGGGGCAAAACTAAAAGTGTTTTTTTTGTCAAAAATTCGTAACACCCTGTGGAATTTCGTGGTCCGAGTTGAAACGTACAATATCATGGTCTGTCAAGACACATCTTCATACAGTAACGCCCTTCTTGTTTTATGCATTTATCTCTATTTTTACAAGAGATATCCAATTTGAAGCGAAAAGTCACAAATTTCAAGAATTTATTTTTAATCTTGCGTAGATGCATAACATCGGAGGTTAGCCAAAAAATAAAATCAAAATTAGAGAAGCGGAAATCTAACGAAATGAAAATTTTTGAAATTCACTGGCCAATTTCACGCTCCGGGAGAACTCAAAGTACACTGGAAAAATTTTGCACATTTATTTTTGAATTTTTTTGTGTGACACTCTATAATAATTATCATTCCTGTCCAAAATTGAAAGCAGGTTTGTATCCTGGCGATACACTCGTGAAATGAAATGAACATGTTGAGAAAAATGTTCATGATGACCCACAAAAAAAAACATTTGATTTTAGTAGCGAGTATGACCCCCCCGAGCTCTTATTACAGCGCGCATACGATTTCGCATACTCCCAATGATGTTGTCTATCATCTGTTGAGGTATGTTGTCCCACTCTTCCACCAAAGCCAATGTCAGCTCTTCAACGTTGCCTGGATTCCGTTGTCGAACCCTTCTTCCAAGAATGTCCTAAACGTGTTCGATCGGGTTTAAATCTGGTGACCGCGACCGCCAGTCCATTCCTGTGATCCCAACTTCATTGAGATATTCTATCACTATGCGCGCAGTATGAGGGCGCGCGTTATCGTTCATAAAAGGAAATTTTCCCTATGTAAGGAGCAAAAGGCACAACATTAGACACCCAACTTGGTACCGACTGAGCTGTAGGTGCGCTCTTCCTCGATCAATTTAACTGCCCTTGCTTGATAAATCTCTCATTCTGAATGAAAAATACCGTTTGGAATCGTAAACAGTAAAAGAATCACAAAACACCGCAACCGATCGAATTTGTATCAAATCAAAGAATGGAAAACTCTCATTCTTTAAACAAGTGCAAATGTGGTCATATACAAAAAACATGTGTTGTATTTCATATTTGATAAAAAAGTGTGCACATGTGTAAATGAAAAGTTTTATCAATCGTCCCAGAATTCGGTTGTGTATTTTAATACCTACCGACTGTTATCTCCTATGAATTCCTAATTTTCACCAAATTAACCTAACTGCCATCAATAACTAATGCAATTCGAACATAATCGCAAACGACAATTTCGACACGCCTGAGTGATAATAAGAAAATTCCAAATTGATAGACGAATTTTAATGACAATTTCTTGATTCAATGGAATTTCTCCAAAATGGTGATTTTCCACTTGAAATTAAATATATTTTGCAAAATAGAGATAAACGCATGAAACAAGAAGGGCGTTGCTGTAGGAAGATGTGTCTTGACAGACCATGATATTGTACGTTTCAACTCGGACCACAGGGTGTGGAATTTCTGACAAAAAACACTTTTAGTTTTGCCCCGTATAAATTTTTCTTCAATTTTTTGTTTTCTTATGAATTCTACAAAGCAAAAGAGTTGATCTCTTGCCGATCAAATCATCTAAATCGGTTGAAATTAGGAAAAATATGAACTTCGAATTTGGTTAAATTTTCTAGTGTATATATATATATATATATATATATATATATATATATATATATATATATATATATATATATATATATATATATATATATATATATATATATATATATATATAATATTTCTGTTATTTGTTCCTAAAACAATGTGATTTTAAGTTTTAGGTTATTTTCTAGTATTTATAAACAACGACAACGTGTCTGTAAAACAACTTCATTAATCATTTTGCAAGAAAGAAATATTATCCTGTCTCCTACGTCTGCAGAAAACGTAAGCAATTTATTAGGGATTGATGGAAGAAGCTATCTAAGAACTCTATGAAAATTTGATTATCTATGCCTGTAGTTCAGTATATATATTATATGATTCTCACCTCACCTCATAAAATTTTTAATTTTTCATCTCTGTTCAAATTTTACAATTATTAATAGCGTCACGAATCGCACCTGTTAACCGCACCTGTCAAACGCACCTGCGAACCGCACCTGCGACCCGTACCTGCCAACCACACCTGCCAGCCGCACCTGCGAACCGCACCTGCGAACCGCACCTGCGAACCGCACCTGCGAATACCGCACCTGCGAACCGCACCTGCAGAACCGCACCTGCGAACCGCACCTGCGAACCGCACCTGCGATCCGAACCTGCGAATTACACTTGCCAATCGCGCCTGCAGAATCACGCTTGAGAATGAAAAATAACATCAATAATCATTAAAAAAAAATATCCTGTTTCTTGCGTCTGCAGAAAACGTGAGCAATTTATTGTGGGATTAATGGAAGAAGCTATCTAAGAACTCTATGAAAATTTGATTATCTATGCCTGTAGTTCGGTATATTATAAATTTTATGATTCTCACCTCACTCTCATGAAATTTTTAATTTTTCATCTCTGTTACATTGCTCTGTACACTATTTAGAATTATTAATAGTGACCGCGAATAGCACCTGTGAACCGCACATGCAAACTGCACTCGCGAACCGTAACCGCGGACCACACCCGCGAACAATACTCGCGTATCACTCCCGCGAACCGCTTTCGCGAACCGCACCCGCAAACAATACTCGCGAACCACACCCGCGAACCACACCTTCGAATTACACTTGCGAATCGCGCCCGTGAATCACACTTGAGATTGGAAAATAACTTCATTAATCATTTTGCAAGAAAGAAATATTATCCTGTCTCTTACGTCTGCAGAAAACGTGAGCAATTTATTGTGGGATTGATGGAAGAAGCTATCTAAGAACTCTATGAAAATTTGATTATCTATGCCTGTAGTTCAGTATATTATAAATTATATGATTCTCACCTCACTCTCATGAAATTTTTAATTTTTCATCTCTGTTACATTGTTCTGTACACTATTTAGAATTATTAATAGTGCCCGCGAATAGCACCAGTGAACCGCACATGCAAACTGCACTCGCGAACCGTAACCGCGGACCGCACCCGCGAACATGACTCGCGTATCCCTCCCGCGAACCGCTTTCGCGAACCGCACCCGCAAACAATAATCGCGAACCACACCCGCGAACAGCACATTCGAATTACACTTGCGAATCGCGCCCGCGAATCACACTTGAGATTGGCAAATAACTTCATTAATCATTTTGCAAGAAAGAAATATTATCCTGTCTCTTACGTCTGCAGAAAACGTGAGCAATTTATTGTGGGATTGATGGAAAAAGCTATCTAAGAACTCTATGAAAATTTGATTATCTTTGCCTGTAGTTCAGTATATTATATATTATTTGATTCTCAACTCACTCTCATGAAATTTTTAATTTTTCATCTCTGTTACATTGTTCTGTACTCTATTTAGAATTATCATTAGCGCCTGCGAATAGCACCTGTGAACCGCACATGCAAACTGCACTCGCGAACTGTAACCGCGGACCACACCTGCGAATTACACTTGCGAATCGCGCCCGCGAATCACACTTGAGATTGGCTAATAACATCAATAATCATTTAAGAAAAAAATTATCCTGTTTCTTGCGTCTGCAGAGAACGTGATTAATTTATTGTGGGAATAATGGAAGAAGCTATCTAAGAACTCTATGAAAATTTGATTACCTATGCCTGTAGTTCAGAATATTATAAATTATATCAATCTTAATTCTCTCTCATTATATTTTTTAATTGTTCATCTCTTTTACATTGTTCTGTACACTATTTAGAATTATTAATAGTGCCGGCGAATAGCACCTATGAACTGCACATGCAAACTGCACTCGCGAACCGTAACCGCGGACCACACCCGCGAACAATACTCGCGTATCACTACCGCGAACCGCTTTCGCGAACCGCACCCGCAAACAATACTCGCGAGCCACACCTTCGAATTACACTTGCGAATCGCGCCCGCGAATCACACTTGAGAATGGCAAATAACATCAAAAATCAATTAGGGAAAAATTATCCTGTTTCTTGCGTCTGCAGTAAACGTGATTAATTTATTGTGGGATTAATGGAAGAAGCTATCTGAGAACTCTATGAAAATTTGATTACCTATGCCTTTAGTTCAGAATATTATAAATTATATGATTCTCACCTCACTCTCATGAAATTTTTAATTTTTCATCTCTGTTACATTGTTCTGTACACTATTTAGAATTATTAATAGCGCCCGCGAATAGCACCTGTGAACTGCACTCGCGAACTGTGAACGCAGACCACACCAGCAAACCACACCTGCGAATTATACTTGCGAATCGAGCCCGCGAATCACACTTGAGATTGGCAAATAACTTCATTAATCATTTTCAACAATGCCCGCGAACCGCACCCGCGAACCACCAGCAAACCACACCTGCGAATTACAATTGCGAATCGCGCCCGCGAATCACTCTTGAGAATTGCAAATAACATCAATGATCATTTTAAAAAATTATCCTGTTTCTTGCGTCTGCAGTAAACGTGATTAATTTATTGTGGGATTAATGGAAGAAGCTATCTAAGAACTCTATGAAAATTTGATTACCTATGCCTGTAGTTCAGATTATTATAAATTTTATGAATCTTAATTCACTCTCATTAAATTTTCAATTTTCCATCTCTGATACATTGTTCTGTTCAAATTTTACAATTATTAATAGCGTCCGCGAATCGCACCTGTTAACTGCACCTGTGAACCGCACCTGCGAACCGCACCTGCGAACCGTACCTGCCAACCGCACCTGCCAACCGCACCTGCCAGCCGCACCTGCGAACCGCACCTGCGAACCGCACCTGCGAACCGCACCCGCAACCCAGACCTGCAATTACACTTGCCAATCGCGCCTGCGAATCACACTTGAGAATGAAAAATAACATCAATAATCATTATAAAAAAATTAACCTGTTTCTTGCGTCTGCAGAAAACGTGAGCAATTTATTGTGGGATTAATGAAAGAATCTATTTAAGAACTCTATGAAAATTTGATTATATATGCCTGTAGTTCAGTATATTATAAATTTTATGATTCTCACCTCACTCTCATGCAATTTTTAATTGTTCATTTCTGTTACATTGTTCTGTACACTATTTAGAATTATTAATAGTGCCCGCGAATAGCACCTGTGAACCGCACATGCTAACTGCACTCGCGAACCGTAACCGCGGACCACACTCGTGAACATTACTCGCGTATCACTCCCGCGAACCGCTTTCGCGAACCGCACCCGCAAACAATACTCGCGAACCACACCTGCGAACAGCACATTCGAATTACACTTGCGAATCGCGCCCGTGAATCACACTTGAGATTGGAAAATAACTTCATTAATCTTTTTGCAAGAAAGAAATATTATCCTGTCTCTTACGTCTGCAGAAAACGTGAGCAATTTATTGTGGGATTGATGGAAGAAGCTATCTAAGAACTCTATGGAAATTTGATTATCTATGCCTGTAGTTCAGTATATTATATATTATATGATTCTCACTCTCATGAAATTTTTAATTTTCCATCTCTGTTACATTGTTCTGTACACTATTTAGAATTATTAATAGCGCCCGCGAATAGCACCTGTGAACTGCACTCGCGAACTGTAAACGCAGACCACACCCGCGAACAATACCCGCGAACCACACCGCAAAAATTAACCGCGAACCGCATCAGAAAACCACACCTGCGAATTACGCTTGCGAATCGCGCCCGCGAATCACACTTGAGAATGGCAAATAACATCAATGATCATTTTAAAAATATTATCCTGTTTCTTGCGTCTGCAGTAAACGTGATTAATTTATTGTGGGATTAATGGAAGAAGCTATCTAAGAACTCTATGAAAATTGGATTACCTATGCCTGTAGTTCAGAATACTATAAATTATGTGAATCTTAATTCACTCTCATTAAATTTTTAATTTTTCATCTCTGATACATTGTTCTGTTCAAATTTTACAATTATTAATAGCGTCCGCGAATCGCACCTGTTAACCGCACCTGTGAACCGCACCTGCGAACCGCACCTGCGAACCGCACCTGCGAACCGCACCTGCGAACCGCACCTGCGAACCGCACCTGGGAACCGCACCTGTCAAACGCACCTGCGAACCGCACCTGCGAACCGCACCTGCGAACCGCACCTGCGAACCGCACCTGCGAACCGCACCCGCGAACCGAACCTGCGAATTACACTTGCCAATCGCGCCCGCGAATCACACTTGAGAATGGCAAATAACATCAATAATCATTCAAAAAAAATTATCCTGTCTCTTACGTCTGCAGAAAACGTGAGCAATTTATTGTGGGATTGATGGAAAAAGCTATCTAAGAACTCTATGAAAATTTGATTATCTTTGCCTGTAGTTTAGTATATTATATATTATTTGATTCTCAACTCACTCTCATGAAATTTTTAATTTTTCATCTCTGATACATTGTTCTGTTCAAATTTTCAATTATTAATAGCGTCCGCAAATCGCACCTGTTAACCGCACCTGTGAACCACACCTGCGAACCGCACCTGCGAATCGCACCTGCGAACCGTACCTGCGAACCACACCTGTCAAACGCACCTGCGAACCGCACCTGCGAACCGCACCTGCGAACCGCACCCGCAGACCGAACCTGCGAATTACACTTGCCAATCACGCCCGCGAATCACGCTTGAGAATGGCAAATAACATCAACAATCATTCAAAAAAATTATCCTGTTTCTTGCGTCTGCAGTAAACGTGATTAATTTATTGTGGGATTGATGGAAGGAGCTATCTAAGAACTCTATGAAAATTTGATTATCTATGCCTGTAGTTCAGTATGTTATATATAATATGATTCTCACCTCACTCTCATAAAATTTTTAATTTTTCATCTCTGTTACATTGTTCTGTACACCATTTAGAATTATTAATAGCGCCCGCGAATAGCACCTGTGAACTGCACTCGCGAAATGTAAACGCAGACCACACCCGCGAACAATACCCGCGAACCGCACCAGCGAAAATTAACCGCGAACCGCACCAGCAATTCACACCTGCGAATTACACTTGCGAATCGTGCCCGCGAATCACGCTTGAGAATGGCAAATAACGTCAATGATCATTTTAAAAAATTATCCTGTTTCTTGCGTCTGCAGTAAACGTGATTAATTTATTGTGGGATTAAAGGAAGAAGCTATCTAAGAACTCTATGAAAATTTGATTACCTATGCCTGTAGTTCAGAATATTATAAATTATGTGAATCTTAATTCACTCTCATTAAATTTTTAATTTTCTTCTCTGATACATTGTTCTGTTCAAATTTTACAATTATTAATAGCGTCCGCGAATCGCACCTGTTAACCGCACCTGTGAACCGCACCTGCGAACCACACCTGCGAACCGCACCTGCGAACCGCACCTGCGAACCACACCCGCGAACCGAACCTGCGAATTACACTTGCCAATCGCGCTTGCGAATCACACTTGAGAATGAAAAATAACATCAATAACATTAAAAAAATTATCCTGTTTCTTGCGTCTGCAGAAAACGTGAGCAATTTATTGTGGGATTGATGGAAGAAGCTATCTAAGAACTCTATGAAAATTTGATTATCTATGCCTGTAGTTCAGTATATTATAAATTTTATGATTCTCACCTCACTCTCATGAAATTTTTAATTTTTCATCTCTGTTACTTTGTTCTGTACACTATTTAGAATTATTAATAGTGCCCGCGAATAGCACCTGTGAACCGCACATGCAAACTGCACTCGCGAACCGTAACCACGGACCACACCCGCGAACAATACTCGCGTATCACTCCCGCGAACCGCTTTCGCGAACCGCACCCGCAAACAATACTCGCGAACCACACCCGCGAACCACACCTTCGAATTACACTTGCGAATCGCGCCCGCGAATCACACTTGAGATTGGCAAATAACTTCATTAATCATTTTGCAAGAAAGAAATATTATCCTGTCTCTTACGTCTGCAGAAAACGTGAGCAATTTATTGTGGGATTGATGGAAGAAGCTATCTAAGAACTCTATGAAAATTTGATTATCTATGCCTGTAGTTCAGTATATTATAAATTATATGATTCTCACCTCACTCTCTTGAAATTTTTAATTTTTCATCTCTGTTACATTGTTCTGTACACTATTTAGAATTATTAATAGCACCCGCGAATAGTACCTGTGAACCGCACATGCAAACTGCACTCGCGAACTGTAACCGCGGACCTTACCTGAGAATTACTCTTGCGAATCGCGCCCGCGAATCACACTTGAGAATGGCAAATAACATCAATAATCATTTAAGAAAAAATGATCCTGTTTCTTGCGTCTGCAGAGAACGTGATTAATTCATTGTGGGAATAATGGAAGAAGCTATCTAAGAACTCTATGAAAATTTGATTACCTATGCCTGTAGTTCAGAATATTATAAATTATATCAATCTTGATTCTCTCTCATTATATTTTAATTGTTCATCTCTGTTACATTGTTTTTACACTATTTAGAATTATTAATAGAGCCGGCGAATAGCACCTATGAACTGCACATGCAAACTGCACTCGCGAACCGTAACCGCGGACCACACCCGCGAACAATACTCGCGTATCACTATAGCGAACCGCTTTCGCGAACCGCACCCGCAAACAATACTCGCGAACCACACCCGCGAACAGCACATTCGAATTACACTTGCGAATCGCGCCCGTGAATCACACTTGAGATTGGAAAATAACTTCATTAATCATTTTGCAAGAAAAATATTATCCTGTCTCTTACGTCTGCAAAAACGTGAGCAATTTATTGTGGGATTGATGGAAGAAGCTATCTAAGAACTCTATGGAAATTTGATTATCTATGCCTGTAGTTCAGTATATTATAAATTATATGATTCTCACTCTCTTGAAATTTTTAATTTTTCATCTCTGTTACATTGTTCTGTACACTATTTAGAATTATTAATAGCGCCCGCGAATAGTACCTGTGAACCGCACATGCAAACTGCACTCGCGAACTGTAACCGCGGACCACACCTGCGAATTACTCTTGCGAATCGCGCCCGCGAATCACACTTGAGAATGGCAAATAACATCAATAATCATTTAAGAAAAAATGATCCTGTTTCTTGCGTCTGCAGAGAACGTGATTAATTCATTGTGGGAATAATGGTAGAAGCTATCTAAGAACTCTATGAAAATTTGATTACCTATGCCTGTAGTTCAGAATATTATAAATTATATCAATCTTGATTCTCTCTCATTATATTTTTAATTGTTCATCTCTGTTACATTGTTTTTACACTATTTAGAATTATTAATAGTGCCGGCGAATAGCACCTATAGACTGCACATGCAAACTGCACTCGCGAACCGTAACCGCGGACCACACTCGCGAACAATACTCGCGTATCACTATAGCGAACCGCTTTCGCGAACCGCACCCGCAAACAATACTCGCGAGCCACACCTTCGAATTACACTTGCGAATCGCGCCCGCGAATCACACTTGAGAATGGCAAATAACATCAAAAATCAATTAAGGAAAAATTATCCTGTTTCTTGCGTCTGCAGTAAACATGATTAATTTATTGTGGGATTAATGGAAGAAGCTATCTAAGAACTCTATGAAAATTTGATAACCTATGCCTGTAGTTCAGAATATTATAAATTATATGATTCTCACCTCACTCTCATGAAATTTTTAATTTTTCATCTCTGTTACATTGTTCTGTACACTATTTAGAATTATTAATAGCGCCCGCGAATAGCACCTGTGAACTGCACTCGCGAACTGTAAACGCAGACCACACCGCGAACAATACCCGCGAACCACACCCGCGAAAATTAACCGCGAACCGCACCTGCCAACCACACCTGCAGAATTACACTTGCGAATCGCGCCCGCGAATCACACTTGAGATTTGCAAATAACTTCATTAATCATTTTGCAAGAAAGAAATATTATCCTGTCTCTTACGTCTGCAGAAAACGTAAGCAATTTATTGTGGGATTGATGGAAGAAGCTATCTAAGAACTCTATGAAAATTTGATTATCTATGCCTGTAGTTCAGTATATTATATATTATATGATTCTCACCTCACTCTCATGAAATTTTTAATTTTTCATCTCTGTTACATTGTTCTGTACACTATTTAGAATTATTAATAGCGCCCGCGAATAGTATCTGTGAACTGCACTCGCGTACTGTAAACGCAGACCACACCCGCGAACAATACCCGCGAACCGCACCCGCGAACCGCACCCGCGAAAATTAACCGCGAACCGCACCAGCAAACCACACCTGCGAATTACACTTGCGAATCGCGCCCGCGAATCACACTTGAGAATGGCAAATAACATCAATAATCATTTTAAAAAATTATCCTGTTTCTTGAGTCTGCAGTAAACGTGATTAATTTATTGTGGGATTAATGGAAGAAGCTATCTAAGAACTCTATGAAAATTTGATTACCTATGCCTGTAGTTCAGAATATTATAAATTATATGAATCTTAATTCACTCTCATTAAATTTTTAATTTTTCATCTCTGATACATTGTTCTGTACAAATTTTACAATTATTAATAGCGTCCGCAAATCGCACTTGTGAACCGCACCTGTGAACCACACCTGCGAACCGCACCTGCGAACCGCACCTCCCAAACGCACCTGCGAACAGCACCTGCGAACCGCACCTGCAAACCGCACCAGCAAACCACACCTGCGAATTACAATTGCGAATCGCGCCCGCGAATCACACTTGAGAATGGCAAATAACATCAATGATCATTTTAAAAAAATTATCCTGTTTCTTGCGTCTGCAGTAAACGTGATTAATTTTTTGTGGGATTAATGGAAGAAGCTATCTAAGAACTCTATGAAAATTCGATTACCTATGCCTGTAGTTCAGAATATTATAAATTATATGAATCTTAATTCACTCTCATTGAATTTTTAATTTTTCATCTCTGATACATTGTCCTGTTCAAATTTTACAATTATTAATAGCGTCCGCAAATCGCACCTGTTAACAGCACCTAGGAACCACACCTGCGAACCGCACCTGCGAAACGCACCTGCGAACCGCACCTGCGAACCGCACCTGCGAACCGCACCTGCGAACCGCACCTGCGAACCGCACCTGCGAACCGCACCTGCGAACCTCACCTGCGAACCGCACCTGCGAACCGCACCTGCGAACCGCACCTGCGAACCGCACCTGTGAACCGCACCTGCAGAACCGCATACGCGAACCTCACCTGCGAACCGAACCTGCGAACCGCACCTGCGAACCACACCCGCAGACCAGACCTGCGAATTACACGCCAATCGCGCCTGCGATTCACGCTTGAGAATGAAAAATAACATCAATGATCATTACAAAAAAAATCATCCTGTTTCTTGCGTCTACAGAAATCGTGAGAAATTTATTGAGGGATTAATGGAAGAAGCTATCTAAGAACTCTATGAAAATTTGATTATCTATGCCTGTAGATCAGTATATTATAAATTATATCAATCTTGATTCTCTCTCATTAAATTTTTAATTGTTCATCTCTGTTACATTGTTCTGTACACTATTTAGAATTATTAATAGTGCCGGCGAATAGCACCTATGAACTGCACATGCAAACTGCACTCGCGAAACGTTACCGCGGACCACACCCGCGAACAATACTCGCGTATCACTCCGCGAACCTTACCCGCAAATAAGACTCGCGAACCACACCCGCGAACAGCACATTCGAATTACACTTGCGAATCGCACCCGCGAATCACACTTGAGATTGGCAAATAACTTCATTAATCATTTTGCAAGAAAGAAATATTATCCTGTCTCTTAGTCTGCAGAAAACGTGAGCAATTTATTGTGGGATTGATGGAAGAAGCTATCTAAGAACTCTATGAAAATTTGATTATCTATGCCTGTAGTTCAGTATATTAAATATTATGATTCTCACCTCACTCTCATGAAATTTTAATTTTTCATCTCTGTAACATTGTTCTGTACACTATTTAGAATTATTAATAGCGCCCGCGAATAGCTCCTGTGAACTGCACTCGCGAACTGTAAACGCAGACCACTCCCGCGAACAATACCCGCGAACTATACTTGCGAACCGCACCCGCAAAAATTAACCGCAAACCGCACCAGCAAACCACACCTGCGAATTACACTTGCAGAAAACGTGAGCAATTTATTGTGGGATTAATGAATGAATCTATCTAAGAACTCTAAGAAAATTTGATTATCTATGCCTGTAGTTCAGTATATTATAAATTATATGATTCTCACTCTCATGAATCACACTTGAGAATGAAAAATAACATCAATAATCATTACAAAAAAAATCATCCTGTTTCTTGCGTCTACAGAAATCGTGAGCAATTTATTGTGGGATTAATGGAAGAAGCTATCTAAGAACTCTATGAAAATTTGATTATCTATGCCTGTAGATCAGTATATTATAAATTATATCAATCTTAATTCACTCTCATTAAATTTTCAATTTTTCATCTCTGATACATTATTCTGTACAAAATTTACAATTATTAATAGCTTCCGCGAATCGCACCTGTGAACCGCACCTGCGAACCGCACCTGTGAACCGCACCTGCGAACGGCACCTGCCAACCGCACCTGCGAACCGCACCTGCGAACCGCACCGCAGACCAAACCTGCGAATTACATTTGCCAATCGCGCCCGCGAATCACACTTGAGAATGGCAAATAACATCAATAATCATTTAAAAAAATTATCCTGTTTCTTGCGTCTGCAGTGAACGTGATTAATTCATTATGGGATTGATGGAAGAAGCTAACTAAGAACTCTATGAAAATTTGATTATCTATGCCTGTAGTTCAGTATATTATAAATTCTATGATTCTCACCTCACTCTCATGCAATTTTCAATTTTTCATCTCTGATGCATTGTACTGTACACTATTTAGAATAATTAATAGCGCCCGCGAATAGCACCTGTGAACCGCATATGCAAACTGCACTCGCGAACTGTAACCGCAGACCACACCTGCGAATTACACTTGCGAATCGCGCCCGCGAATCACACTTGAGAATGGCAAATAACATCAATAATCATTACAAAAAAATCATCCTGTTTCTTGCGTCTACAGAAATCGTGATTAATTTATTGTGGGACTAATGGAAGAAGCTATCTAAGAACTCTATGAAAATTTGATTATCTATGCCTGTAGATCAGTATATTATAAATTATATCAAACTTGATTCTCTCTCATTAAATTTTAATTGTTCATCTCTGTTACATTGTTCTGTACACTATTTAGAATTATTAATAGTGCCCGCGAATAGCACCTGTGAACCGCACATGCAAACTGCACTCGCGAACCGTAACCGCGGACCACACCGCGAACAATATTCGCGAACCACACCCGCGAACCACACCCGCGAACCACACCCGCGAACCACACCTTCGAATTACACTTGCGAATCGCGCACGCGAATCACACTTGAGATTGGCAAATAACTTCATTACTCATTTTGCAAGAAAGAAATATTATCCTGTCTCTTGCGTCTGCAGAAAACGTGAGCAATTTATTGTGAGATTAATGGAAGAAGCTATCTAAGAACTCTATGAAAATTTGATTATCTATGCCTGTAGATCAGTATATTATGAATTATATCAATCTTGATTCTCTCTCATTAAATTTTTAATTCTTCATCTCTGTTACATTGTTCTGTACACTATTTAGAATTATTAATAGTGCCGGCGAATAGCACCTATGAACTGCACATGCAAACTGCACTCGCGAAACGTTACCGCGGACCACACCCGCGAACAATACTCGCGTATCACTCCCGCGAACCGCACCCGCAAATAAGACTCGCGAACCACACCCGCGAACAGCACATTCGAATTACACTTGCGAATCGCACCCGCGAATCACACTTGAGATTGGCAAATAACTTCATTAATCATTTTGCAAGAAAGAAATATTATCCTGTCTCTTAGTCTGCAGAAAACGTGAGCAATTTATTGTGGGATTGATGGAAGAAGCTATCTAAGAACTCTATGAAAATTTGATTATCTATGCCTGTAGTTCAGTATATTAAATATTATGATTCTCACCTCATTCTCATGAAATTTTTAATTTTTCATCTCTGTAACATTGTTCTGTACACTATTTAGAATTATTAATAGCGCCCGCGAATAGCACCTGTGAACTGCACTCGCGAACTGTAAACGCAGACCAATCCCGCGAACAATACCCGCGAACAATACCCGCGAACAATACTTGCGAACCGCACCCGCGAAAATTAACCGCAAACCGCACCAGCAAACCACACCTGCGAATTACACTTGCAGAAAACGTGAGCAATTTATTGTGGGATTAATGAATGAATCTATCTAAGAACTCTATGAAAATTTGATTATCTATGCCTGTAGTTCAGTATATTATAAATTATATGATTCTCACTCTCATGAATCACACTTGAGAATGAAAAATAACATCAATAATCATTACAAAAAAAATCATCCTGTTTCTTGCGTCTACAGAAATCGTGAGCAATTTATTGTGGGATTAATGGAAGAAGCTATCTAAGAACTCTATGAAAATTTGATTATCTATGCCTGTAGATCAGTATATTATAAATTATATCAATCTTAATTCACTCTCATTAAATTTTCAATTTTTCATCCATGATACATTATTCTGTACAAAATTTACAATTATTAATAGCTTCCGCGAATCGCACCTGTGAACCGCACCTGCGAACCGCACCTGTGAACCGCACCTGCGAACGGCACCTGCCAACCGCACCTGCGAATTACACTTGCCAATCGCGCCCGCGAATCACACTTGAGATTGGCAAATAACTTCATTAATCATTTTGCAAGAAAGAAATATTATCCTGTCTCTTAGTCTGCAGAAAACGTGAGCAATATATTGTGGGATTGATGGAAGAAGCTATCTAAGAACTCTATGAAAATTTGATTATCTATGCCTGTAGTTCAGTTTATTAAATATTATGATTCTCACCTCACTCTCATGAAATTTTTAATTTTTCATCTCTGTAACATTGTTCTGTACACTATTTAGAATTATTAATAGCGCCCGCGAATAGCACCTGTGAACTGCACTCGCGAACTGTAAACGCAGACCACTCCCGCGAACAATACCCGCGAACAATACCCGCGAACAATACTTGCGAACCGCACCCGCAAAAATTAACCGCAAACCGCACCAGCAAACCACACCTGCGAATTACACTTGCAGAAAACGTGAGCAATTTATTGTGGGATTAATGAATGAATCTATCTAAGAACTCTATGAAAATTTGATTATCTATGCCTGTAGCTCAGTATATTATAAATTATATCAATCTTAATTCACTCTCATTAAATTTTCAATTTTTCATTTCTGATACATTATTCTGTACAAAATTTACAATTATTAATAGCTTCCGCGAATCGCACCTGTGAACCGCACCTGCGAACCGCACCTGTGAACCGCACCTGCGAACGGCATCTGCCAACCGCACCTGCGAACCGCACCTGCGAACCGCACCCGCGAACCGAACCTGCGAATTACACTTGCCAATCGCGCCCGCGAATCACACTTGAGAATGGCAAATAACATCAATAATCATTTGAAAAAAATTATCCTGTTTCTTGCGTCTGCAGTAAACGTGATTAATTCATTGTGGGATTGATGGAAGAAGCTATCTAAGAACTCTATGAAAATTTGATTATCTATGCCTGTAGTTCAGTATATTATAAATTCTATGATTCTCACCTCACTCTCATGCAATTTTCAATTTTTCATCTCTGATACATTGTACTGTACACTATTTAGAATAATTAATAGCGCCCGCGAATAGCACCTGTGAACCGCATATGCAAACTGCACTCGCGAACTGTAACCGCAGACCACACCTGCGAATTACACTTGCGAATCGCGCCCGCGAATCACACTTGAGAATGAGAAATAACATCAATAATCATTACAAAAAAAAAATCATCCTGTTTCTTGCGTCTACAGAAATCGTGATTGATTTATTGTGGGATTAATGGAAGAAGCTATCTAAGAACTCTATGAAAATTTGATTATCTATGCCTGTAGATCAGTATATTATAAATTATATCAAACTTGATTCTCTCTCATTAAATTTTTAATTGTTCATCTCTGTTACATTGTTCTGTACACTATTTAGAATTATTAATAGTGCCCGCGAATAGCACCTGTGAACCGCACATGCAAACTGCACTCGCGAACCGTAACCGCGGACCACACCCGCGAACAATATTCGCGAACCACACCCGCGAACCACACCCGCGAACCACACCGGCGAACCACACCTTCGAATTACACTTGCGAATCGCGCACGCGAATCACACTTGAGATTGGCAAATAACTTCATTACTCATTTTGCAAGAAAGAAATATTATCCTGTCTCTTGCGTCTGCATAAAACGTGAGCAATTTATTGTGAGATTAATGGAAGAAGCTATCTAAGAACTCTATGAAAATTTGATTATCTATGCCTGTAGATCAGTATATTATAAATTATATCAATCTTGATTCTCTCTCATTAAATTTTCAATTGTTCATCTCTGTTACATTGAACCTCTCATGCAATCTGCACCCGCGAACCGTATCCGCTACAATACCCGCGATCCACACATTCGAATTAAACTTGCGAATCGCGCCCGCGAATCACTCTTAAGAATGGCTAATAAAATTAATAATGATTTTTCAAAAAAAATATTATCCTGTTTCTTGCGTCTGCAGAAAACGTGATCAGTTTATTGTGGGATTAATGAAGAAGCTATCTAAGAACTCTATGAAAATTTGATTATCTATGCCTGTTAATCAGTATATTATAAATAATTATAATCTTAATTCACTCTCATTAAATTTTAAATTTTTCATCGCTGATACATTAATCTGTACAAAATTTACAATTATTAATAGCGTCCGCGAATCGCATCTGTGAACCGCACCTGCGAATCGCACCTGCGAACCGCACCTGCGAACCGCACCTGCGAACCTAACCTACGAACCGCACCTGCCAACCGCACCTGCGAACCGCACCTGCGAACCGCACCCGCGAACCGAACCTGCGAATTACACTTGCCAATAGCGCCTGCGAATCACACTTGAGAATGAAAAATAACATCAATAATCATTTAAAACAAATTATCCTGTTTCTTGCGTCTGCAGAAAACGTGAGCAATTTATTGTGGGATTAATGAAAGAATCTATCTAAGAACTCTATGAAAATTTGATTATCTATGCCTGTAGTTCAGTATATTATAAATTTTATGATTCTCACCTCACTCTCATGAAATTTTGATCTTTCATCTCTGTTACATTGCTCTGTACACTATTTAGAATTCTTAATAGCGCCCGGGAATAGCACCTGTGAACCGCACATGCAAACTGCACTCGCGAACTGTAAACACAGACCACACCCGCGAACAATACCCGCGAACCGCACCCTTGAAAATTAACCGCGAACCGCACCCGCGAAAATTAACCGCGAACCGCACCAGCAAACCACACCTGCGAATTACACTTGCGAATCGCGCCCGCGAATCACACTTGAGAATGGCAAATAACATCAATAATCATTTAAAAAGAAATTATCCTGTTTCTTGCGTCTGCAGTAAACGTGATTAATTTATTGTGGGATTAATGGAAGAAGCTATCTAAGAACTCTATGAAAATTTGATTACCTATGCCTGTAGTTCAGAATATTATAAATTATATGAATCTTAATTCACTCTCATTAAATTTTTAATTTTTCATCTCTGATACATTGTTCTGTTCAAATTTTACAATTATTAATAGCGTCCGCGAATCGCACATGTGAACCGCACCTGCAAACCGCACCCGCAAACCGCACCTGCGAACCGCACCCGCGAACCGAACCTGCGAAATACACTTGCGAATCGCGCCTGCGAATCACACTTGAGAATGAAAAATAACATCAATAATCATTACAAAAAAAAAATAATCCTGTTTCTTGCGTCAGCAGAAAACGTGAGCAATTTATTGTGGGATTAATGGAAGAAGCTATCTAAGAACTCTATGAAAATTTGATTATCTATGCCTGTAGATCAGTATATTATAAATTATATTAATCTTGATTCTCTCTCATTGATTTTTTAATTGTTCATCTCTGTTACATTGTTCTGTACACTATTTAGAATTATTAATAGTGCCCGCGAATAGCACCTGTGAACTGCACATGGAAACTGCACTCGCAAACCGTAACCGCGGACCACACCCGCGAACAATACTCGCGTATCACTCCCGCGAACCGCTTTCGCGAACCGCACCCGCAAACAATACTCGCGAACCACACCCGCGAACCACACCTTCGAATTACACTTGCGAATCGCGCCCGCGAATCCCACTTGAGATTGGCAAATAACTTCATTAATCATTTTGCAAAAACAAATATTATCCTGTCTCTTACGTCTGCAGAAAACGTGGGCAATTTATTGTGGGATTGATGGAAGAAGCTATCTAAGAACTCTATGAAAATTTGATTATCTATGCCTGTAGTTCAGTATATTATAAATTATATGATTCTCACCTCACTCTTTTGCAATTTTTAATTGTTCATCTCTGTTACATTGTTCTGTACATTATTTAGAATTATTAATAGTGCCCGCGAATAGCACCAGTGAACCGCACATGCAAACTGCACTCGCGAACCGTAACCGCGGACCACACCCGCGAACAATACTCGCGTATCTCTCCCGCGAACCGCTTTCGCGAACCGCACCCGCAAACAGTACTCGCGAACCACACCCGCGAACAGCACATTCGAATTACACTTGCGAATCGCGCCCGCGAATCACACTTGAGATTGGCAAATAACTTCATTAATCATTTTGCAAGAAAGAAATATTATCCTGTCTCTTACGTCTGCAGAAAACGTGAGCAATTTATTGTGGGATTGATGGAAGAAGCAATCTAAGAACTCTATGAAAATTTGATTATCTATGCCTGTAGTTCAGTATATTATAAATTATATGATTCTCACTTTCATGAAATTTTAATTTTTCATCTCTGTTACATTGTTCTGTACACTATTCAGAATTATTAATAGCGCCCGCGAATAGCACCTGTGAACCGCACATGCAAACTGCACTCGCGAACTGTAACCGCGGACCACACCTGCGAATTACACTTGCGAATCGCGCCCGCGAATCACACTTGAGAATGGCAAATAACATCAATAATCATTAAAAACAAAATTATCCTGTTTCTTGCGTCTGCAGAAAACGTGATTAATTTATTGTGGGATTAATGGAAGAAGCTATCTAAGAACTCTATGAAAATTTGATTATCTATGCCTGTAGTTCAGTATATTATAAATTATATGATTCTCACTTCACTTTCTTGAAATTTTTAATTTTTCATCTCTGTTACATTGTTCTGTACACTATTTAGAATTATTAATAGTGCCCGCGAATAGCACCAGTGAACCGCACATGCAAACTGCACTCGCGAACCGTAACCGCGGACCACACCCGCGAACATGACTCGCGTATCCCTCCGCGAACCGCTTTCGCGAACCGCACCCGCAAACAATAATCGCGAACCACACCCGCGAACAGCAAATTCGAATTACACTTGCGAATCGCGCCCGCGAATCACACTTGAGATTGGCAAATAACTTCATTAATCATTTTGCAAGAAAGAAATATTATCCTGTCTCTTACGTCTGCAGAAAACGTGAGCAATTTATTGTGGGATTGATGGAAAAGCTATCTAAGAACTATATGAAAATTTGATTATCTTTGCCTGTAGTTCAGTATATTATATATTATTTGATTCTCACCTCACTCTCATTAAATTTTTAATTTTTCATCTCTGATACATTGTTCTGTACAAATTTTACAATTATTAATAGCGTCCGCAAATCGCACTTGTGAACCGCACCTGTGAACCACACCTGCGAACCGCACCTGCGAACCGCACCTGCGAACCGCACCTGCGAACCGCACCTGCCAAACGCACCTGCGAACAGCACCTGCGAACCGCACCTGCAAACCGCACCCGCGAACCGAACCTGCGAATTTCACTTGCCAATCGCGCCCGCGAATCACACTTGAGAATGGCAAATAACATCAATAATCATTTAAAAAAAATTATCCTGTTTCTTGCGTCCGCAGTTAACGTGATTAATTTATTGTGGGATTAATGGAAGAAGCTATCTAAGAACTCTATGAAAATTTGATTACCTATGCCTGTAGTTCAGAATATTATAAATTTTATGAATCTTAGTTCACTCTAATTAAATTTTAATTTTTCATCTCTGATACATTGTTCTGTTCAAATTTTACAATTATTAATAGCGTCTGCGAATCGCACCTGTTAACTGCACTCGCGAACTGTAAACGCAGACCACACCCGCGAACAATACCCGCGAACCGCACCCGCGAAAATTAACCGCGAACCGCACCAGCAAACCACACCTGCAAATTACAATTGCGAATCGCGCCCGCGAATCACACTTGAGAATGGCAAATAACATCAATGATCATTTTAAAAAAATTATCCTGTTTCTTGCGTCTGCAGTAAACGTGATTAATTCATTGTGGGATTAATGGAAGAAGCTATCTAAGAACTCTATGAAAATTTGATTACCTATGCCTGTAGTTCAGAATATTATAAATTTTATGAATCTTAATTCACTCTAATTAAATTTTGAGTTTTCATCTCTGATACATTGTTCTGTTCAAATTTTACAATTATTAATAGCGTCCGCGAATCGCACCTGTTAACTGCACCTGTGAACCGCACCTGCGAACCGCACCTGCGAACCGTACCTGCCAACCGCACCTGCCAATCGCGCCTGCGAATCACACTTGAGAATGAAAAATAACATCAATAATCATTAAAAGAAATTATCCTGTTTCTTGCGTCTGCAGAAAACGTGAGCAATTTATTGTGGGATTAATGAAAGAATCTATTTAAGAACTCTATGAAAATTTGATTATATATGCCTGTAGTTCAGTATATTATAAATTTTATGATTCTCACCTCACTCTCATGCAATTTTAATTGTTCATCTCTGTTACATTGTTCTGTACACTATTTAGAATTATTAATAGTGCCCGCGAATAGCACCTGTGAACCGCACATGCAAACTGCACTCGCGAACCGTAACCGCGGACCACACTCGCGAACAATACTCGCGTATCACTCCGCGAACCGCTTTCGCGAACCGCACCCGCAAACAATACTCGCGAACCACACCTGCGAACAACACATTCGAATTACACTTGCGAATCGCGCCCGTGAATCACACTTGAGATTGGAAAATAACTTCATTAATCTTTTTGCAAGAAAGAAATATTAACCTGTCTCTTACGTCTGCAGAAAACGTGAGCAATTTATTGTGGGATTGATGGAAGAAGCTATCTAAGAACTCCATGAAAATTTGATTACCTATGCCTGTAGTTCAGAATATCATAAATTATATGAATCTTAATTCACTCTCATTAAATTTTTGACTTATCATCTCTGATACATTGTTCTGTTCAAATTTTACAAATATTAATAGCGTCCGCGAATCGCACCTGTGAACCGCACCTGCGAACCGCACCCGCGAACCTCACCTGCGAACCGCACCTGCGAACCGCACCGGCGAACCGCACCTGCGAACCGCACCTGCGAACCGCACCTGCGAACCGCACCTGCGAACCGCACCTGCGAACCGCACCTGCGAACCGCACCTGCGAACCGCACCCGCGAACCGAACCTGCGAATTACACTTGCCAATCGCGCCTGCGAATCACACTTGAGAATGAAAAATAACATCAATAATCATTACAAAAAAAATCATCCTGTTTCTTGCGTCTACAGAAATCGTGAGAAATTTATTGAGGATTAATGGAAGAAGCTATCTAAGAACTTTATGAAAATTTGATCATTTATGCCTGTAGATCTGTATATTATAAATTATATCAATCTTGATTCTCTCTCATTAAATTTCTAATTGTTCATCTCTGTTACATTGTTCTGTACACTATTTAGAATTATTAATAGTGCCCGCGAATAGCACCTGTGAACCGCACATGCAAACTGCACTCGCGAACCGTAACCGCGGACCACACCCGCAAACAATACTCGCGAACCACACCCGCGAACCACACCCGCGAACCACACTTTCGAATTACACTTGCGAATCGCGCCCGCGAATCACACTTGAGATTAGCAAATAACTTCATTAATCATTTTGCAAGAAAGAAATATTATCCTGTCTCTTACGTCTGCAGAAAACGTGAGCAATTTATTGTGGGATTGATGGAAGAAGCTATCTAAGAACTCTATGAAAATTTGATTATCTATGCCTTTAGTTCAGTATATTATAAATTATATGATTCTCACCTCACTCTCATGAAATTTTTAATTTTTCATCTCTGTTACATTGTTCTGTACACTATTTAGAATTATTAATAGCGCCCGCGAATAGCACCTGTGAACTGCACTCGCGAACTGTAAACGCAGACCACACCCGCGAACAATACCCGCGAACCGCACCTGCGAAAATTAACCGCGAACCGCACCAGCAAACCACACCTGCGAATTACAATTGCAAATCGCGCCCGCGAATCACACTTGAGAATGGCAAATAACATCAATGATCATTTCAAAAAATTATCCTGTTTCTTGCGTCTGCAGTAAACGTGATTAATTTATTGTGGGATTAATGGAAGAAGCTATCTAAGAACTCTATGAAAATTCGATTACCTATGCCTGTAGTTCAGAATATTATAAATTATATGAATCTTAATCCACTCTCATTAAATTTTTAACTTTTCATCTCTGATACATTGTTCTGTTCAAATTTTACAATTATTAATAGCGTCCGCAAATCGCACCTGTTAACCGCACCTAGGAACCACACCTGCGAACCGCACCTGCGAACCGCACCTGCGAACCGCACCTGCGAACCGCACCTGCGAAACGCACCTGCGAACCGCACCTGCGAACCGCACCTGCGAACCGCACCTGCGAACCGCACCTGCAAACCGCACCTGTGAACCGCACCTGCGAACCGTATACGCGAACCTCACCTGCGAACCGAACCTGCGAACCGCACCTGCGAACCGCACCCGCGAACCGAACCTGCGAATTACACTTGCCAATCGCGCCTGCGAATCACACTTGAGAATGGAAAATAACATCAATAATCATTACAAAAAAAACATCCTGTTTCTTGCGTCTACAGAAATCGTGAGAAATTTATTGAAGGATTAATGGAAGAAGCTATCTAAGAACTCTATGAAAATTTGATCATCTATGCCTGTAGATCAGTATATTATAGATTATATCAATCTTGATTCCCTGTCATTAAATTTTTAATTGTTCATCTCTGTTACATTCTTCTGTACACTATTTAGAATTATTAATGGTGCCCGCGAATAGCACCTGTGAACCGCACATGCAAACTGCACTCGCGAACCGTAACCGCGGACCATACCCGCAAACAATACTCGCGAACCACACCCGCGAACCACACCTGCGAACCACACCTTCGAATTACACTTTCAAATCGCGCCCGCGAATCACACTTGAGATTGGCAAATAACTTCATTAATCATTTTGCAAGAAAGAAATAATATCCTGTCTCTTACGTCTGCAGAAAACGTGAGCAATTTATTGTGGGATTGATGGAAGAAGCTATCTAAGAACTCTATGAAAATTTGATTATCTATGCCTGTAGTTCAGTATATTATATATTATATTCTCACCTCACTCTCATGAAATTTTTAATTTTTCATCTCTGTTACATTGTTCTGTACACTATTTAGAATTATTAATAGCGCCCACGAATAGCACCTGTGAACTGCACTCGCGAACTTTAAACGCAGACGACACCCGCGAACAATACCCGCGAACCGCACCCGCGAAAATTAACCGCGAACCGCACCAGCAAACCACACCTGCGAATTACAATTGCGAATCGCGCCCGCGAATAACACTTGAGAATGGCAAATAACATCAATGATCATTTTAAAAAAATTATCCTGTTTCTTGCGTCTGCAGTAAACATGATTAATTTATTGTGGGATTAATGGAAGAAGCTATCTAAGAACTCTATGAAAATTTGATTACCTATGCCTGCAGTTCAGAATATTATAAATAATATGAATCTTAATTCACTCTCATCAAATTTTAATTTTTCATCTCTGATACATTGTTCTGTTAAAATTTTACAATTATTAATAGCGTCCGCAAATCGCACCTGTTAACCGCACCTGTGAACCACACCTGCGAACCGCACCTGCGAACCGCACCTGCGAACCGCACCTGCGAACCGCACCTGCGAACCGTACCTGCGACCGCACCTGTCAAACGCACCTGCGAACCGTACCTGCGAACCGCACCTGCGAACCGCACCTGCGAACCGCACCCGAGAACCGAACCTGCGACTTACACTTGCCAATCGCGCCCGCGAATCACACTTGAGAATGGCAAATAACATCAATAATCATTTAAAAAATTATCCTGTTTCTTGCGTCTGCAGTAAACGTGATTAATTTATTGTAGAATTAATGGAAGAAGCTATCTAAGAACTCTATGAAAATTTGATTACCTATGCCTGTATATCAGAATATTATAAATTATATGAATCTTAATTCACTCTCATTAAATTTTTAATTTTTCATCTCTGATACATTGTTCTGTTCAAATTTTACAATTATTAATAGCGTCAGCGAATCGCACCTGTTAACCGCACCTGCGAACCGTACCTGCCAACCGCACCTGCCAACCGCACCTGCCAACCGCACCTGTGAACCTAACCTGCGAACCGCACCCGCGAACCGAACTTGCGAATTACACTTGATAATCGCGCCTGCGAATCACACTTGAGAATGAAAAATAACATCAATAATCATTACAAAAAAAAATCATCCTGTTTCTTGCGTCTACAGAAATCGTGAGCAATATATTGTGGGATTAATGGAAGAAGCTAACTAAGAACTCTATGAAAATTTGATTATCTATGCCTGTAGATCAGTATATTATGAATTATATCAATCTTGATTCTCTCTCATTAAATTTTTAATTGTTCATCTCTGCTACATTGTTCTGTACACTATTTAGAATTATTAATAGTGCCGGCGAATAGCACCCTTGAACTGCACATGCAAACTGCACTCGCGAAACGTTACCGCGAACCGCACCCGCAAATAAGACTCGCGAACCACACCCGCGAACAGCACATTCGAATTACACTTGCGAATCGCACCCGCGAATCACACTTGAGATTGGCAAATAACTTCATTAATCATTTTGCAAGAAAGAAATATTATCCTGTCTCTTAGTCTGCAGAAAACGTGAGCAATTTATTGTGGGATTGATGGAAGAAGCTATCTAAGAACTTTATGAAAATTTGATTATCTATGCCTGTAGTTCAGTATATTAAATATTATGATTCTCACCTCACTCTCATGAAATTTTTAATTTTTCATCTCTGTAACATTGTTCTGTACACTATTTAGAATTATTAATAGCGCCCGCGAATAGCACCTGTGAACTGCACTCGCGAACTGTAAACGCAGACCACTCCCGCGAACAATACCCGCGAACAATACCCGCGAACAATACTTGCGAACCGCACCCGCGAAAATTAACCGCAAACCGCACCAGCAAACCACACCTGCGAATTACACGTGCAGAAAACGTGAGCAATTTATTTTGGGATTAATGAATGAATCTATCTAAGAACTCTGAAAATTTGATTATCTATGCCTGTAGTTCAGTATATTATAAATTATATGATTCTCACTCTCATGAATCACACTTGAGAATGAAAAATAACATCAATAATCATTACAAAAAAAATCATCCTGTTTCTTGCGTCTACAGAAATCGTGAGCAATTTATTGTGGGATTAATGGAAGAAGCTATCTAAGAACTCTATGAAAATTCGATTATCTATGCCTGTAGATCAGTATATTATAAATTATATCAATCTTAATTCACTCTCATTAAATTTTCAATTTTTCATCTCTGATACATTATTCTGTACAAAATTTACAATTATTAATAGCTTCCGCGAATCGCACCTGTGAACCGCACCTGCGAACCGCACCTGTGAACCGCACCTGCGAACGGCACCTGCCAACCGCACCTGCGAACCGCACCCGCGAACCGAACCTGCGAATTACACTTGCCAATCGCGCCCGCGAATCACACTTGAGAATGGCAAATAACATCAATAATCATTTAAAAAATTATCCTGTTTCTTGCGTCTGCAGTAAACGTGATTAATTCATTGTGGGATTGATGGAAGAAGCTATCTAAGAACTCTATGAAAATTTGATTATCTATGCCTGTAGTTCAGTATATTATAAATTCTATGATTCTCACCTCACTCTCATGCAATTTTCAATTTTTCATCTCTGATACATTGTACTGTACACTATTTAGAATAATTAATAGCGCCCGCGAATAGCACCTGTGAACCGCATATGCAAACTGCACCCGCGAACCGTATCCGCTACAATACCCGCGATCCACACCTTCGAATTAAACTTGCGAATCGCGCCCGCGAATCACTCTTAAGAATGGCTAATAAAATTAATAATGATTTTTCAAAAAAAATATTATCCTGTTTCTTGCGTCTGCAGAAAACGTGATCAGTTTATTGTGGGATTAATGAAGAAGCTATCTAAGAACTCTATGAAAATTTGATTATCTATGCCTGTTAATCAGTATATTATAAATAATTATAATCTTAATTCACTCTCATTAAATTTTAAATTTTTCATCGCTGATACATTAATCTGTACAAAATTTACAATTATTAATAGCGTCCGCGAATCGCATCTGTGAACCGCACCTGCGAATCGCACCTGCGAACCGCACCTGCGAACCGTACCTACGAACCGCACCTGCCAACCGCACCTGCGAACCGCACCTGCGAACCGCACCCGCGAACCGAACCTGCGAATTACACTTGCCAATAGCGCCTGCGAATCACACTTGAGAATGAAAAATAACATCAATAATCATTTAAAAACAAATTATCCTGTTTCTTGCGTCTGCAGAAAACGTGAGCAATTTATTGTGGGATTAATGAAAAAATCTATCTAAGAACTCTATGAAAATTTGATTATCTATGCCTGTAGTTCAGTATATTATAAATTTTATGATTCTCACCTCACTCTCATGAAATTTTTGATCTTTCATCTCTGTTACATTGCTCTGTACACTATTTAGAATTCTTAATAGCGCCCGGGAATAGCACCTGTGAACCGCACATGCAAACTGCACTCGCGAACTGTAAACGCAGACCACACCCGCGAACAATACCCGCGAACCGCACCTGTTAACCGCACCTAGGAACCACACCTGCGAACCGCACCTGCGAACCGCACCTTCGAAACGCACCTGCAAACCGCACATGCGAACCGCACCTGCGAACCGCACCTGCGAACCGAACCTGTGAACCGCACCTGCGAACCGCATATGCGCACCTCACCTGCAAACCGCACCCGCAAACCGCACCTGCAAACCGCACCCACGAACCGAACCTGCGAATTACACTTGCGAATCGCGCCTGCGAATCACACTTGAGAATGAAAATTAACATCAATAATCATTACAAAAAAAAATTATCCTGTTTCTTGCGTCAGCAGAAAACGTGAGCAATTTATTGTGGGATTAATGGAAGAAGCTATCTAAGAACTCTATGAAAATTTGATTATCTATGCCTGTAGATCAGTATATTATAGATTATATCAATCTTGATTCTCTCTCATTAAATTTTAATTGTTCATCTCTGTTACATTGTTCTGTACACTATTAAGAATTATTAATGGTGCCCGCGAATAGCACCTGTGAACCGCACATGCAAACTGCACTCGCGAACCGTAACCGCGGACCACACCCGCAAACAATACTCGCGAACCACACCCGCGAACCACACCTGCGAACCACACCTTCGAATTACACTTGCGAATCGCGCCCGCGAATCACACTTGAGATTGGCAAATAACTTCATTAATCATTTTGCAAGAAAGAAATAATATCCTGTCTCTTACGTCTGCAGAAAACGTGAGCAATTTATTGTGGGATTAATGGAAGAAGCTATCTAAGAACTCTATGAAAATTCGATTACCTATGCCTGTAGTTCAGAATATTATAAATTATATGAATCTTAATTCACTCTCATTAAATTTTAATTTTTCATCTCTGTTACATTGTTCTGTACAAAATTTAGAATTATTAATAGCGTCCGCAAATCGCACCTGTTAACCGCACCTAGGAACCACACCTGCGAACCGCACCTGCGAACCGCACCTTCGAAACGCACCTGCGAACCGCACATGCGAACCGCACCTGCGAACCGCACCTGCGAACCGAACCTGTGAACCGCACCTGCGAACCGCATATGCGCACCTCACCTGCGAACCGAACCTGCGAACCGCACCTGCGAACCGCACCCGCGAACCGAACCTGCGAATTACATTTGCCAATCGCGCCTGTGAATCACACTTGAGAATGAAAAATAACATCAATAATCATTACAAAAAAAAATCATCCTGTTTCTTGCGTCTACAGAAATCGTGAGAAATTTATTGAGGGATTGATGGAAGAAGCTATCTAAGAACTCTATGAAAATTTGATCATCTATGCCTGTAGATCAGTATATTATAAATTATATCAATCTTGATTCTCTCATTAAATTTTTAATTGTTCATCTCTGTTACATTGTTCTGTACACTATTTAGAATTATTAATGGTGCCCGCGAATAGCACCTGTGAACCGCACATGCAAACTGCACTCGCGAACCGTAACCGCGGACCACACCCGCAAACAATACTCGCGAACCACACCCGCGAACCACACCTGCGAACCACACCTTCGAATTACACTTGCGAATCGCGCCCGCGAATCACACTTGAGATTGGCAAATAACTTCATTAATCATTTTGCAAGAAAGAAATAATATCCTGTCTCTTACGTCTGCAGAAAACGTGAGCAATTTATTGTGGGATTGATGGAAGAAGCTATCTAAGAACTCTATGAAAATTTGATTATCTATGCCTGTAGTTCAGTATATTATATATTATATGATTCTCACCTCACTCTCATGAAATTTTTAATTTTTCATCTCTGTTACATTGTTCTGTACACCATTTAGAATTATTAATAGCGCCCACGAATAGCACCTGTGAACTGCACTCGCGAACTGTAAACGCAGACCACACCCGCGAACAATACCTGCGAACCGCACCCGAGAAAATTAACCGAGAACCGCACCAGCAAACCACACCTGCGAATTAGAATTGCGAATCGCGCCCGCGAATCACACTTGAGAATGGCAAATAACATCAATGATCATTTTAAAAAAATTATCCTGTTTCTTGCGTCTGCAGTAAACATGATTAATTTATTGTGGGATTAATGGAAGAAGCTATCTAAGAACTCTATGAAAATTTGATTACCTATGCCTGTAGTTCAGAATATCATAAATTATATGAATCTTAATTCACTCTCATCAAATTTTAATTTTTCATCTCTGATACATTGTTCTGTTCAACTTTTACAATTATTAATAGCGTCCGCAAATCGCACCTGTTAACCGCACCTGTGAACTACACCTGCGAACCGCACCTGCGAACCGCACCTGCGAACCGCACCTGCGAACCGCACCTGCGAACCGCACCCGCGAACCGAACCTGCGAATTACACTTGCCAATCGCGCCCGCGAATCACACTTGAGAAAGGCAAATAACATCAATAATCATTTAAAAAAAATTATCCTGTTTCTTGCGTCTGCAGTAAACGTGATTAATTTATTGTGGGATTAATGGAAGAAGCTATCTAAGAACCCTATGAAAATTTGATTACCTATGCCTGTATATCAGAATATTATAAATTATATGAATCTTAATTCACTCTCATTAAATTTTTAATTTTTCATCTCTGATACATTGTTCTGTTCGAATTTTACAATTATTAATAGCGTCCGCGAATCGCACCTGTTAACCGCACCTGTGAACCGCACCTGCGAACCGTACCTGCCAACCGCACCTGCCAACCGCACCTGCGAACCGCACCTGCGAACCGCACCTGCGAACCGCACCTGCGAACCGCACCTGCGAACCGCACCCGCGAACCGAACTTGCGAATTACACTTGCCAATCGCGCCTGCGAATCACACTTGAGAATGAAAAATAACATCAATAATCATTACAAAAAAAAATCATCCTGTTTCTTGCGTCTACAGAAATCGTGAGCAATTTATTGTGGGATTAATGGAAGAAGCTAACTAAGAACTCTATGAAAATTTGATTATCTATGCCTGTAGATCAGTATATTATAAATTATCTCAATCTTGATTCTCTCTCATTAAATTTTTAATTGTTCATCTCTGTTACATTGTTCTGTACACTATTTAGAATTATTAATAGTGCCGGCGAATAGCACCTATGAACTGCACATGCAAACTGCACTCGCGAAACGTTACCGCCAACCACACCCGCGAACAATACTCGCGTATCACTCCCGCGAACCGCTTTCGCGAACCGCACCCGCAAATAAGACTCGCGAACCACACCCGCGAACAGCACATTCGAATTACACTTGCGAATCGCACCCGCGAATCACACTTGAGATTGGCAAATAACTTCATTAATCATTTTGCAAGAAAGAAATATTATCCTGTCTCTTAGTCTGCAGAAAACGTGAGCAATTTATTGTGGGATTGATGGAAGAAGCTATCTAAGAGCTCTATGAAAATTTGATTATCTATGCCTGTAGTTCAGTATATTAAATATTATATGATTCTCACCTCACTCTCATGAAATTTTTGATTTTTCATCTCTGTTACATTGTTCTGTACAAAATTTAGAATTATTAATAGCGCCCGCGAATAGCACCTGTGAACCGCACATGCAAACTGCACTCGCGAACTGTAACCGCGGACCGCACCTGCGAACCGCACCCGCGAACCGAACCTGCGAATTACACTTGCCAATCGCGCCTGCGAATCACACTTGAAAATGAAAAATAGCATAAATAATCATTAAAAAAAAATTATCCTGTTTCTTGCGTCTGGAGAAAACGTGAGCAATTTATTGTGGGATTGATTAATGGAAGAAGCTATCTAAGAACTCTATGAAAATTTGATTTTCTATGCCTGTAGTTCAGTATATTATAAATAATATGAATCTTAATTCACTCTCATTAAATTTTCAATTTTTCATCTCTGATTCACTGTTCTGTACAAAATTTACAATTATTAATAGCGTCCGCGAATCGCACCTGTGAACCGCACATGCAAACTGCACTCGCGAACCGTAACCGCGAACAATACTCGCGTATCACTCCCGCGAACCGCTTTCGCGAACCGCACCCGCAAACAATACTCGCGAACCACACCCGCGAACTACACCCGCGAACCACACCTTCGAATTACACTTGCGAATCGCGCCCGCGAATCACACTTGAGATTGGCAAATAACTTCACTAATCATTTTGCAAGAAAGAAATATTATCCTGTCTCTTACGTCTGCAGAAAACGTGAGCAATTTATTGTGGGATTGATGGAAGAAGCTATCTAAGAACTCTGAAAATTTGATTATCTATGCCTGTAGATCAGTATATTATAAATTATATCAATCTTGCGATACCCGCGAACAATACTTGCGAACCGAACCTGCGACCCGCACCTGCGAACCGCACCTGCGAACCGCACCTGCGAACCGCACCCGCGAACCGAACCTGCGAATTACATTTGCCAATCGCGCCTGCGAATCACACTTCAGAATGAAAATTAACATCAATAATCATTACAAAAAAAAATCATCCTGTTTCTTGCGTCTACAGAAATCGTGAGAAATTTATTGAGGGATTAATGGAAGAAGCTATCTAAGAACTCTATGAAAATTTGATCATCTATGCCTGTAGATCAGTATATTATAAATTATATCAATCTTGATTCTCTCTCATTAAATTTTTAATTGTTCATCTCTGTTACATTGTTCTGTACACTATTTAGAATTATTAATGGTGCCCGCGAATAGCACCTGTGAACCGCACATGCAAACTGCACTCGCGAACCGTAACCGCGGACCACACCCGCAAACAATACTCGCGAACCACACCCGCGAACCACACCTGCGAACCACACCTTCGAATTACACTTGCGAATCGCGCCCGCGAATCACACTTGAGATTGGCAAATAACTTCATTAATCATTTTGCAAGAAAGAAATAATATCCTGTCTCTTACGTCTGCAGAAAACGTGAGCAATTTATTGTGGGATTGATGGAAGAAGCTATCTAAGAACTCTATGAAAATTTGATTATCTATGCCTGTAGTTCAGTATATTATATATTATATGATTCTCACCTCAATCTCATGAAATTTTTAATTTTTCATCTCTGTTACATTGTTCTGTACACCATTTAGAATTATTAATAGCGCCCGCGAATAGCACCTGTGAACTGCACTCGCGAACTGTAAACGCAGACCACACCCGCGAACAATACCTGCGAACCGCACCCGAGAAAATTAACCGAGAACCGCACCAGCAAACCACACCTGCGAATTAGAATTGCGAATCGCGCCCGCGAAACACACTTGAGAATGGCAAATAACATCAATGATCATTTTAAAAATTATCCTGTTTCTTGCGTCTGCAGTAAACATGATTAATTTATTGTGGGATTAATGGAAGAAGCTATCTAAGAACTCTATGAAAATTTGATTACCTATGCCTGTAGTTCAGAATATCATAAATTATATGAATCTTAATTCACTCTCATCAAATTTTAATTTTTCATCTCTGATACATTGTTCTGTTCAACTTTTACAATTATTAATAGCGTCCGCAAATCGCACCTGTTAACCGCACCTGTGAACCACACCTGCGAACCGCACC
This sequence comes from Cryptolaemus montrouzieri, assembly GCA_013387265.2. Classification (NCBI taxonomy): domain Eukaryota; kingdom Metazoa; phylum Arthropoda; class Insecta; order Coleoptera; family Coccinellidae; genus Cryptolaemus; species Cryptolaemus montrouzieri. The sequence continues at coordinate 20,654,892 of JABFTP020000165.1, read as the reverse complement.
TGCGAACTGCACCTGCGAACCGCACCTGCGAACCGCACCTGCGAACCGTACCTGTGAACCGCACCTGTCAAACGCACCTGCGAACCGTACCTGCGAACCGCACCTGCAAACCGCACCTGCGAACCGCACCCGCGAACCGAACCTGCGAATTACACTTGCCAATCGCGCCCGCGAATCACACTTGAGAATGGCAAATAACATCAATGATCATTTTAAAAATTATCCTGTTTCTTGCGTCTGCAGTAAACATGATTAATTTATTGTGGGATTAATGGAAGAAGCTATCTAAGAACTCTATGAAAATTTGATTACCTATGCCTGTAGTTCAGAATATCATAAATTATATGAATCTTAATTCACTCTCATCAAATTTTTAATTTTTCATCTCTGATACATTGTTCTGTTCAAATTTTACAATCATTAATAGCGTCCGCGAATCGCACCTGTTAACCGCACCTGTGAACCGCACCTGCGAACCGTACCTGCCAACCGCACCTGCCAACCGCACATGCGAACCGCACCTGCGAACTGCACCTGCGAACCGCACCTGCGAACCGCACCTGCGAACCGCACCTGCGAACCGCACCCGCGAACCGAACTTGCGAATTACACTTGCCAATCGCGTCTGCGAATCACACTTGAGAATGAAAAATAACATCAATAATCATTACAAAAAAATCATCCTGTTTCTTGCGTCTACAGAAATCGTGAGCAATTTATTGTGGGATTAATGGAAGAAGCTAACTAAGAACTCTATGAAAATTTGATTATCTATGCCTGTAGATCAGTATATTATAAATTATATCAATCTTGATTCTCTCTCATTAAATTTTTAATTGTTCATCTCTGTTACATTGTTCTGTACACTATTTAGAATTATTAATAGTGCCGGCGAATAGCACCTATGAACTGCACATGCAAACTGCACTCGCGAAACGTTACCGCGAACCACACCCGCGAACAATACTCGCGTATCACTCCCGCGAACCGCTTTCGCGAACCGCACCCGCAAAAAGACTCGCGAACCACACCCGCGAACAGCACATTCGAATTATACTTGCGAATCGCACCCGCGAATCACACTTGAGATTGGCAAATAACTTCATTAATCATTTTGCAAGAAAGAAATATTATCCTGTCTCTTAGTCTGCAGAAAACGTGAGCAATTTATTGTGGGATTGATGGAAGAAGCTATCTAAGAACTCTATGAAAATTTGATTATCTATGCCTGTAGTTCAGTATATTAAATATTATATGATTCTCACCTCACTCTCATGAAATTTTTAATTTTTCATCTCTGTTACATTGTTCTGTACAAAATTTAGAATTATTAATAGCGCCCGCGAATAGCACCTGTGAACCGCACATGCAAACTGCACTCGCGAACTGTAACCGCGGACCGCACCTGCGAACCGCACCCGCGAACCGAACCTGCGAATTACACTTGCCAATCGCGCCTGCGAATCACACTTGAAAATGAAAAATAGCATAAATAATCATTAAAAAAATTATCCTGTTTCTTGCGTCTGGAGAAAACGTGAGCAATTTATTGTGGGATTGATTAATGGAAGAAGCTATCTAAGAACTCTATGAAAATTTGATTTTCTATGCCTGTAGTTCAGTATATTATAAATAATATGAATCTTAATTAACTCTCATTAAATTTTCAATTTTTCATCTCTGATTCACTGTTCTGTACAAAATTTACAATTATTAATGGCGTCCGCGAATCGCACCTGTGAACCGCACATGCAAACTGCACTCGCGAACCGTAACCGCGAACAATACTCGCGTATCACTCCCGCGAACCGCTTTCGCGAACCGCACCCGCAAACAATACTCGCGAACCACACCCGCGAACTACACCCGCGAACCACACCTTCGAATTACACTTGCGAATCGCGCCCGCGAATCACACTTGAGATTGGCAAATAACTTCACTAATCATTTTGCAAGAAAGAAATATTATCCTGTCTCTTACGTCTGCAGAAAACGTGAGCAATTTATTGTGGGATTGATGGAAGAAGCTATCTAAGAACTCTGAAAATTTGATTATCTATGCCTGTAGATCAGTATATTATAAATTATATCAATCTTGATTCTCTCTCATTAAATTTTTAATTGTTCATCTCTGTTACATTGTTCTGTACACTATTTAGAATTATTAATAGCGCCCGCGAATAGCACCTGTGAACTGCACTCGCGAACTGTAAACGCAGACCACTCCCGCAAACAAGACCCGCGAACAATACTTGCGAACCGCACCCGCGAAAATTAACCGCAAACCGCACCAGCAAACCACACCTGCGAATTACTTTTGCAGAAAACGTGAGCAATTTATTGTGGGATTAATGAATGAATCTATCTAAGAACTCTATGAAAATTTGATTATCTATGCCTGTAGTTCAGTATATTATAAATTTTATGATTCTCACTCTCATGAATCACACTTGAGAATGAAAAATAACATCAATAATCATTACAAAAAACAATCATCCTGTTTCTTGCGTCTACAGAAATCGTGAGCAATTTATTGTGGGATTAATGGAAGAAGCTATCTAAGAACTCTATGAAAATTTGATTATCTATGCCTGTAGATCAGTATATTATAAATTATATCAATCTTAATTCACTCTCATTAAATTTTCAATTTTTCATCTCTGATACATTATTCTGTACAAAATTTACAATTATTAATAGCTTCCGCGAATCGCACCTGTGAACCGCACCTGCGACCCGCACCTGTGAACCGCACCTGCGAACGGCACCTGCCAACCGCACCTGCGAACCGCACCCGCGAAACCGAACCTGCGAATTACACTTGCCAATCGCGCCCGCGAATCACACTTGAGAATGGCAAATAACATCAATAATCATTTAAAAAATTATCCTGTTTCTTGCGTCTGCAGTAAACGTGATTAATTCATTGTGGGATTGATGGAAGAAGCTATCTAAGAACTCTATGAAAATTTGATTATCTATGCCTGTAGATCAGTATATTATAAATTATCTCAATCTTGATTCTCTCTCATTAAATTTTTAATTGTTCATCTTTGTTACATTGTTCTGTACACTATTTAGAATTATTAATAGTGCCGGCGAATAGCACCTATGAACTGCAGATGCAAACTGCACTCGCGAAACGTTACCGCGAACCACACCCGCGAACAATACTCGCGTATCACTCCCGCGAACCGCTTTCGCGAACAGCATCCGCAAATAAGACTCGCGAACCACACCCGCGAACAGCACATTCGAATTACACTTGCGAATCGCACCCGCGAATCACACTTGAGATTGGCAAATAACTTCATTAATCATTTTGCAAGAAAGAAATATTATCCTGTCTCTTAGTCTGCAGAAAACGTGAGCAATTTATTGTGGGATTGATGGAAGAAGCTATCTAAGAGCTCTATGAAAATTTGATTATCTATGCCTGTAGTTCAGTATATTAAATATTATATGATTCTCACCTCACTCTCATGAAATTTTTAATTTTTCATCTCTGTTACATTGTTCTGTACAAAATTTAGAATTATTAATAGCGCCCGCGAATAGCACCTGTGAACCGCACATGCAAACTGCACTCGCGAACTGTAACCGCGGACCGCACCTGCGAACCGCACCCGCGAACCGAACCTGCGAATTACACTTGCCAATCGCGGCTGCGAATCACACTTGAAAATGAAAAATAGCATAAATAATCATTAAAAAAATTATCCTGTTTCTTGCGTCTGGAGAAAACGTGAGCAATTTATTGTGGGATTGATTAATGGAAGAAGCTATCTAAGAACTCTATGAAAATTTGATTTTGTATGCCTGTAGTTCAGTATATTATAAATAATATGAATCTTAATTCACTCTCATTAAATTTTCAATTTTTCATCTCTGATTCACTGTTCTGTACAAAATTTACAATTATTAATAGCGTCTGCGAATCGCACCTGTGAACCGCACATGCAAACTGCACTCGCGAACCGTAACCGCGAACAATACTCGCGTATCACTCCCGCGAACCGCTTTCGCCAACCGCACCCGCAAACAATACTCGCGAACCACACCCGCGAACTACACCCGCGAACCACACCTTCGAATTACACTTGCGAATCGCGCCCGCGAATCACACTTGAGATTGGCAAATAACTTCACTAATCATTTTGCAAGAAAGAAATATTATCCTGTCTCTTACGTCTGCAGAAAACGTGAGCAATTTATTGTGGGATTGATGGAAGAAGCTATCTAAGAACTCTGAAAATTTGATTATCTATGCCTGTAGATCAGTATATTATAAATTATATCAATCTTGATTCTCTCTCATTAAATTTTTAATTGTTCATCTCTGTTACATTGTTCTGTACACTATTTAGAATTATTAATGGTGCCCGCGAATAGCACCTGTGAACCGCACATGCAAACTGCACTCGCGAACCGTAACCGCGGACCACACCCGCAAACAATACTCGCGAACCACACCCGCGAACCACACCTGCGAACCACACCTTCGAATTACACTTGCGAATCGCGCCCGCGAATCACACTTGAGATTGGCAAATAACTTCATTAATCATTTTGCAAGAAAGAAATAATATCCTGTCTCTTACGTCTACAGAAAACGTGAGCAATTTATTGTGGGATTGATGGAAGAAGCTATCTAAGAACTCTATGAAAATTTGATTATCTATGCCTGTAGCTCAGTATATTATATATTATATGATTCTCACCTCAATCTCATGAAATTTTTAATTTTTCATCTCTGTTACATTGTTCTGTACACCATTTAGAATTATTAATAGCGCCCGCGAATAGCACCTGTGAACTGCACTCGCGAACTGTAAACGCAGACCACACCCGCGAACAATACCTGCGAACCGCACCCGAGAAAATTAACCGAGAACCGCACCAGCAAACCACACCTGCGAATTAGAATTGCGAATCGCGCCCGCGAAACACACTTGAGAATGGCAAATAACATCAATGATCATTTTAAAAAAATTATCCTGTTTCTTGCGTCTGCAGTAAACATGATTAATTTATTGTGGGATTAATGGAAGAAGCTATCTAAGAACTCTATGAAAATTTGATTACCTATGCCTGTAGTTCAGAATATCATAAATTATATGAATCTTAATTCACTCTCATCAAATTTTTAATTTTTCATCTCTGATACATTGTTCTGTTCAACTTCTACAATTATTAATAGCGTCCGCAAATCGCACCTGTTAACCGCACCTGTGAACCACACCTGCGAACCGCACCTGCGAACCGCACCTGCGAACCGCACCTGCGAACCGCACCTGCGAACCGCACCTGCGAACCGCACCTGCGAACCGCACCTGCGAACCGCACCTGCGAACCGTACCTGTGAACCGCACCTGTCAAACGCACCTGCGAACCGTACCTGCGAACCGCACCTGCAAACCGCACCTGCGAACCGCACCCGCGAACCGAACCTGCGAATTACACTTGCCAATCGCGCCCGCGAATCACACTTGAGAATGGCAAATAACATCAATGATCATTTTAAAAAATTATCCTGTTTCTTGCGTCTGCAGTAAACATGATTAATTTATTGTGGGATTAATGGAAGAAGCTATCTAAGAACTCTATGAAAATTTGATTACCTATGCCTGTAGTTCAGAATATCATAAATTATATGAATCTTAATTCACTCTCATCAAATTTTTAATTTTTCATCTCTGATACATTGTTCTGTTCAAATTTTACAATTATTAATAGCGTCCGCGAATCGCACCTGTTAACCGCACCTGTGAACCGCACCTGCGAACCGCACCTGCCAACCGCACCTGCGAACCGCACCTGCGAACCGCACCTGCGAACCGCACCTGCGAACCGCACCTGCGAACCGCACCCGCGAACCGAACTTGCGAATTACACTTGCCAATCGCGTCTGCGAATCACACTTGAGAATGAAAAATAACATCAATAATCATTACAAAAAAAAATCATCCTGTTTCTTGCGTCTACAGAAATCGTGAGCAATTTATTGTGGGATTAATGGAAGAAGCTAACTAAGAACTCTATGAAAATTTGATTATCTATGCCTGTAGATCAGTATATTATAAATTATATCAATCTTGATTCTCTCTCATTAAATTTTTAATTGTTCATCTCTGTTACATTGTTCTGTACACTATTTAGAATTATTAATAGTGCCGGCGAATAGCACCTATGAACTGCACATGCAAACTGCACTCGCGAAACGTTACCGCGAACCACACCCGCGAACAATACTCGCGTATCACTCCCGCGAACCGCTTTCGCGAACCGCACCCGCAAATAAGACTCGCGAACCACACCCGCGAACAGCACATTCGAATTATACTTGCGAATCGCACCCGCGAATCACACTTGAGATTGGCAAATAACTTCATTAATCATTTTGCAAGAAAGAAATATTATCCTGTCTCTTAGTCTGCAGAAAACGTGAGCAATTTATTGTGGGATTGATGGAAGAAGCTATCTAAGAGCTCTATGAAAATTTGATCATCTATGCCTGTAGTTCAGTATATTAAATATTATATGATTCTCACCTCACTCTCATGAAATTTTTAATTTTTCATCTCTGTTACATTGTTCTGTACAAAATTTAGAATTATTAATAGCGCCCGCGAATAGCACCTGTGAACCGCACATGCAAACTGCACTCGCGAACTGTAACCGCGGACCGCACCTGCGAACCGCACCCGCGAACCGAACCTGCGAATTACACTTGCCAATCGCGCCTGCGAATCACACTTGAAAATGAAAAATAGCATAAATAATCATTAAAAAAAAATTATCCTGTTTCTTGCGTCTGGAGAAAACGTGAGCAATTTATTGTGGGATTGATTAATGGAAGAAGCTATCTAAGAACTCTATGAGAATTTGATTTTCTATGCCTGTAGTTCAGTATATTATAAATAATATGAATCTTAATTAACTCTCATTAAATTTTCAATTTTTCATCTCTGATTCACTGTTCTGTACAAAATTTACAATTATTAATGGCGTCCGCGAATCGCACCTGTGAACCGCACATGCAAACTGCACTCGCGAACCGTAACCGCGAACAATACTCGCGTATCACTCCCGCGAACCGCTTTCGCGAACCGCACCCGCAAACAATACTCGCGAACCACACCCGCGAACTACACCCGCGAACCACACCTTCGAATTACACTTGCGAATCGCGCCCGCGAATCACACTTGAGATTGGCAAATAACTTCACTAATCATTTTGCAAGAAAGAAATATTATCCTGTCTCTTACGTCTGCAGAAAACGTGAGCAATTTATTGTGGGATTGATGGAAGAAGCTATCTAAGAACTCTGAAAATTTGATTATCTATGCCTGTAGATCAGTATATTATAAATTATATCAATCTTGATTCTCTCTCATTAAATTTTTAATTGTTCATCTCTGTTACATTGTTCTGTACACTATTTAGAATTATTAATAGCGCCCGCGAATAGCACCTGTGAAGTGCACTCGCGAACTGTAAACGCAGACCACTCCCGCAAACAATACCCGCGAACAATACTTGCGAACCGCACCCGCGAAAATTAACCGCAAACCGCACCAGCAAACCACACCTGCGAATTACACTTGCAGAAAACGTGAGCAATTTATTGTGGGATTAATGAATGAATCTATCTAAGAACTCTATGAAAATTTGATTATCTATGCCTGTAGTTCAGTATATTATAAATTATATGATTCTCACTCTCATGAATCACACTTGAGAATGAAAAATAACATCAATAATCATTACAAAAAAATCATCCTGTTTCTTGCGTCTACAGAAATCGTGAGCAATTTATTGTGGGATTAATGGAAGAAGCTATCTAAGAACTCTATGAAAATTTGATTATCTATGCCTGTAGATCAGTATATTATAAATTATATCAATCTTAATTCACTCTCATTAAATTTTCAATTTTTCATCTCTGATACATTATTCTGTACAAAATTTACAATTATTAATAGCTTCCGCGAATCGCACCTGTGAACCGCACCTGCGACCCGCACCTGTGAACCGCACCTGCGAACGGCACCTGCCAACCGCACCTGCGAACCGCACCCGCGAAACCGAACCTGCGAATTACACTTGCCAATCGCGCCCGCGAATCACACTTGAGAATGGCAAATAACATCAATAATCATTTAAAAAAATTATCCTGTTTCTTGCGTCTGCAGTAAACGTGATTAATTCATTGTGGGATTGATGGAAGAAGCTATCTAAGAACTCTATGAAAATTTGATTATCTATGCCTGTAGATCAGTATATTATAAATTATCTCAATCTTGATTTCTCTCATTAAATTTTTAATTGTTCATCTCTGTTACATTGTTCTGTACACTATTTAGAATTATTAATAGTGCCGGCGAATAGCACCTATGAACTGCACATGCAAACTGCACTCGCGAAACGTTACCGCGAACCACACCCGCGAACAATACTCGCGTATCACTCCCGCGAACCGCTTTCGCGAACAGCATCCGCAAATAAGACTCGCGAACCACAACCGCGAACAGCACATTCGAATTACACTTGCGAATCGCACCCGCGAATCACACTTGAGATTGGCAAATAACTTCATTAATCATTTTGCAAGAAAGAAATATTATCCTGTCTCTTAGTCTGCAGAAAACGTGAGCAATTTATTGTGGGATTGATGGAAGAAGCTATCTAAGAGCTCTATGAAAATTTGATTATCTATGCCTGTAGTTCAGTATATTAAATATTATATGATTCTCACCTCACTCTCATGAAATTTTAAATTTTTCATCTCTGTTACATTGTTCTGTACAAAATTTAGAATTATTAATAGCGCCCGCGAATAGCACCTGTGAACCGCACATGCAAACTGCACTCGCGAACTGTAACCGCGGACCGCACCTGCGAACCGCACCCGCGAACCGAACCTGCGAATTACACTTGCCAATCGCGCCTGCGAATCACACTTGAAAATGAAAATAGCATAAATAATCATTAAAAAAAATTATCCTGTTTCTTGCGTCTGGAGAAAACGTGAGCAATTTATTGTGGGATTGATTAATGGAAGAAGCTATCTAAGAACTCTATGAAAATTTGATTTTCTATGCCTGTAGTTCAGTATATTATAAATAATATGAATCTTAATTCACTCTCATTAAATTTTCAATTTTTCATCTCTGATTCACTGTTCTGTACAAAATTTACAATTATTAATAGCGTCTGCGAATCGCACCTGTGAACCGCACATGCAAACTGCACTCGCGAACCGTAACCGCGAACAATACTCGCGTATCACTCCCGCGAACCGCTTTCGCGAACCGCACCCGCAAACAATACTCGCGAACCACACCCGCGAACTACACCCGCGAACCACACCTTCGAATTACACTTGCGAATCGCGCCCGCGAATCACACTTGAGATTGGCAAATAACTTCACTAATCATTTTGCAAGAAAGAAATATTATCCTGTCTCTTACGTCTGCAGAAAACGTGAGCAATTTATTGTGGGATTGATGGAAGAAGCTATCTAAGAACTCTGAAAATTTGATTATCTATGCCTGTAGATCAGTATATTATAAATTATATCAATCTTGATTCTCTCTCATTAAATTTTTAATTGTTCATCTCTGTTACATTGTTCTGTACACTATTTAGAATTATTAATAGCGCCCGCGAATAGCACCTGTGAACTGCACTCGCGAACTGTAAACGCAGACCACTCCCGCAAACAAGACCCGCGAACAATACTTGCGAACCGCACCCGCGAAAATTAACCGCAAACCGCACCAGCAAACCACACCTGCGAATTACTTTTGCAGAAAACGTGAGCAATTTATTGTGGGATTAATGAATGAATCTATCTAAGAACTCTATGAAAATTTGATTATCTATGCCTGTAGTTCAGTATATTATAAATTTTATGATTCTCACTCTCATGAATCACACTTGAGAATGAAAAATAACATCAATAATCATTACAAAAAAATCATCCTGTTTCTTGCGTCTACAGAAATCGTGAGCAATTTATTGTGGGATTAATGGAAGAAGCTATCTAAGAACTCTATGAAAATTTGATTATCTATGCCTGTAGATCAGTATATTATAAATTATATCAATCTTAATTCACTCTCATTAAATTTTCAATTTTTCATCTCTGATACATTATTCTGTACAAAATTTACAATTATTAATAGCTTCCGCGAATCGCACCTGTGAACCGCACCTGCGACCCGCACCTGTGATACGCACCTGCGAACGGCACCTGCCAACCGCACCTGCGAACCGCACCCGCGAAACCGAACCTGCGAATTACACTTGCCAATCGCGCCCGCGAATCACACTTGAGAATGGCAAATAACATCAATAATCATTTAAAAAAAATTATCCTGTTTCTTGCGTCTGCAGTAAACGTGATTAATTCATTGTGGGATTGATGGAAGAAGCTATCTAAGAACTCTATGAAAATTTGATTATCTATGCCTGTAGATCAGTATATTATAAATTATCTCAATCTTGATTCTCTCTCATTAAATTTTTAATTGTTCATCTCTGTTACATTGTTCTGTACACTATTTAGAATTATTAATAGTGCCGGCGAATAGCACCTATGAACTGCACATGCAAACTGCACTCGCGAAACGTTACCGCGAACCACACCCGCGAACAATACTCGCGTATCACTCCCGCGAACCGCTTTCGCGAACAGCATCCGCAAATAAGACTCGCGAACCACACCCGCGAACAGCACATTCGAATTACACTTGCGAATCGCACCCGCGAATCACACTTGAGATTGGCAAATAACTTCATTAATCATTTTGCAAGAAAGAAATATTATCCTGTCTCTTAGTCTGCAGAAAACGTGAGCAATTTATTGTGGGATTGATGGAAGAAGCTATCTAAGAGCTCTATGAAAATTTGATTATCTATGCCTGTAGTTCAGTATATTAAATATTATATGATTCTCACCTCACTCTCATGAAATTTTTAATTTTTCATCTCTGTTACATTGTTCTGTACAAAATTTAGAATTATTAATAGCGCCCGCGAATAGCACCTGTGAACCGCACATGCAAACTGCACTCGCGAACTGTAACCGCGGACCGCACCTGCGAACCGCACCCGCGAACCGAACCTGCGAATTACACTTGCCAATCGCGCCTGCGAATCACACTTGAAAATGAAAAATAGCATAAATAATCATTAAAAAAAATTATCCTGTTTCTTGCGTCTGGAGAAAACGTGAGCAATTTATTGTGGGATTGATTAATGGAAGAAGCTATCTAAGAACTCTATGAAAATTTGATTTTCTATGCCTGTAGTTCAGTATATTATAAATAATATGAATCTTAATTCACTCTCATTAAATTTTCAATTTTTCATCTCTGATTCACTGTTCTGTACAAAATTTACAATTATTAATAGCGTCTGCGAATCGCACCTGTGAACCGCACATGCAAACTGCACTCGCGAACCGTAACCGCGAACAATTCTCGCGTATCACTCCCGCGAACCGCTTTCGCGAACCGCACCCGCAAACAATACTCGCGAACCACACCCGCGAACTACACCCGCGAACCACACCTTCGAATTACACTTGCGAATCGCGCCCGCGAATCACACTTGAGATTGGCAAATAACTTCACTAATCATTTTGCAAGAAAGAAATATTATCCTGTCTCTTACGTCTGCAGAAAACGTGAGCAATTTATTGTGGGATTGATGGAAGAAGCTATCTAAGAACTCTGAAAATTTGATTATCTATGCCTGTAGATCAGTATATTATAAATTATATCAATCTTGATTCTCTCTCATTAAATTTTTAATTGTTCATCTCTGTTACATTGTTCTGTACACTATTTAGAATTATTAATGGTGCCCGCGAATAGCACCTGTGAACCGCACATGCAAACTGCACTCGCGAACCGTAACCGCGGACCACACCCGCAAACAATACTCGCGAACCACACCCGCGAACCACACCTGCGAACCACACCTTCGAATTACACTTGCGAATCGCGCCCGCGAATCACACTTGAGATTGGCAAATAACTTCATTAATCATTTTGCAAGAAAGAAATAATATCCTGTCTCTTACGTCTGCAGAAAACGTGAGCAATTTATTGTGGGATTGATGGAAGAAGCTATCTAAGAACTCTATGAAAATTTGATTATCTATGCCTGTAGTTCAGTATATTATATATTATATGATTCTCACCTCAATCTCATGAAATTTTTAATTTTTCATCTCTGTTACATTGTTCTGTACACCATTTAGAATTATTAATAGCGCCCGCGAATAGCACCTGTGAACTGCACTCGCGAACTGTAAACGCAGACCACACCCGCGAACAATACCTGCGAACCGCACCCGAGAAAATTAACCGAGAACCGCACCAGCAAACCACACCTGCGAATTAGAATTGCGAATCGCGCCCGCGAAACACACTTGAGAATGGCAAATAACATCAATGATCATTTAAAAAAAATTATCCTGTTTCTTGTGTCTGCAGTAAACATGATTAATTTATTGTGGGATTAATGGAAGAAGCTATCTAAGAACTCTATGAAAATTTGATTACCTATGCCTGTAGTTCAGAATATCATAAATTATATGAATCTTAATTCACTCTCATCAAATTTTTAATTTTTCATCTCTGATACATTGTTCTGTTCAACTTTTACAATTATTAATAGCGTCCGCAAATCGCACCTGTTAACCGCACCTGTGAACCACACCTGCGAACCGCACCTGCGAACCGCACCTGCGAACCGCACCTGCGAACCGCACCTGCGAACCGTACCTGTGAACCGCACCTGTCAAACGCACCTGCGAACCGTACCTGCGAACCGCACCTGCAAACCGCACCTGCGAACCGCACCCGCGAACCGAACCTGCGAATTACACTTGCCAATCGCGCCCGCGAATCACACTTGAGAATGGCAAATAACATCAATGATCATTTTAAAAAAATTATCCTGTTTCTTGCGTCTGCAGTAAACATGATTAATTTATTGTGGGATTAATGGAAGAAGCTATCTAAGAACTCTATGAAAATTTGATTACCTATGCCTGTAGTTCAGAATATCATAAATTATATGAATCTTAATTCACTCTCATCAAATTTTTAATTTTTCATCTCTGATACATTGTTCTGTTCAAATTTTACAATTATTAATAGCGTCCGCGAATCGCACCTGTTAACCGCACCTGTGAACCGCACCTGCGAACCGTACCTGCCAACCGCACCTGCCAACCGCACCTGCGAACCGCACCTGCGAACCGCACCTGCGAACCGCACCCGCGAACCGAACTTGCGAATTACACTTGCCAATCGCGTCTGCGAATCACACTTGAGAATGAAAAATAACATCAATAATCATTACAAAAAAAAATCATCCTGTTTCTTGCGTCTACAGAAATCGTGAGCAATTTATTGTGGGATTAATGGAAGAAGCTAACTAAGAACTCTATGAAAATTTGATTATCTATGCCTGTAGATCAGTATATTATAAATTATATCAATCTTGATTCTCTCTCATTAAATTTTTAATTGTTCATCTCTGTTACATTGTTCTGTACACTATTTAGAATTATTAATAGTGCCGGCGAATAGCACCTATGAACTGCACATGCAAACTGCACTCATGAAACGTTACCGCGAACCACACCCGCGAACAATACTCGCGTATCACTCCCGCGAACCGCTTTCGCGAACCGCACCCGCAAATAAGACTCGCGAACCACACCCGCGAACAGCACATTCGAATTATACTTGCGAATCGCACCCGCGAATCACACTTGAGATTGGCAAATAACTTCATTAATCATTTTGCAAGAAAGAAATATTATCCTGTCTCTTAGTCTGCAGAAAACGTGAGCAATTTATTGTGGGATTGATGGAAGAAGCTATCTAAGAGCTCTATGAAAATTTGATTATCTATGCCTGTAGTTCAGTATATTAAATATTATATGATTCTCACCTCACTCTCATGAAATTTTTAATTTTTCATCTCTGTTACATTGTTCTGTACAAAATTTAGAATTATTAATAGCGCCCGCGAATAGCACCTGTGAACCGCACATGCAAACTGCACTCGCGAACTGTAACCGCGGACCGCACCTGCGAACCGCACCCGCGAACCGAACCTGCGAATTACACTTGCCAATCGCGCCTGCGAATCACACTTGAAAATGAAAAATAGCATAAATAATCATTAAAAAAATTATCCTGTTTCTTGCGTCTGGAGAAAACGTGAGCAATTTATTGTGGGATTGATTAATGGAAGAAGCTATCTAAGAACTCTATGAAAATTTGATTTTCTATGCCTGTAGTTCAGTATATTATAAATAATATGAATCTTAATTCACTCTCATTAAATTTTCAATTTTTCATCTCTGATTCACTGTTCTGTACAAAATTTACAATTATTAATAGCGTCTGCGAATCGCACCTGTGAACCGCACATGCAAACTGCACTCGCGAACCGTAACCGCGAACAATACTCGCGTATCACTCCCGCGAACCGCTTTCGCGAACCGCACCCGCAAACAATACTCGCGAACCACACCCGCGAACTACACCCGCGAACCACACCTTCGAATTACACTTGCGAATCGCGCCCGCGAATCACACTTGAGATTGGCAAATAACTTCACTAATCATTTTGCAAGAAAGAAATATTATCCTGTCTCTTACGTCTGCAGAAAACGTGAGCAATTTATTGTGGGATTGATGGAAGAAGCTATCTAAGAACTCTGAAAATTTGATTATCTATGCCTGTAGATCAGTATATTATAAATTATATCAATCTTGATTCTCTCTCATTAAATTTTTAATTGTTCATCTCTGTTACATTGTTCTGTACACTATTTAGAATTATTAATAGCGCCCGCGAATAGCACCTGTGAACTGCACTCGCGAACTGTAAACGCAGACCACTCCCGCAAACAATACCCGCGAACAATACTTGCGAACCGCACCCGCGAAAATTAACCGCAAACCGCACCAGCAAACCACACCTGCGAATTACACTTGCAGAAAACGTGAGCAATTTATTGTGGGATTAATGAATGAATCTATCTAAGAACTCTATGAAAATTTGATTATCTATGCCTGTAGTTCAGTATATTATAAATTATATGATTCTCACTCTCATGAATCACACTTGAGAATGAAAAATAACATCAATAATCATTACAAAAAAAAATCATCCTGTTTCTTGCGTCTACAGAAATCGTGAGCAATTTATTGTGGGATTAATGGAAGAAGCTATCTAAGAACTCTATGAAAATTTGATTATCTATGCCTGTAGATCAGTATATTATAAATTATATCAATCTTAATTCACTCTCATTAAATTTTCAATTTTTCATCTCTGATACATTATTCTGTACAAAATTTACAATTATTAATAGCTTCCGCGAATCGCACCTGTGAACCGCACCTGCGACCCGCACCTGTGAACCGCACCTGCGAACGGCACCTGCCAACCGCACCTGCGAACCGCACCCGCGAAACCGAACCTGCGAATTACACTTGCCAATCGCGCCCGCGAATCACACTTGAGAATGGCAAATAACATCAATAATCATTTAAAAAAATTATCCTGTTTCTTGCGTCTGCAGTAAACGTGATTAATTCATTGTGGGATTGATGGAAGAAGCTATCTAAGAACTCTATGAAAATTTGATTATCTATGCCTGTAGATCAGTATATTATAAATTATCTCAATCTTGATTCTCTCTCATTAAATTTTTAATTGTTCATCTCTGTTACATTGTTCTGTACACTATTTAGAATTATTAATAGTGCCGGCGAATAGCACCTATGAACTGCACATGCAAACTGCACTCGCGAAACGTTACCGCGAACCACACCCGCGAACAATACTCGCGTATCACTCCCGCGAACCGCTTTCGCGAACAGCATCCGCAAATAAGACTCGCGAACCACAACCGCGAACAGCACATTCGAATTACACTTGCGAATCGCACCCGCGAATCACACTTGAGATTGGCAAATAACTTCATTAATCATTTTGCAAGAAAGAAATATTATCCTGTCTCTTAGTCTGCAGAAAACGTGAGCAATTTATTGTGGGATTGATGGAAGAAGCTATCTAAGAGCTCTATGAAAATTTGATTATCTATGCCTGTAGTTCAGTATATTAAATATTATATGATTCTCACCTCACTCTCATGAAATTTTAATTTTTCATCTCTGTTACATTGTTCTGTACAAAATTTAGAATTATTAATAGCGCCCGCGAATAGCACCTGTGAACCGCACATGCAAACTGCACTCGCGAACTGTAACCGCGGACCGCACCTGCGAACCGCACCCGCGAACCGAACCTGCGAATTACACTTGCCAATCGCGCCTGCGAATCACACTTGAAAATGAAAAATAGCATAAATAATCATTAAAAAAATTATCCTGTTTCTTGCGTCTGGAGAAAACGTGAGCAATTTATTGTGGGATTGATTAATGGAAGAAGCTATCTAAGAACTCTATGAAAATTTGATTTTCTATGCCTGTAGTTCAGTATATTATAAATAATATGAATCTTAATTCACTCTCATTAAATTTTCAATTTTTCATCTCTGATTCACTGTTCTGTACAAAATTTACAATTATTAATAGCGTCTGCGAATCGCACCTGTGAACCGCACATGCAAACTGCACTCGCGAACCGTAACCGCGAACAATACTCGCGTATCACTCCCGCGAACCGCTTTCGCGAACCGCACCCGCAAACAATACTCGCGAACCACACCCGCGAACTACACCCGCGAACCACACCTTCGAATTACACTTGCGAATCGCGCCCGCGAATCACACTTGAGATTGGCAAATAACTTCACTAATCATTTTGCAAGAAAGAAATATTATCCTGTCTCTTACGTCTGCAGAAAACGTGAGCAATTTATTGTGGGATTGATGGAAGAAGCTATCTAAGAACTCTGAAAATTTGATTATCTATGCCTGTAGATCAGTATATTATAAATTATATCAATCTTGATTCTCTCTCATTAAATTTTAATTGTTCATCTCTGTTACATTGTTCTGTACACTATTTAGAATTATTAATAGCGCCCGCGAATAGCACCTGTGAACTGCACTCGCGAACTGTAAACGCAGACCACTCCCGCAAACAATACCCGCGAACAATACTTGCGAACCGCACCCGCGAAAATTAACCGCAAACCGCACCAGCAAACCACACCTGCGAATTACACTTGCAGAAAACGTGAGCAATTTATTGTGGGATTAATGAATGAATCTATCTAAGAACTCTATGAAAATTTGATTATCTATGCCTGTAGTTCAGTATATTATAAATTATATGATTCTCACTCTCATGAATCACACTTGAGAATGAAAAATAACATCAATAATCATTACAAAAAAATCATCCTGTTTCTTGCGTCTACAGAAATCGTGAGCAATTTATTGTGGGATTAATGGAAGAAGCTATCTAAGAACTCTATGAAAATTTGATTATCTATGCCTGTAGATCAGTATATTATAAATTATATCAATCTTAATTCACTCTCATTAAATTTTCAATTTTTCATCTCTGATACATTATTCTGTACAAAATTTACAATTATTAATAGCTTCCGCGAATCGCACCTGTGAACCGCACCTGCGACCCGCACCTGTGAACCGCACCTGCGAACGGCACCTGCCAACCGCACCTGCGAACCGCACCCGCGAAACCGAACCTGCGAATTACACTTGCCAATCGCGCCCGCGAATCACACTTGAGAATGGCAAATAACATCATTAATCATTTAAAAAAAATTATCCTGTTTCTTGCGTCTGCAGTAAACGTGATTAATTCATTGTGGGATTGATGGAAGAAGCTATCTAAGAACTCTATGAAAATTTGATTATCTATGCCTATAGTTCAGTATATTATAAATTCTATGATTCTCACCTCACTCTCATGCAATTTTCAATTTTTCATCTCTGATACATTGTACTGTACACTATTTAGAATAATTAATAGCGCCCGCGAATAGCACCTGTGAACCGCATATGCAAACTGCACTCGCGAACTGTAACCGCAGACCACACCTGCGAATTACACTTGCGAATCGCGCCCGCGAATCACACTTGAGAATGAGAAATAACATCAATAATCATTACAAAAAAAATCATCCTGTTTCTTGCTTCTACAGAAATCGTGATTAATTTATTGTGGTATTAATGGAAGAAGCTATCTAAGAACTCTATGAAAATTTGATTATCTATGCCTGTAAATCAGTATATTATAAATTATATCAAACTTGATTCTCTCTCATTAAATTTTAATTGTTCATCTCTGTTACATTGTTCTGTACACTATTTAGAATTATTAATAGTGCCCGCGAATAGCACCTGTGAACCGCACATGCAAACTGCACTCGCGAACCGTAACCGCGGACCACACCCGCGAACAATATTCGCGAACCACACCCGCGAACCACACCCGCGAACCACACCTTCGAATTACACTTGCGAATCGCGCACGCGAATCACACTTGAGATTGGCAAATAACTTCATTAATCATTTTGCAAGAAAGAAATATTATCCTGTCTCTTGCGTCTGCAGAAAACGTGAGCAATTTATTGTGAGATTAATGGAAGAAGCTATCTAAGAACTCTATGAAAATTTGATTATCTATGCCTGTAGATCAGTATATTATAAATTATATCAATCTTGATTCTCTCTCATTAAATTTTTAATTGTTCATCTCTGTTACATTGAACCTCTCATGCAATCTGCACCGGCGAACCGTATCCGCTACAATACCCGCGATCCACACCTTCGAATTAAACTTGCGAATCGCGCCCGCGAATCACTCTTAAGAATGGCTAATAAAATTAATAATGATTTTTCAAAAAAAATATTATCCTGTTTCTTGCGTCTGCAGAAAACGTGATCAGTTTATTGTGGGATTAATGAAGAAGCTATCTAAGAACTCTATGAAAATTTGATTATCTATGCCTGTTAATCAGTATATTATAAATAATTAGAATCTTAATTCACTCTCATTAAATTTTCAATTTTTCATCTCTGATACATTAATCTGTACAAAATTTACAATTATTAATAGCGTCCGCGAATCGCATCTGTGAACCGCACCTGCGAATCGCACCTGCGAACCGCAACTGCGAACCGCACCTGCGAACCGTACCTACGAACCGCACCTGCCAACCGCACCTGCGAACCGCACCTGCGAACCGCACCCGCGAACCGAACCTGCGAATTACACTTGCCAATAGCGCCTGCGAATCACACTTGAGTATGAAAAATAACATCAATAATCATTTAAAAACAAATTATCCTGTTTCTTGCGTCTGCAGAAAACGTGAGCAATTTATTGTGGGATTAATGAAAGAATATATCTAAGAACTCTATGAAAATTTGATTATCTATGCCTGTAGTTCAGTATATTATAAATTTTATGATTTTCACCTCACTCTCATGAAATTGATCTTTCATCTCTGTTACATTGCTCTGTACACTATTTAGAATTCTAAATAGCGCCCGGGAATAGCACCTGTGAACCGCACATGCAAACTGCACTCGCAAACTGTAAACGCAGACCACACCCGCGAACAATACCCGCGAACCGCACCCGCGAAAATTAACCGCGAACCGCACCAGCAAACCACACCTGCGAATTACACTTGCGAATCGCGCCCGCGAATCACACTTGAGAATGGCAAATAACATCAATAATCATTTAAAAAGAAATTATCCTGTTTCTTGCGTCTGCAGTAAACGTGATTAATTTATTGTGGGATTAATGGAAGAAGCTATCTAAGAACTCTATGAAAATTTGATTACCTATGCCTGTAGTTCAGAATATTATAAATTATATGAATCTTAATTCACTCTCATTAAATTTTTAATTTTTCATCTCTGATACATTGTTCTGTTCAAATTTCACAATTATTAATAGCGTCCGCGACTCGCACATGTGAACCGCACCTGCAAACAGCACCCGCAAACCGCACCTGCGAACCGCACCCACGAACCGAACCTGCGAATTACACTTGCGAATCGCGCCTGCGAATCACACTTGAGAATGAAAATTAACATCAATAATCATTACAAAAAAAAATTATCCTGTTTCTTGCGTCAACAGAAAACGTGAGCAATTTATTGTGGGATTAATGGAAGAAGCTATCTAAGAACTCTATGAAAATTTGATTATCTATGCCTGTAGATCAGTATATTATAGATTATATCAATCTTGATTCTCTCTCATTAAATTTTTAATTGTTCATCTCTGTTACATTGTTCTGTACACTATTTAGAATTATTAATGGTGCCCGCGAATAGCACCTGTGAACCGCACATGCAAACTGCACTCGCGAACCGTAACCGCGGACCACACCCGCAAACAATACTCGCGAACCACACCCGCGAACCACACCTGCGAACCACACCTTCGAATTACACTTGCGAATCGCGCCCGCGAATCACACTTGAGATTGGCAAATAACTCCATTAATCATTTTGCAAGAAAGAAATAATATCCTGTCTCTTACGTCTGCAGAAAACGTGAGCAATTTATTGTGGGATTAATGGAAGAAGCTATCTAAGAACTCTATGAAAATTCGATTACCTATGCCTGTAGTTCAGAATATTATAAATTATATGAATCTTAATTCACTCTCATTAAATTTTTAATTTTTCATCTCTGTTACATTGTTCTGTACAAAATTTAGAATTATTAATAGCGTCCGCAAATCGCACCTGTTAACCGCACCTAGGAACCACACCTGCGAACCGCACCTGCAAACCGCACCTGCGAACCGCACCTGCGAACCGCACCTGCGAACCGCACCTGCGAACCGCACCTTCGAAACGCACCTGCGAACCGCACCTGCGAACCGCACCTGCGAACCGCACCTGCGAACCGCACCTTCGAAACGCACCTGCGAACCGCACCTGCGAACCGCACCTGCGAACCGCACCTGCGAACCGCACCTGCGAACCGCACCTGCGAACCGCACCTGCGAACCGCACCTGCGAGCCGAACCTGTGAACCGCACCTGCGAACCGCATACGCGAACCTCACCTGCGAACCGAACCTGCGACCCGCACCTGCGAACCGCACCTGCGAACCGCACCTGCGAACCGCACCTGCGAACCGCACCTGCGAACCGCACCCGCGAACCGAACCTGCGAATTACATTTGCCAATCGCGCCTGCGAATCACACTTGAGAATGAAAAATAACATCAATAATCATTACAAAAAAAAATCATCCTGTTTCTTGCGTCTACAGAAATCGTGAGAAATTTATTGAGGGATTAATGGAAGAAGCTATCTAAGAACTCTATGAAAATTTGATCATCTATGCCTGTAGATCAGTATATTATAAATTATATCAATCTTGATTCTCTCTCATTAAATTTTTAATTGTTCATCTCTGTTACATTGTTCTGTACACTATTTAGAATTATTAATGGTGCCCGCGAATAGCACCTGTGAACCGCACATGCAAACTGCACTCGCGAACCGTAACCGCGGACCACACCCGCAAACAATACTCGCGAACCACACCCGCGAACCACACCTGCGAACCACACCTTCGAATTACACTTGCGAATCGCGCCAGCGAATCACACTGGAGATTGGCAAATAACTTCATTAATCATTTTGCAAGAAAGAAATAATATCCTGTCTCTTACGTCTGCAGAAAACGTGAGCAATTTATTGTGGGATTGATGGAAGAAGCTATCTAAGAACTCTATGAAAATTTGATTATCTATGCCTGTAGTTCAGTATATTATATATTATATGATTCTCACCTCACTCTCATGAAATTTTTAATTTTTCATCTCTGTTACATTGTTCTGTACACCATTTAGAATTATTAATAGCGCCCGCGAATAGCACCTGTGAACTGCACTCGCGAACTGTAAACGCAGACCACACCCGCGAACAATACCTGCGAACCGCACCCGAGAAAATTAACCGAGAACCGCACCAGCAAACCACACCTGCGAATTAGAATTGCGAATCGCGCCCGCGAAACACACTTGAGAATGGCAAATAACATCAATGATCATTTAAAAAAAATTATCCTGTTTCTTGTGTCTGCAGTAAACATGATTAATTTATTGTGGGATTAATGGAAGAAGCTATCTAAGAACTCTATGAAAATTTGATTACCTATGCCTGTAGTTCAGAATATCATAAATTATATGAATCTTAATTCACTCTCATCAAATTTTTAATTTTTCATCTCTGATACATTGTTCTGTTCAACTTTTACAATTATTAATAGCGTCCGCAAATCGCACCTGTTAACCGCACAAGTGAACCACACCTGCGAACCGCACCTGCGAACCGCACCTGCGAACCGCACCTGCGAACCGTACCTGCGAACCGCACCTGTCAAACGCACCTGCGAACCGTACCTGCGAACCGCACCTGCAAACCGCACCTGCAAACCGCACCTGCGAACCGCACCCGCGAACCGAACCTGCGAATTACACTTGCCAATCGCGCCCGCGAATCACACTTGAGAATGGCAAATAACATCAATGATCATTTTAAAAAAATTATCCTGTTTCTTGCGTCTGCAGTAAACATGATTAATTTATTGTGGGATTAATGGAAGAAGCTATCTAAGAACTCTATGAAAATTTGATTACCTATGCCTGTAGTTCAGAATATCATAAATTATATGAATCTTAATTCACTCTCATCAAATTTTTAATTTTTCATCTCTGATACATTGTTCTGTTCAAATTTCACAATTATTAATAGCGTCCGCGAATCGCACCTGTTAACGGCACCTGTGAACCGCACCTGCGAACCGTACCTGCCAACCGCACCTGCCAACCGCACCTGCGAACCGCACCTGCGAACCGCACCCGCGAACCGAACTTGCGAATTACACTTGCCAATCGCGTCTGCGAATCACACTTGAGAATGAAAAATAACATCAATAATCATTACAAAAAAAAATCATCCTGTTTCTTGCGTCTACAGAAATCGTGAGCAATTTATTGTGGGATTAATGGAAGAAGCTAACTAAGAACTCTATGAAAATTTGATTATCTATGCCTGTAGATCAGTATATTATAAATTATATCAATCTTGATTCTCTCTCATTAAATTTTTAATTGTTCATCTCTGTTACATTGTTCTGTACACTATTTAGAATTATTAATAGTGCCGGCGAATAGCACCTATGAACTGCACATGCAAACTGCACTCGCGAAACGTTACCGCGAACCACACCCGCGAACAATACTCGCGTATCACTCCGCGAACCGCTTTCGCGAACCGCACCCGCAAATAAGACTCGCGAACCACACCCGCGAACAGCACATTCGAATTATACTTGCGAATCGCACCCGCGAATCACACTTGAGATTGGCAAATAACTTCATTAATCATTTTGCAAGAAAGAAATATTATCCTGTCTCTTAGTCTGCAGAAAACGTGAGCAATTTATTGTGAGATTGATGGAAGAAGCTATCTAAGAGCTCTATGAAAATTTGATTATCTATGCCTGTAGTTCAGTATATTAAATATTATATGATTCTCACCTCACTCTCATGAAATTTTTAATTTTTCATCTCTGTTACATTGTTCTGTACAAAATTTAGAATTATTAATAGCGCCCGCGAATAGCACCTGTGAACCGCACATGCAAACTGCACTCGCGAACTGTAACCGCGGACCGCACCTGCGAACCGCACCCGCGAACCGAACCTGCGAACTACACTTGCCAATCGCGCCTGCGAATCACACTTGAAAATGAAAAATAGCATAAATAACCATTAAAAAAAAATTATCCTGTTTCTTGCGTCTGGAGAAAACGTGAGCAATTTATTGTGGGATTGATTAATGGAAGAAGCTATCTAAGAACTCTATGAAAATTTGATTTTCTATGCCTGTAGTTCAGTATATTATAAATAATATGAATCTTAATTAACTCTCATTAAATTTTCAATTTTTCATCTCTGATTCACTGTTCTGTACAAAATTTACAATTATTAATAGCGTCCGCGAATCGCACCTGTGAACCGCACATGCAAACTGCACTCGCGAACCGTAACCGCGAACAATACTCGCGTATCACTCCCGCGAACCGCTTTCGCGAACCGCACCCGCAAACAATACTCGCGAACCACACCCGCGAACTACACCCGCGAACCACACCTTCGAATTACACTTGCGAATCGCGCCCGCGAATCACACTTGAGATTGGCAAATAACTTCACTAATCATTTTGCAAGAAAGAAATATTATCCTGTCTCTTACGTCTGCAGAAAACGTGAGCAATTTATTGTGGGATTGATGGAAGAAGCTATCTAAGAACTCTGAAAATTTGATTATCTATGCCTGTAGATCAGTATATTATAAATTATATCAATCTTGATTCTCTCTCATTAAATTTTTAATTGTTCATCTCTGTTACATTGTTCTGTACACTATTTAGAATTATTAATAGCGCCCGCGAATAGCACCTGTGAACTGCACTCGCGAACTGTAAACGCAGACCACTCCCGCAAACAATACCCGCGAACAATACTTGCGAACCGCACCCGCGAAAATTAACCGCGAACCGCACCCGCGAAAATTAACCGCGAACCGCACCAGCAAACCACACCTGCGAATTACACTTGCGAATCGCGCCCGCGAATCACACTTGAGAATGGCAAATAACATCAATAATCATTTAAAAAAAATTATCCTGTTTCTTGCGTCTGCAGTAAACGTGATTAATTTATTGTGGGATTAATGGAAGAAGCTATCTAAGAACTCTATGAAAATTTGATTACCTATGCCTGTAGTTCAGAATATTATAAATTATATGAATCTTAATTCACTCTCATTAAATTTTAATTTTTCATCTCTGATACATTGTTCTGTTCAAATTTCACAATTATTAATAGCGTCCGCGACTCGCACATGTGAACCGCACCTGCAAACCGCACCCGCAAACCGCACCTGCGAACCGCACCCACGAACCGAACCTGCGAATTACACTTGCGAATCGCGCCTGCGAATCACACTTGAGAATGAAAATTAACATCAATAATCATTACAAAAAAAAATTATCCTGTTTCTTGCGTCAGCAGAAAACGTGAGCAATTTATTGTGGGATTAATGGAAGAAGCTATCTAAGAACTCTATGAAAATTTGATTATCTATGCCTGTAGATCAGTATATTATAGATTATATCAATCTTGATTCTCTCTCATTAAATTTTTAATTGTTCATCTCTGTTACATTGTTCTGTACACTATTTAGAATTATTAATGGTGCCCGCGAATAGCACCTGTGAACCGCACATGCAAACTGCACTCGCGAACCGTAACCGCGGACCACACCCGCAAACAATACTCGCGAACCACACCCGCGAACCACACCTGCGAACCACACCTTCGAATTACACTTGCGAATCGCGCCCGCGAATCACACTTGAGATTGGCAAATAACTCCATTAATCATTTTGCAAGAAAGAAATAATATCCTGTCTCTTACGTCTGCAGAAAACGTGAGCAATTTATTGTGGGATTAATGGAAGAAGCTATCTAAGAACTCTATGAAAATTCGATTACCTATGCCTGTAGTTCAGAATATTATAAATTATATGAATCTTAATTCACTCTCATTAAATTTTTAATTTTTCATCTCTGTTACATTGTTCTGTACAAAATTTAGAATTATTAATAGCGTCCGCAAATCGCACCTGTTAACCGCACCTAATAACCACACCTGCGAACCGCACCTGCGAACCGCACCTGCGAACCGCACCTGCGAACCGCACCTGCGAACCGCACCTGCGAACCGCACCTGCGAACCGCACCTTCGAAACGCACCTGCGAACCGCACCTGCGAACCGCACCTGCGAACCGCACCTGCGAACCGCACCTGCGAGCTGAACCTGTGAACCGCACCTGCGAACCGCATACGCGAACCTCACCTGCGAACCGAACCTGCGACCCGCACCTGCGAACCGCACCTGCGAACCGCACCCGCGAACCGAACCTGCGAATTACATTTGCCAATCGCGCCTGCGAATCACACTTGAGAATGAAAAATAACATCAATAATCATTACAAAAAAAAATCATCCTGTTTCTTGCGTCTACAGAAATCGAGAGAAATTTATTGAGGGATTAATGGAAGAAGCTATCTAAGAACTCTATGAAAATTTGATCATCTATGCCTGTAGATCAGTATATTATAAATTATATCAATCTTGATTCTCTCTCATTAAATTTTTAATTGTTCATCTCTGTTACATTGTTCTGTACACTATTTAGAATTATTAATAGTGCCCGCGAATAGCACCTGTGAACCGCATATGCAAACTGCACTCGCGAACTGTAACCGCAGACCACACCTGCGAATTACACTTGCGAATCGCGCCCGCGAATCACACTTGAGAATGAGAAATAACATCAATAATCATTACAAAAAAAATCATCCTGTTTCTTGCTTCTACAGAAATCGTGATTAATTTATTGTGGTATTAATGGAAGAAGCTATCTAAGAACTCTATGAAAATTTGATTATCTATGCCTGTAAATCAGTATATTATAAATTATATCAAACTTGATTCTCTCTCATTAAATTTTTAATTGTTCATCTCTGTTACATTGTTCTGTACACTATTTAGAATTATTAATAGTGCCCGCGAATAGCACCTGTGAACCGCACATGCAAACTGCACTCGCGAACCGTAACCGCGGACCACACCCGCGAACAATATTCGCGAACCACACCCGCGAACCACACCCGCGAACCACACCTTCGAATTACACTTGCGAATCGCGCACGCGAATCACACTTGAGATTGGCAAATAACTTCATTAATCATTTTGCAAGAAAGAAATATTATCCTGTCTCTTGCGTCTGCAGAAAACGTGAGCAATTTATTGTGAGATTAATGGAAGAAGCTATCTAAGAACTCTATGAAAATTTGATTATCTATGCCTGTAGATCAGTATATTATAAATTATATCAATCTTGATTCTCTCTCATTAAATTTTAATTGTTCATCTCTGTTACATTGAACCTCTCATGCAATCTGCACCGGCGAACCGTATCCGCTACAATACCCGCGATCCACACCTTCGAATTAAACTTGCGAATCGCGCCCGCGAATCACTCTTAAGAATGGCTAATAAAATTAATAATGATTTTTCAAAAAAAATATTATCCTGTTTCTTGCGTCTGCAGAAAACGTGATCAGTTTATTGTGGGATTAATGAAGAAGCTATCTAAGAACTCTATGAAAATTTGATTATCTATGCCTGTTAATCAGTATATTATAAATAATTAGAATCTTAATTCACTCTCATTAAATTTTCAATTTTTCATCTCTGATACATTAATCTGTACAAAATTTACAATTATTAATAGCGTCCGCGAATCGCATCTGTGAACCGCACCTGCGAACCGCACCTGCGAACCGCACCTGCGAACCGCACCTGCGAACCGTACCTACGAACCGCACCTGCCAACCGCACCTGCGAACCGCACCTGCGAACCGCACCCGCGAACCGAACCTGCGAATTACACTTGCCAATAGCGCCTGCGAATCACACTTGAGTATGAAAAATAACATCAATAATCATTTAAAAACAAATTATCCTGTTTCTTGCGTCAGCAGAAAACGTGAGCAATTTATTGTGGGATTAATGAAAGAATATATCTAAGAACTCTATGAAAATTTGATTATCTATGCCTGTAGTTCAGTATATTATAAATTTTATGATTTTCACCTCACTCTCATGAAATTTTGATCTTTCATCTCTGTTACATTGCTCTGTACACTATTTAGAATTCTTAATAGCGCCCGGGAATAGCACCTGTGAACCGCACATGCAAACTGCACTCGCGAACTGTAAACGCAGACCACACCCGCGAACAATACCCGCGAACCGCACCCGCGAAAATCTACCGCGAACCGCACCCGCGAAAGTTAACCGCGAACCGCTCCAGCAAACCACACCTGCGAATTACACTTGCGAATCGCGCCCGCGAATCACACTTGAGAATGGCAAATAACATCAATAATCATTTAAAAAGAAATTATCCTGTTTCTTGCGTCTGCAGTAAACGTGATTAATTTATTGTGGAATTAATGGAAGAAGCTATCTAAGAACTCTATGAAAATTTGATTACCTATGCCTGTAGTTCAGAATATTATAAATTATATGAATCTTAATTCACTCTCATTAAATTTTAATTTTTCATCTCTGATACATTGTTCTGTTCAAATTTCACAATTATTAATAGCGTCCGCGACTCGCACATGTGAACCGCACCTGCAAACCGCACCCGCAAACCGCACCTGCGAACCGCACCCACGAACCGAACCTGCGAATTACACTTGCGAATCGCGCCTGCGAATCACACTTGAGAATGAAAATTAACATCAATAATCATTACAAAAAAATTATCCTGTTTCTTGCGTCAGCAGAAAACGTGAGCAATTTATTGTGGGATTAATGGAAGAAGCTATCTAAGAACTCTATGAAAATTTGATTATCTATGCCTGTAGATCAGTATATTATAGATTATATCAATCTTGATTCTCTCTCATTAAATTTTTAATTGTTCATCTCTGTTACATTGTTCTGTACACTATTTAGAATTATTAATGGTGCCCGCGAATAGCACCTGTGAACCGCACATGCAAACTGCACTCGCGAACCGTAACCGCGGACCACACCCGCAAACAATACTCGCGAACCACACCTGCGAACCACACCTGCGAACCACACCATCGAATTACACTTGCGAATCGCGCCCGCGAATCACACTTGAGATTGGCAAATAACTTCATTAATCATTTTGAAAGAAAGAAATAATATCCTGTCTCTTACGTCTGCAGAAAACGTGGGCAATTTATTGTGGGATTAATGGAAGAAGCTATCTAAGAACTCTATGAAAATTCGATTACCTATGCCTGTAGTTCAGAATATTATAAATTATATGAATCTTAATTCCCTCTCATTAAATTTTTCATTTTTCATCTCTGTTACATTGTTCTGTACAAAATTTAGAATTATTAATAGCGTCCGCAAATCGCACCTGTTAACCGCACCTAGGAACCACACCTGCGAACCGCACCTGCGAACCGCACCTTCGAAACGCACCTGCGAACCGCACCTGCGAACCGCACCTGCGAACCGCACCTGCGAGCCGAACCTGTGAACCGCACCTGCGAACCGCATACGCGAACCTCACCTGCGAACCGAACCTGCGACCCGCACCTGCGAACCGCACCCGCGAACCGAACCTGCGAATTACATTTGCCAATCGCGCCTGCGAATCACACTTGAGAATGAAAAATAACATCAATAATCATTACAAAAAAAAAACATCCTGTTTCTTGCGTCTACAGAAATCGTGAGAAATTTATTGAGGGATTAATGGAAGAAGCTATCTAAGAACTCTATGAAAATTTGATCATCTATGCCTGTAGATCAGTATATTATAAATTATATCAATCTTGATTCTCTCTCATTAAATTTTTAATTGTTCATCTCTGTTACATTGTTCTGTACACTATTTAGAATTATTAATGGTGCCCGCGAATAGCACCTGTGAACCGCACATGCAAACTGCACTCGCGAACCGTAACCGCGGACCACACCTGCAAACAATACTCGCGAACCACACCCGCGAACCACACCTGCGAACCACACCTTCGAATTACACTTGCGAATCGCGCCCGCGAATCACACTTGAGATTGGCAAATAACTTCATTAATCATTTTGCAAGAAAGAAATAATATCCTGTCTCTTACGTCTGCAGAAAACGTGAGCAATTTATTGTGGGATTGATGGAAGAAGCTATCTAAGAACTCTATGAAAATTTGATTATCTATGCCTGTAGTTCAGTATATTATATATTATATGATTCTCACCTCACTCTCATGAAATTTTTAATTTTTCATCTCTGTTACATTGTTCTGTACACCATTTAGAATTATTAATAGCGCCCGCGAATAGCACCTGTGAACTGCACTCGCGAACTGTAAACGCAGACCACACCCGCGAACAATACCTGCGAACCGCACCCGAGAAAATTAACCGAGAACCGCACCAGCAAACCACACCTGCGAATTAGAATTGCGAATCGCGCCCGCGAAACACACTTGAGAATGGCAAATAACATCAATGATCATTTTAAAAAAATTATCCTGTTTCTTGCGTCTGCAGTAAACATGATTAATTTATTGTGGGATTAATGGAAGAAGCTATCTAAGAACTCTATGAAAATTTGATTACCTATGCCTGTAGTTCAGAATATCATAAATTATATGAATCTTAATTCACTCTCATCAAATTTTTAATTTTTCATCTCTGATACATTGTTCTGTTCAACTTTACAATTATTAATAGCGTCCGCAAATCGCACCTGTTAACCGCACCTGTGAACCACACCTGCGAACCGCACCTGCGAACCGCACCTGCGAACCGCACCTGCGAACCGCACCTGCGAACCGTACCTGCGAACCGCACCTGTCAAACGCACCTGCGAACCGTACCTGCGAACCGCACCTGCAAACCGCACCTGCGAACCGCACCCGCGAACCGAACCTGCGAATTACACTTGCCAATCGCGCCCGCGAATCACACTTGAGAATGGCAAATAACATCAATGATCATTTTAAAAAAATTATCCTGTTTCTTGCGTCTGCAGTAAACATGATTAATTTATTGTGGGATTAATGGAAGAAGCTATCTAAGAACTCTATGAAAATTTGATTACCTATGCCTGTAGTTCAGAATATCATAAATTATATGAATCTTAATTCACTCTCATCAAATTTTTAATTTTTCATCTCTGATACATTGTTCTGTTCAAATTCTACAATTATTAATAGCGTCCGCGAATCGCACCTGTTAACCGCACCTGTAAACCGCACCTGCGAACCGTACCTGCCAACCGCACCTGCCAACCGCACCTGCGAACCGCACCCGCGAACCGAACTTGCGAATTACACTTGCCAATCGCGTCTGCGAATCACACTTGAGAATGAAAAATAACATCAATAATCATTACAAAAAAAAATCAGCCTGTTTCTTGCGTCTACAGAAATCGTGAGCAATTTATTGTGGGATTAATGGAAGAAGCTAACTAAGAACTCTATGAAAATTTGATTATCTATGCCTGTAGATCAGTATATTATAAATTATATCAATCTTGATTCTCTCTCATTAAATTTTTAATTGTTCATCTCTGTTACATTGTTCTGTACACTATTTAGAATTATTAATAGTGCCGGCGAATAGCACCTATGAACTGCACATGCAAACTGCACTCGCGAAACGTTACCGCGAACCACACCCGCGAACAATACTCGCGTATCACTCCCGCGAACCGCTTTCGCGAACCGCACCCGCAAATAAGACTCGCGAACCACACCCGCGAACAGCACATTCGAATTATACTTGCGAATCGCACCCGCGAATCACACTTGAGATTGGCAAATAACTTCATTAATCATTTTGCGAGAAAGAAATATTATCCTGTCTCTTAGTCTGCAGAAAACGTGAGCAATTTATTGTGGGATTGATGGAAGAAGCTACCTAAGAGCTCTATGAAAATTTGATTATCTATGCCTGTAGTTCAGTATATTAAATATTATATGATTCTCACCTCACTCTCATGAAATTTTTAATTTTTCATCTCTGTTACATTGTTCTGTACAAAATTCAGAATTATTAATAGCGCCCGCGAATAGCACCTGCGAACCGCACCTGCAAACCGCACCTGCAAACCGCACCTGCGAACCGCACCCGCGAACCGAACCTGCGAATTACACTTGCCAATCGCGCCCGCGAATCACACTTGAGAATGGCAAATAACATCAATGATCATTTTAAAAAAATTATCCTGTTTCTTGCGTCTGCAGTAAACATGATTAATTTATTGTGGGATTAATGGAAGAAGCTATCTAAGAACTCTATGAAAATTTGATTACCTATGCCTGTAGTTCAGAATATCATAAATTATATGAATCTTAATTCACTCTCATCAAATTTTTAATTTTTCATCTCTGATACATTGTTCTGTTCAAATTTCTCAATTATTAATAGCGTCCGCGAATCGCACCTGTTAACCGCACCTGTGAACCGCACCTGCGAACCGTACCTGCCAACCGCACCTGCCAACCGCACCTGCGAACCGCACCTGCGAACCGCACCTGCGAACCGCACCCGCGAACCGAACTTGCGAATTACACTTGCCAATCGCGTCTGCGAATCACACTTGAGAATGAAAATAACATCAATAATCATTACAAAAAAATCATCCTGTTTCTTGCGTCTACAGAAATCGTGAGCAATTTATTGTGGGATTAATGGAAGAAGCTAACTAAGAACTCTATGAAAATTTGATTATCTATGCCTGTAGATCAGTATATTATAAATTATATCAATCTTGATTCTCTCTCATTAAATTTTTAATTGTTCATCTCTGTTACATTGTTCTGTACACTATTTAGAATTATTAATAGTGCCGGCGAATAGCACCTATGAACTGCACATGCAAACTGCACTCGCGAAACGTTACCGCGAACCACACCCGCGAACAATACTCGCGTATCACTCCCGCGAACCGCTTTCGCGAACCGCACCCGCAAATAAGACTCGCGAACCACACCCGCGAACAGCACATTCGAATTATACTTGCGAATCGCACCCGCGAATCACACTTGAGATTGGCAAATAACTTCATTAATCATTTTGCAAGAAAGAAATATTATCCTGTCTCTTAGTCTGCAGAAAACGTGAGCAATTTATTGTGAGATTGATGGAAGAAGCTATCTAAGAGCTCTATGAAAATTTGATTATCTATGCCTGTAGTTCAGTATATTAAATATTATATGATTCTCACCTCACTCTCATGAAATTTTTAATTTTTCATCTCTGTTACATTGTTCTGTACAAAATTTAGAATTATTAATAGCGCCCGCGAATAGCACCTGTGAACCGCACATGCAAACTGCACTCGCGAACTGTAACTGCGGACCGCACCTGCGAACCGCACCCGCGAACCGAACCTGCGAACTACACTTGCCAATCGCGCCTGCGAATCACACTTGAAAATGAAAATAGCATAAATAACCATTAAAAAAATTATCCTGTTTCTTGCGTCTGGAGAAAACGTGAGGCAATTTATTGTGGGATTGATTAATGGAAGAAGCTATCTAAGAACTCTATGAAAATTTGATTTTCTATGCCTGTAGTTCAGTATATTATAAATAATATGAATCTTAATTAACTCTCATTAAATTTTCAATTTTTCATCTCTGATTCACTGTTCTGTACAAAATTTACAATTATTAATAGCGTCCGCGAATCGCACCTGTGAACCGCACATGCAAACTGCACTCGCGAACCGTAACCGCGAACAATACTCGCGTATCACTCCCGCGAACCGCTTTCGCGAACCGCACCCGCAAACAATACTCGCGAACCACACCCGCGAACTACACCCGCGAACCACACCTTCGAATTACACTTGCGAATCGCGCCCGCGAATCACACTTGAGATTGGCAAATAACTTCACTAATCATTTTGCAAGAAAGAAATATTATCCTGTCTCTTACGTCTGCAGAAAACGTGAGCAATTTATTGTGGGATTGATGGAAGAAGCTATCTAAGAACTCTGAAAATTTGATTATCTATGCCTGTAGATCAGTATATTATAAATTATATCAATCTTGATTCTCTCTCATTAAATTTTTAATTGTTCATCTCTGTTACATTGTTCTGTACACTATTTAGAATTATTAATAGCGCCCGCGAATAGCACCTGTGAACTGCACTCGCGAACTGTAAACGCAGACCACTCCCGCAAACAATACCCGCGAACAATACTTGCGAACCGCACCCGCGAAAATTAACCGCGAACCGCACCCGCGAAAATTAACCGCGAACCGCACCAGCAAACCACACCTGCGAATTACACTTGCGAATCGCGCCCGCGAATCACACTTGAGAATGGCAAATAACATCAATAATCATTTAAAAAGAAATTATCCTGTTTCTTGCGTCTGCAGTAAACGTGATTAATTTATTGTGGGATTAATGGAAGAAGCTATCTAAGAACTCTATGAAAATTTGATTACCTATGCCTGTAGTTCAGAATATTATAAATTATATGAATCTTAATTCACTCTCATTAAATTTTTAATTTTTTATCTCTGATACATTGTTCTGTTCAAATTTCACAATTATTAATAGCGTCCGCGACTCGCACATGTGAACCGCACCTGCAAACCGCACCCGCAAACCGCACCTGCGAACCGCACCCACGAACCGAACCTGCGAATTACACTTGCGAATCGCGCCTGCGAATCACACTTGAGAATGAAAATTAACATCAATAATCATTACAAAAAAAAATTATCCTGTTTCTTGCGTCAACAGAAAACGTGAGCAATTTATTGTGGGATTAATGGAAGAAGCTATCTAAGAACTCTATGAAAATTTGATTATCTATGCCTGTAGATCAGTATATTATAGATTATATCAATCTTGATTCTCTCTCATTAAATTTTTAATTGTTCATCTCTGTTACATTGTTCTGTACACTATTTAGAATTATTAATGGTGCCCGCGAATAGCACCTGTGAACCGCACATGCAAACTGCACTCGCGAACCGTAACCGCGGACCACACCCGCAAACAATACTCGCGAACCACACCCGCGAACCACACCTGCGAACCACACCTTCGAATTACACTTGCGAATCGCGCCCGCGAATCACACTTGAGATTGGCAAATAACTCCATTAATCATTTTGCAAGAAAGAAATAATATCCTGTCTCTTACGTCTGCAGAAAACGTGAGCAATTTATTGTGGGATTAATGGAAGAAGCTATCTAAGAACTCTATGAAAATTCGATTACCTATGCCTGTAGTTCAGAATATTATAAATTATATGAATCTTAATTCACTCTCATTAAATTTTTAATTTTTCATCTCTGTTACATTGTTCTGTACAAAATTTAGAATTATTAATAGCGTCCGCAAATCGCACCTGTTAACCGCACCTAGGAACCACACCTGCGAACCGCACCTGCGAACCGCACCAGCGAACCGCACCTGCGAACCGCACCTGCGAACCGCACCTGCGAACCGCACCTTCGAAACGCACCTGCGAACCGCACCTGCGAACCGCACCTGCGAACCGCACCTGCGAACCGCACCTGCGAACCGCACCTGCGAACCGCACCTGCGAGCTGAACCTGTGAACCGCACCTGCGAACCGCATACGCGAACCTCACCTGCGAACCGAACCTGCGACCCGCACCTGCGAACCGCACCTGCGAACCGCACCCGCGAACCGAACCTGCGAATTACATTTGCCAATCGCGCCTGCGAATCACACTTGAGAAGGAAAAATAACATCAATAATCATTACAAAAAAAAATCATCCTGTTTCTTGCGTCTACAGAAATCGAGAGAAATTTATTGAGGGATTAATGGAAGAAGCTATCTAAGAACTCTATGAACATTTGATCATCTATGCCTGTAGATCAGTATATTATAAATTATATCAATCTTGATTCTCTCTCATTAAATTTTTAATTGTTCATCTCTGTTACATTGTTCTGTACACTATTTAGAATTATTAATAGTGCCCGCGAATAGCACCTGTGAACCGCATATGCAAACTGCACTCGCGAACTGTAACCG
Organism: Cryptolaemus montrouzieri; assembly: GCA_013387265.2. Lineage (NCBI taxonomy): Eukaryota > Metazoa > Arthropoda > Insecta > Coleoptera > Coccinellidae > Cryptolaemus > Cryptolaemus montrouzieri. The sequence continues at coordinate 20,619,184 of JABFTP020000165.1, read as the reverse complement.
CAGACCACACCTGCGAATTACACTTGCGAATCGCGCCCGCGAATCACACTTGAGAATGAGAAATAACATCAATAATCATTACAAAAAAAATCATCCTGTTTCTTGCTTCTACAGAAATCGTGATTAATTTATTGTGGTATTAATGGAAGAAGCTATCTAAGAACTCTATGAAAATTTGATTATCTATGCCTGTAAATCAGTATATTATAAATTATATCAAACTTGATTCTCTCTCATTAAATTTTTAATTGTTCATCTCTGTTACATTGTTCTGTACACTATTTAGAATTATTAATAGTGCCCGCGAATAGCACCTGTGAACCGCACATGCAAACTGCACTCGCGAACCGTAACCGCGGACCACACCGCGAACAATATTCGCGAACCACACCCGCGAACCACACCCGCGAACCACACCTTCGAATTACACTTGCGAATCGCGCACGCGAATCACACTTGAGATTGGCAAATAACTTCATTAATCATTTTGCAAGAAAGAAATATTATCCTGTCTCTTGCGTCTGCAGAAAACGTGAGCAATTTATTGTGAGATTAATGGAAGAAGCTATCTAAGAACTCTATGAAAATTTGATTATCTATGCCTGTAGATCAGTATATTATAAATTATATCAATCTTGATTCTCTCTCATTAAATTTTTAATTGTTCATCTCTGTTACATTGAACCTCTCATGCAATCTGCACCGGCGAACCGTATCCGCTACAATACCCGCGATCCACACCTTCGAATTAAACTTGCGAATCGCGCCCGCGAATCACTCTTAAGAATGGCTAATAAAATTAATAATGATTTTTCAAAAAAAATATTATCCTGTTTCTTGCGTCTGCAGAAAACGTGATCAGTTTATTGTGGGATTAATGAAGAAGCTATCTAAGAACTCTATGAAAATTTGATTATCTATGCCTGTTAATCAGTATATTATAAATAATTAGAATCTTAATTCACTCTCATTAAATTTTCAATTTTTCATCTCTGATACATTAATCTGTACAAAATTTACAATTATTAATAGCGTCCGCGAATCGCATCTGTGAACCGCACCTGCGAACCGCACCTGCGAACCGCACCTGCGAACCGTACCTACGAACCGCACCTGCCAACCGCACCTGCGAACCGCACCTGCGAACCGCACCTGCGAACCGCACCCGCGAACCGAACCTGCGAATTACACTTGCCAATAGCGCCTGCGAATCACACTTGAGTATGAAAAATAACATCAATAATCATTTAAAAACAAATTATCCTGTTTCTTGCGTCAGCAGAAAACGTGAGCAATTTATTGTGGGATTAATGAAAGAATATATCTAAGAACTCTATGAAAATTTGATTATCTATGCCTGTAGTTCAGTATATTATAAATTTTATGATTTTCACCTCACTCTCATGAAATTTTTGATCTTTCATCTCTGTTACATTGCTCTGTACACTATTTAGAATTCTTAATAGCGCCCGGGAATAGCACCTGTGAACCGCACATGCAAACTGCACTCGCGAACTGTAAACGCAGACCACACCCGCGAACAATACCCGCGAACCGCACCCGCGAAAATCTACCGCGAACCGCACCCGCGAAAATTAACCGCGAACCGCACCAGCAAACCACACCTGCGAATTACACTTGCGAATCGCGCCCGCGAATCACACTTGAGAATGGCAAATAACATCAATAATCATTTAAAAAGAAATTATCCTGTTTCTTGCGTCTGCAGTAAACGTGATTAATTTATTGTGGAATTAATGGAAGAAGCTTTCTAAGAACTCTATGAAAATTTGATTACCTATGCCTGTAGTTCAGAATATTATAAATTATATGAATCTTAATTCACTCTCATTAAATTTTTAATTTTTCATCTCTGATACATTGTTCTGTTCAAATTTCACAATTATTAATAGCGTCCGCGACTCGCACATGTGAACCGCACCTGCAAACCGCACCCGCAAACCGCACCTGCGAACCGCACCCACGAACCGAACCTGCGAATTACACTTGCGAATCGCGCCTGCGAATCACACTTGAGAATGAAAATTAACATCAATAATCATTACAAAAAAAAATTATCCTGTTTCTTGCGTCAGCAGAAAACGTGAGCAATTTATTGTGGGATTAATGGAAGAAGCTATCTAAGAACTCTATGAAAATTTGATTATCTATGCCTGTAGATCAGTATATTATAGATTATATCAATCTTGATTCTCTCTCATTAAATTTTCAATTGTTCATCTCTGTTACATTGTTCTGTACACTATTTAGAATTATTAATGGTGCCCGCGAATAGCACCTGTGAACCGCACATGCAAACTGCACTCGCGAACCGTAACCGCGGACCACACCCGCAAACAATACTCGCGAACCACACCCGCGAACCACACCTGCGAACCACACCATCGAATTACACTTGCGAATCGCGCCCGCGAATCACACTTGAGATTGGCAAATAACTTCATTAATCATTTTGAAAGAAATAAATAATATCCTGTCTCTTACGTCTGCAGAAAACGTGAGCAATTTATTGTGGGATTAATGGAAGAAGCTATCTAAGAACTCTATGAAAATTCGATTACCTATGCCTGTAGTTCAGAATATTATAAATTATATGAATCTTAATTCACTCTCATTAAATTTTTCATTTTTCATCTCTGTTACATTGTTCTGTACAAAATTTAGAATTATTAATAGCGTCCGCAAATCGCACCTGTTAACCGCACCTAGGAACCACACCTGCGAACCGCACCTGCGAACCGCACCTGCGAACCGCACCTTCGAAACGCACCTGCGAACCGCACCTGCGAACCGCACCTGCGAACCGCACCTGCGAACCGCACCTGCGAACCGCACCTGCGAGCCGAACCTGTGAACCGCACCTGCGAACCGCATACGCGAACCTCACCTGCGAACCGAACCTGCGACCCGCACCTGCGAACCGCACCCGCGAACCGAACCTGCGAATTACATTTGCCAATCGCGCCTGCGAATCACACTTGAGAATGAAAAATAACATCAATAATCATTACAAAAAAAAATCATCCTGTTTCTTGCGTCTACAGAAATCGTGAGAAATTTATTGAGGGATTAATGGAAGAAGCTATCTAAGAACTCTATGAAAATTTGATCATCTATGCCTGTAGATCAGTATATTATAAATTATATCAATCTTGATTCTCTCATTAAATTTTTAATTGTTCATCTCTGTTACATTGTTCTGTACACTATTTAGAATTATTAATGGTGCCCGCGAATAGCACCTGTGAACCGCACATGCAAACTGCACTCGCGAACCGTAACCGCGGACCACACCCGCAAACAATACTCGCGAACCACACCCGCGAACCACACCTGCGAACCACACCTTCGAATTACACTTGCGAATCGCGCCCGCGAATCACACTTGAGATTGGCAAATAACTTCATTAATCATTTTGCAAGAAAGAAATAATATCCTGTCTCTTACGTCTGCAGAAAACGTGAGCAATTTATTGTGGGATTGATGGAAGAAGCTATCTAAGAACTCTATGAAAATTTGATTATCTATGCCTGTAGTTCAGTATATTATATATTATATGATTCTCACCTCACTCTCATGAAATTTTTAATTTTTCATCTCTGTTACATTGTTCTGTACACCATTTAGAATTATTAATAGCGCCCGCGAATAGCACCTGTGAACTGCACTCGCGAACTGTAAACGCAGACCACACCCGCGAACAATACCTGCGAACCGCACCCGAGAAAATTAACCGAGAACCGCACCAGCAAACCACACCTGCGAATTAGAATTGCGAATCGCGCCCGCGAAACACACTTGAGAATGGCAAATAACATCAATGATCATTTTAAAAAAATTATCCTGTTTCTTGCGTCTGCAGTAAACATGATTAATTTATTGTGGGATTAATGGAAGAAGCTATCTAAGAACTCTATGAAAATTTGATTACCTATGCCTGTAGTTCAGAATATCATAAATTATATGAATCTTAATTCACTCTCATCAAATTTTTAATTTTTCATCTCTGATACATTGTTCTGTTCAACTTTTACAATTATTAATAGCGTCCGCAAATCGCACCTGTTAACCGCACCTGTGAACCACACCTGCGAACCGCACCTGCGAACCGCACCTGCGAACCGCACCTGCGAACCGTACCTGCGAACCGCACCTGTCAAACGCACCTGCGAACCGTACCTGCGAACCGCACCTGCAAACCGCACCTGCGAACCGCACCCGCGAACCGAACCTGCGAATTACACTTGCCAATCGCGCCCGCGAATCACACTTGAGAATGGCAAATAACATCAATGATCATTTTAAAAAAATTATCCTGTTTCTTGCGTCTGCAGTAAACATGATTAATTTATTGTGGGATTAATGGAAGAAGCTATCTAAGAACTCTATGAAAATTTGATTACCTATGCCTGTAGTTCAGAATATCATAAATTATATGAATCTTAATTCACTCTCATCAAATTTTTAATTTTTCATCTCTGATACATTGTTCTGTTCAAATTCTACAATTATTAATAGCGTCCGCGAATCGCACCTGTTAACCGCACCTGTAAACCGCACCTGCGAACCGTACCTGCCAACCGCACCTGCCAACCGCACCTGCGAACCGCACCCGCGAACCGAACTTGCGAATTACACTTGCCAATCGCGTCTGCGAATCACACTTGAGAATGAAAAATAACATCAATAATCATTACAAAAAAAAATCAGCCTGTTTCTTGCGTCTACAGAAATCGTGAGCAATTTATTGTGGGATTAATGGAAGAAGCTAACTAAGAACTCTATGAAAATTTGATTATCTATGCCTGTAGATCAGTATATTATAAATTATATCAATCTTGATTCTCTCTCATTAAATTTTTAATTGTTCATCTCTGTTACATTGTTCTGTACACTATTTAGAATTATTAATAGTGCCGGCGAATAGCACCTATGAACTGCACATGCAAACTGCACTCGCGAAACGTTACCGCGAACCACACCCGCGAACAATACTCGCGTATCACTCCCGCGAACCGCTTTCGCGAACCGCACCCACAAATAAGACTCGCGAACCACACCCGCGAACAGCACATTCGAATTATACTTGCGAATCGCACCCGCGAATCACACTTGAGATTGGCAAATAACTTCATTAATCATTTTGCGAGAAAGAAATATTATCCTGTCTCTTAGTCTGCAGAAAACGTGAGCAATTTATTGTGGGATTGATGGAGGAAGCTATCTAAGAGCTCTATGAAAATTTGATTATCTATGCCTGTAGTTCAGTATATTAAATATTATATGATTCTCACCTCACTCTCATGAAATTTTTAATTTTTCATCTCTGTTACATTGTTCTGTACAAAATTCAGAATTATTAATAGCGCCCGCGAATAGCACCTGTGAACCGCACATGCAAACTGCACTCGCGAACTGTAACCGCGGACCGCACCTGCGAACCGCACCCGCGAACCGAACCTGCGAATTACACTTGCCAATCGCGCCTGCGAATCACACTTGAAAATGAAAAATAGCATAATTAATCATTAAAAAAAAATTATCCTGTTTCTTGCGTCTGGAGAAAACGTGAGCAATTTATTGTGGGATTGATTAATGGAAGAAGCTATCTAAGAACTCTATGAAAATTTGATTTTCTATGCCTGTAGTTCAGTATATTATAAATAATATTAATCTTAATTAACTCTCATTAAATTTTCAATTTTTCATCTCTGATTCACTGTTCTGTACAAAATTTACAATTATTAATAGCGTCCGCGAATCGCACCTGTGAACCGCACATGCAAACTGCACTCGCGAACCGTAACCGCGAACAATACTGCGTATCACTCCCGCGAACTGCTTTCGCGAACCGCACCCGCAAACAATACTCGCGAACCACACCCGCGAACTACACCCGCGAATCACACCTTCGAATTACACTTGCGAATCGCGCCCGCGAATCACACTTGAGATTGGCAAATAACTTCACTAATCATTTTGCAAGAAAGAAATATTATCCTGTCTCTTACGTCTGCAGAAAACGTGAGCAATTTATTGTGGGATTGATGGAAGAAGCTATCTAAGAACTCTGAAAATTTGATTATCTATGCCTGTAGATCAGTATATTATAAATTATATCAATCTTGATTCTCTCTCATTAAATTTTTAATTGTTCATCTCTGTTACATTGTTCTGTACACTATTTAGAATTATTAATAGCGCCCGCGAATAGCACCTGTGAACTGCACTCGCGAACTGTAAACGCAGACCACTCCCGCAAACAATACCCGCGAACAATACTTGCGAACCGCACCCGCGAAAATTAACCGCAAACCGCACCAGCAAACCACACCTGCGAATTACACTTGCAGAAAACGTGAGCAATTTATTGTGGGATTAATGAATGAATCTATCTAAGAACTCTATGAAAATTTGATTATCTATGCCTGTAGTTCAGTATATTATAAATTATATGATTCTCACTCTCATGAATCACACTTGAGAATGAAAAATAACATCAATAATCATTACAAAAAAATCATCCTGTTTCTTGCGTCTACAGAAATCGTGAGCAATTTATTGTGGGATTAATGGAAGAAGCTATCTAAGAACTCTATGAAAATTTGATTATCTATGCCTGTAGATCAGTATATTATAAATTATATCAATCTTAATTCACTCTCATTAAATTTTCAATTTTTCATCTCTGATACATTATTCTGTACAAAATTTACAATTATTAATAGCTTCCGCGAATCGCACCTGTGAACCGCACCTGCGACCCGCACCTGTGAACCGCACCTGCGAACGGCACCTGCCAACCGCACCTGCGAACCGCACCCGCGAAACCGAACCTGCGAATTACACTTGCCAATCGCGCCCGCGAATCACACTTGAGAATGGCAAATAACATCAATAATCATTTAAAAAAAATTATCCTGTTTCTTGCGTCTGCAGTAAACGTAATTAATTCATTGTGGGATTGATGGAAGAAGCTATCTAAGAACTCTATGAAAATTTGATTATCTATGCCTGTAGTTCAGTATATTATAAATTCTATGATTCTCACCTCACTCTCATGCAATTTTCAATTATTCATCTCTGATACATTGTACTGTACACTATTTAGAATAATTAATAGCGCCCGCGAATAGCACCTGAGAACCGCATATGCAAACTGCACTCGCGAACTGTAACCGCAGACCACACCTGCGAATTACACTTGCGAATCGCGCCCGCGAATCACACTTGAGAATGAGAAATAACATCAATAATCATTACAAAAAAAATCATCCTGTTTCTTGCGTCTACAGAAATCGTGATTAATTTATTGTGGTATTAATGGAAGAAGCTATCTAAGAACTCTATGAAAATTTGATTATCTATGCCTGTAAATCAGTATATTATAAATTATATCAAACTTGATTCTCTCTCATTAAATTTTTAATTGTTCATCTCTGTTACATTGTTCTGTACACTATTTAGAATTATTAATAGTGCCCGCGAATAGCACCTGTGAACCGCACATGCAAACTGCACTCGCGAACCGTAACCGCGGACCACACCCGCGAACAATATTCGCGAACCACACCCGCGAACCACACCCGCGAACCACACCCGCGAACCACACCTTCGAATTACACTTGCGAATCGCGCACGCGAATCACACTTGAGATTGGCAAATAACTTCATTAATCATTTTGCAAGAAAGAAATATTATCCTGTCTCTTGCGTCTGCAGAAAACGTGAGCAATTTATTGTGAGATTAATGGAAGAAGCTATCTAAGAACTCTATGAAAATTTGATTATCTATGCCTGTAGATCAGTATATTATAAAATATATCAATCTTGATTCTCTCTTATTAAATTTTTAATTGTTCATCTCTGTTACATTGAACCTCTCATGCAATCTGCACCCGCGAACCGTATCCGCTACAATACCCGCGATCCACACCTTCGAATTAAACTTGCGAATCGCGCCCGCGAATCACTCTTAAGAATGGCTAATAAAATTAATAATGATTTTTCAAAAAAAATATTATCCTGTTTCTTGCGTCTGCAGAAAACGTGATCAGTTTATTGTGGGATTAATGAAGAAGCTATCTAAGAACTCTATGAAAATTTGATTATCTATGCCTGTTAATCAGTATATTATGAATAATTAGAATCTTAATTCACTCTCATTAAATTTTCAATTTTTCATCTCTGATACATTAATCTGTACAAAATTTACAATTATTAATAGCGTCCGCGAATCGCATCTGTGAACCGCACCTGCGAATCGCACCTGCGAACCGCACCTGCGAACCGCACCTGCGAACCGTACCTACGAACCGCACCTGCCAACCGCACCTGCGAACCGCACCCGCGAACCGAACCTGCGAATTACACTTGCCAATAGCGCCTGCGAATCACACTTGAGAATGAAAAATAACATCAATAATCATTTAAAAACAAATTATCCTGTTTCTTGCGTCTGCAGAAAACGTGAGCAATTTATTGTGGGATTAATGAAAGAATCTATCTAAGAACTCTATGAAAATATGATTATCTATGCCTGTAGTTCAGTATATTATAAATTTTATGATTTTCACCTCACTCTCATGAAATTTTTTATCTTTCATCTCTGTTACATTGCTCTGTACACTATTTAGAATTCTTAATAGCGCCCGGGAATAGCACCTGTGAACCGCACATGCAAACTGCACTCGCGAACTGTAAACGCAGACCACACCCGCGAACAATACCCGCGAACCGCACCCGCGAAAATTAACCGCGAACCGCACCCGCGAAAATTAACCGCGAACCGCACCAGCAATCCACACCTGCGAATTACACTTGCGAATCGCGCCCGCGAATCACACTTAAGAATGGCAAATAACATCAATAATCATTTAAAAAGAAATTATCCTGTTTCTTGCGTCTGCAGTAAACGTGATTAATTTATTGTGGGATAAATGGAAGAAGCTATCTAAGAACTCTATGAAAATTTGATTACCTATGCCTGTAGTTCAGAATATTATAAATTATATGAATCTTAATTCACTCCCATTAAATTTTTAATTTTTCATCTCTGATACATTGTTCTGTTCAAATTTCACAATTATTAATAGCGTCCGCGACTCGCACATGTGAACCGCACCTGCAAACCGCACCCGCAAACCGCACCTGCGAACCGCACCCACGAACCGAACCTGCGAATTACACTTGCGAATCGCGCCTGCGAATCACACTTGAGAATGAAAATTAACATCAATAATCATTACAAAAAAAAATTATCCTGTTTCTTGCGTCAGCAGAAAACGTGAGCAATTTATTGTGGGATTAATGGAAGAAGCTATCTAAGAACTCTATGAAAATTTGATTATCTATGCCTGTAGATCAGTATATTATAAATTATATCAATCTTGATTCTCTCTCATTGATTTTTTAATTGTTCATCTCTGTTACATTGTTCTGTACACTATTTAGAATTATTAATAGTGCCCGCGAATAGCACCTGTGAACCGCACATGCAAACTGCACTCGCAAACCGTAACCGCGGACCACACCCGCGAACAATACTCGCGTATCACTCCCGCGAACTGCTTTCGCGAACCGCACCCGCAAACAATACTCGCGAACCACACCCGCGAACCACACCTTCGAATTACACTTGCGAATCGCGCCCGCGAATCCCACTTGAGATTGGCAAATAACTTCATTAATCATTTTGCAAAAACAAATATTATCCTGTCTCTTACGTCTGCAGAAAACGTGGGCAATTTATTGTGGGATTGATGGAAGAAGCTATCTAAGAACTCTATGAAAATTTGATTATCTATGCCTGTAGTTCAGTATATTATAAATTATATGATTCTCACCTCACTCTCATGCAATTTTTAATTGTTCATCTCTGTTACATTGTTCTGTACATTATTTAGAATTATTAATAGTGCCCGCGAATAGCACCAGTGAACCGCACATGCAAACTGCACTCGCGAACCGTAACCGCGGACCTCACCCGCGAACAATACTCGCGTATCACTCCCGAGAATCGCTTTCGCGAACCGCACCCGCAAACAGTACTCGAGAACCACACCCGCGAACAGCACATTCGAATTACACTTGCGAATCGCGCCGGTGAATCACACTTGAGATTGGCAAATAACTTCATTAATCATTTTACAAGAAAGAAATATTATCCTGTCTCTTACGTCTGCAGAAAACGTGAGCAATTTATTGTGGGATTAATGAAAGAATCTATTTAAGAACTCTATGAAAATTTGATTATATATGCCTGTAGTTCAGTATATTATAAATTTTATGATTCTCACCTCACTCTCATGCAATTTTTAATTGTTCATCTCTGTTACATTGTTCTGTACACTATTTAGAATTATTAATAGTGCCTGCGAATAGCACCTGTGAACCGCACATGCAAACTGCACTCGCGACCGTAACCGCGGACCGCACTCGCGAACAATACTCGCGTATCACTCCCGCGAACCGCTTTCGCGAACCGCACCCGCAAACAATACTCGCGAACCACACCTGCGAACAGCACATTCGAATTACACTTGCGAATCGCGCCGGTGAATCACACTTGAGATTGGAAAATAACTTCATTAATCTTTTTGCAAGAAAGAAATATTATCCTGTCTCTTACGTCTGCAGAAAACGTGAGCAATTTATTGTGGGATTGATGGAAGAAGCTATCTAAGAACTCTATGGAAATTTGATTATCTATGCCTAGTTCAGTATATTATATAATATATGATTCTCACTCTCATGAAATTTTTAATTTTTCATCTCTGTTACATTGTTCTTTCACTATTTAGAATTATTAATAACGCCCGCGAATGGTACCTGTGAACCGCACATGCAAACTGCACTCGTGAACTGTAACCGCGAACCGAACCTGCGAATTACACTTGCCAATCGCGCCTGCGAATCACACTTGAGAATGAAAAATAACATCAATAATCATTAAAAGAAAAATTATCCTGTTTCTTGCGTCTGCAGAAAACGTGAGCAATTTATTGTGGGATTAATGAAAGAATCTATCTAAGAACTCTTTGAAAATTTGATTATCTATGCCTGTAGTTCAGTATATTATAAATTATATGATTCTTACTCTCATGAAATTTTTAATTTTTCATCTCTGATACATTGTTCTGTTCAAATTTTACAAATATTAATAGCGTCCGCGAAACGCACCTGTGAACCGCACCTGCGAACCGCACCCGCGAACCTCACCTGCGAACCGCACCTGCGAACCGCACCTGCGAACCGCACCTGCGAACCGCACCCGCAAACCGAACCTGCGAATTACACTTGCCAATCGCGCCTGCGAATCACACTTGAGAATGAAACATAACGTCAATAATCATTACAAAAAAAATCATCCTGTTTCTTGCGTCTACAGAAATCGTGAGAAATTTATTGAGGGATTAATGGAAGAAGCTATCTAAGAACTTTATGAAAATTTGATCATTTATGCCTGTAAATCTGTATATTATAAATTATATCAATCTTGATTCTCTCTCATTAAATTTTTAATTGTTCATCTCTGTTACATTGTTCTGTACACTATTTAGAATTATTAATAGTGCCCGCGAATAGCACCTGTGAACCGCACATGCAAACTGCACTCGCGAACCGTAACCGCGGACCACACCCGCAAACAATACTCGCGAACCACACCCGCGAACCACACCTGCGAACCACACTTTCGAATCGCGCCCGCGAATCACACTTGAGATTGGCAAATAACTTCATTAATCATTTTGCAAGAAAGAAATAATATCCTGTCTCTTACGTCTGCAGAAAACGTGAGCAATTTATTGTGGGATTAATAGAAGAAGCTATCTAAGAACTCTATGAAAATTTGATTACCTATGCCTGTAGTTCAGAATATTATAAATTATATGAATCTTAATTCACTCTCATTAAATTTTTAATTTTTCATCTCTGATACATTGTTCTGTTCAAATTTTACAATTATTAATAGCGTCCGCAAATCGCACCTGTTAACCGCACCTAGGAACCACACCTGCGAACCGCACCTGCGAACCGCACCTGCGAACCGCACCTGCGAAACGCACCTGCGAACCGCACCTGCGAACCGCACCTGTGAACCGCACCTGCGAAATGCATACGCGAACCTCACCTGCGAACCGAACCTGCGAACCGCACCTGCGAACCGCACCTGCGAACCGCACCCGCGAACCGAACCTGCGAATTACACTTGCCAATCGCGCCTGCGAATCACACTTGAGAATGAAAAATAACATCAATAATCATTACAAAAAAAAATCATCCTGTTTCTTGCGTCTACAGAAATCGTGAGAAATTTATTGAGGGATTAATGGAAGAAGCTATCTAAGAACTCTATGAAAATTTGATCATCTATGCCTGTAGATCAGTATATTATAAATTATATCAATCTTGATTCTCTCTCATTAAATTTTTAATTGTTCATCTCTGTTACATTGTTCTGTACACTATTTAGAATTAATAATGGTGCCCGCGAATAGCACCTGTGAACCGCACATGCAAACTGCACTCGCGAACCGTAACCGCGGACCACACCCGCAAACAATACTCGCGAACCACACCCGCGAACCACACCTGCGAACCACAACTTCGAATTACACTTGCGAATCGCGCCCGCGAATCACACTTGAGATTGGCAAATAACTTCATTAATCATTTTACAAGAAAGAAATATTATCCTGTCTCTTACGTCTGCAGAAAACGTGATTAATTTATTGTGGGATTAATGGAAGAAGCTATCTAAGAACTCTATGAAAATTTGATCATCTATGCCTGTAGATCAGTATATTATAAATTATATGATTCTCACTCTCATAAAATTTTTAATTTTTCATCTCTGTTACATTGTTCAGTACACTATTTAGAATTATTAATAGCGCCCGCGAATAGCACCTGTGAACCGCACATGCAAACTGCACTCGTGAACTGTAACCGCGGACCACACCTGCGAATTACACTTGCGAATCGCACCCGCGAATCACACTTGAAAATGGCAAATAACATCAATAATCATTTAAAAAAAAATTATCCTGTTTCTTGCGTCTGCAGAAAACGTGATTAATTTATTGTGGGATTAATGGAAGAAGCTATCTAAGAACTCTATGAAAATTTGATTATCTATGCCTGTAGTTCAGTATATTATAAATTATATTATTCTCACTTCACTTTCTTGAAATTTTTAATTTTTCATCTCTGTTACATTGTTCTGTACACTATTTAGAATTATTAATAGTGCCGCGAATAGCACCAGTGAACCGCTTATGCAAACTGCACTCGCGAACCGTAACCGCGGACCACGCCCGCGAACATGACTCGCGTATCCCTCCCGCGAACCGCTTTCGCGAACCGCACCCGCAAGCAATACTCGCGAACCACACCCGCGAACAGCACATTCGAATTACACTTGCGAATCGCGCCCGCGAATCACACTTGAGATTGGCAAATAACTTCATTAATCATTTTGCAAGAAAGAAATATAATCCTGTCTCTTACGTCTGCAGAAAACGTGAGCAATTTATTGTGAGATTGATGGAAAAAGCTATCTTAGAACTCTATGAAAATTTGATTATCTATGCCTGTAGTTCAGTATATTATAAATTCTATGATTCTCACCTTACTCTCATGCAATTTTTAATTGTTCATCTCTGTTACATTGTTCTGTACACTATTTAGAATTATTAATAGTGCCCGCGAATAGCACCAGTGACCCATACATGCAAACTGCACTCGCGAACTGTAACCGCGGACCACACCTGCGAATTACACTTGCGAATCGCGCCCGCGAATCACACTTGAGAATGGCAAATTTATTTATTTATTCATTTATTTTGGCTCTTTAGTACAACAGGCCAAGGCCCAAAAAAGTACCCACTTAATAGATATAAAAAAAGTGAACTTAAATTATCTTAACGCTAAAAATTTAAAAGTACCTATAAGTATATAAAAGTATAAATAATATGATATTAAAAATCTAACGGTTAGTTCCAAATTATAGTTATCAACAGCAGTGTGAACACATATAGTATAACAAATGAAAATGGAGAGACTATATCCTCTCATTTAAAACAACAGTATGAGAAGAATAGAAAAATATTACAGAAAAACTAGATAAAACAAGAAAATATATAAAACACTAGAGAGACTATATCTTCTCATGTAAAAACAACAATATGAGAAAAATATTACAGAAAACCAGATAAAAACAAGAAAAAACTTATAAAACACTAGATCTTATATGTCTGAATTTAAGAATTTGAATTTCAAAAGCTTCTTTACTTGGAAGAGTGATAAATGGAAAAATCGATTCCCTGGCAGTGATCATTATGGAGTGTAATCATTCTATTTATCGGGGAGTTCTGAGCAGCATTTGTACGATAAAAAGATGGACGAAAGAGCATATGCGATCTTAACTGGCGCTGAGGAACACTGATTGATATATGCTCCAATAGTTCGGAACAGTCTATAATATTGTTCAATATTTTGTACAAGAGGGTCAAATTAAATACAATTCTACAATGTTGAAGGGAATTCAATCCGCATTGTCGTCTAAAATCAGGATAGTGGTGATTAAGATGAATATGAGACTTGTATGCATACATACGCAGGAACCTATTTTGGACACTTTCTAATCGTTTGATATAAACTACGTATTGAGGATTCCAAACAATCGAACAGAAGTTAAGCTTGCTGAACACATGGGAATAATACGACACCAGAGATGATGCGTCGCTAAATGGTTTAGACTGCCTATAAATGAACCCTAGCATCCTCAAACAGGCCCCAACAATACCTTCAACATGCGAATCAAATATCAATTTAGAATCGAAAATAATACCCAAGTCTCTGATGGTTTTGACCCTATTGAGATTACTGTTCTCAATCCGATAGGGAAAGTGCTGGACATGAACACGGCCTCGGGTGAAGGATATGACCTGACATTTGTCAGTGTTCAAAGTAATGATATTTCTAATGCAATAAGCGACAAGTCTCTCAAGATCTTCCCGAAGAAGCAAACAGTCAGACAGGCTCTCGACTTTCATAAACATTTTCAAGTCATCAGCGAACAGTAAATATTTACAGTACAGAAAACAGCCCCCTATACAATCTCTGTTACATTGTTCTGTACACTATTTAGAATTATTAATAGCGCCCGCGAATAGCACCTGCGAACCGCACATGCAAACTGCACTCGTGAACTGTAACCGCGGACCACACCTGCGAATTGCACTTGCGAATCGCGCCCGCGAATCACACTTGAGATTGGCAAATAACTTCATTAATCATTTTGCAAGAAAGAAATATTATCCTGTCTCTTACGTCTGCAGAAAACGTGAGCAATTTATTGTGGGATTGATGGAAGAAGCTATCTAAGAACTCTATGAAAATTTGATTATCTATGCCTGTAGTTCAGTATATTATAAATTATATGATTCTAACCTCACTCTCATGCAAAGTTTAATTGTTCATCTCTGTTACATTGTTCTGTACACTATTTAGAATTATTTATAGTGCTCGCGAATAGCACCAGTGAACCGCACATGCAAACTGCACTCGCGAACCGTAACCGCGGACCTCACCCGCGAACAATACTCGCGTATCACTCCCGCGAACCGCTTTCGCGAACCGCACCCGCAAACAATACTCGCGAACCACACCCGCGAACAGCACATTCGAATTACACTTGCGAATCGCGCCCGCGAATCTCACTTGAGATTGGCAAATAACTTCATTAATCATTTTGCAAGGAAGAAATATTATCCTGTCTCTTACGTCTGCAGAAAAGGTGAGCAATTTATTGTGGAATTGATGGAAGAAGCTATCTCAGAACTCTATGAGAATTTGATTATCTTTGCCTGTAGTTCAGTATATTATAAATTATATGATTCTCACTCTCATGAAATTTTTAATTTTTCATCTCTGTTACATTGTTCAGTACACTATTTAGAATCATTAATAGCGCCCGCGAATAGCACCTGTGAACCGCACATGCAAACTGCACTCGTGAACTGTAACCGCGGACCACACCTGCGAATTACACTTGCGAATCGCACCCGCGAATCACACTTGAAAATGGCAAATAACATCAATAATCATTTTAAAAAATATTATCCTGTTTCTTGCGTCTGCAGAAAACGTGATTAATTTATTGTTGGATTAATGGAAGAAGCTATCTGAGAACTCTATGAAAATTTGATTATCTATGCCTGTAGTTCAGTTTATTATAAATTATATTATTCTCACTTCACTTTCTTGAAATTTTTAATTTTTCATCTCTGTTACATTGTTCTGTACACTATTTAGAATTATTAATAGTGCCCGCGAATAGCACCAGTGAACCGCACATGCAAACTGCACTCGCGAACCGTAACCGCGAACATGACTCGCGTATCCCTCCCGCGAACCGCTTTCGCGAACCGCACCCGCAAACAATACTCGCGAACCACACCCGCGAACAGCACATTCGAATTACACTTGCGAATCGCGCCCGCGAATCACACTTGAGATTGGCAACTAACTTCATTAATCATTTTGCAAGAAAGAAATATAATTCTGTCTCTTACGTCTGCAGAAAACGTGAGCAATTTATTGTGAGATTGATGGAAAAAGCTATCTTAGAACTCTATGAAAATTTGATTATCTTTGCCTGTAGTTCAGTATATTATATATTATATGATTCTCACCTCACTCTCATGAAATTTTTAATTTTTCATCTCTGTTACATTGTTCTGTACACTATTTAGAATTATTATTAGCGCCCGCGAATAGCACCTGTGAACCGCACATGCAAACTGCACTCGCGAACTGTAACCGCGGACCACACCTGCGAATTACACTTGCGAATCGCGCCCGCGAATCACACTTGAGATTGGCAAATAACTTCATTAATCATTTTGCAAGAAAGAAATATTATCCTGTCTCTTACGTCTGCAGAAAACGTGAGCAATTTATTGTGAGATTTATGGAAAAAGCTATCTTAGAACTCTATGAAAATTTGATTATCTACGCCTGTAGTTCAGTATATTATAAATTATATGATTCTCACTCTCATGAAATTTTTAATTTTTCATCTCTGTTATATTGTTCTGTACACTATTTAGAATTATCAATAGCGCACGCGAATAGCACCTGTGAACCGCACATGCAAACTGCACTCGTGAACTGTAACCGCGGACCACACCTGCGAATTACACTTGCGAATCGCACCCGCGAATCACACTTGAAAATGGCAAATAACATCAATAATCATTTTAAAAAAAATTATCCTGTTTCTTGCGTCTGCAGAAAACGTGATTAATTTATTGTGGGATTAATGGAAGAAGCTATCTAAGAACTCTATGAAAATTTGATTATCTATGCCTGTAGTTCAGTATATTATAAATTATATTATTCTCACTTCACTTTCTTGCAATTTTTAATTTTTCATCTCTGTTACATTGTTCTGTGCCACTATTTAGAATCATTAATAGTGCCCGCGAATAGCACCAGTGGACCGCACATGCAAACTGCACTCGCGAACCGTAACCGCGGACCACACCCGCGAACATGACTCGCGTATCCCTCCCGCGAACCGCTTTCGCGAACCGCACCCGCAAACAATACAATTCGCACCCGCGAATCATACTTGAGAATGGCAAATAACATCAATAATCATTTAAAAAAAAATTATCCTGCTTCTTGCGTCTGCAGAAAACGTGATTAATTTATTGTGGGATTAATGGAAGAAGCTATCTAAG
Source organism: Cryptolaemus montrouzieri (assembly GCA_013387265.2). NCBI lineage: Eukaryota > Metazoa > Arthropoda > Insecta > Coleoptera > Coccinellidae > Cryptolaemus > Cryptolaemus montrouzieri. The sequence goes on along the minus strand of JABFTP020000165.1, from coordinate 20,601,409 downwards.
AACTCTATGAAAATTTGATTATCTATGCCTGTAGTTCAGTATATTATAAATAATATGAATCTTAATTCACTCTCATTAAATTTTCAATTTTTTATCTCTGATACATTATTCTGTACAAAATTTAAACTTATTAATAGCGTCCGCGAATCGCACCTGTGAACCGCACCTGCGAACCGCACCTGTGAACCGCACCTGCGAACCGCACTTGCGAACCGTACCTGCCAACCGCACCTGCGAACCGCACCTGCGAACCGCACCCGCGAACCGAACCTGCGAATTACACTTGCCAATCGCGCCTGCGAATCACACTTGAGAATGAAAAATAACATCAATAATCATTTAAAAACAAATCATCCTGTTTCTTTCGTCTGCAGAAAACGTGAGCAATTTATTATGGGATTAATGAAAGAATCTATCTAAGAACTCTATGAAAATTTGACTATCTATGCCTGTAAATCAGTATATTATAAATTTTATGATTCTCACGTCATTCTTATGAAATTTTTAATTGTTCATCTCTGTTACATTGTTCTGTACAATATTTAGAATTATTAATAGCGCCCGCGAATAGCACCTGTGAACCTCTCATGCAATCTGCACCCGCGAACCGTATCCGCTATAATACCCGCGATCCACACCTTCGAATTAAACTTGCGAATCGCGCCCGCGAATCACTCTTAAGAATGGCTAATAAAATTAATAATGATTTCTCAAAAAAAAAATTATCCTGTTTCTTGCGTCTGCAGAAAACGTGATCAATTTATTGTGGAATTAATGAAGAAGCTATCTAAGAACTCTATGAAAATTTGATTATCTATGCCTGTAGTTCAGTTTATTATAAATTTTATGATTCTCACCTCACTCTCATGAAATTTTTAATTTTTCATCTCTGTTACATTGTTCTGTACACTATTTAGAATTATTATTAGCGCCCGCGAATAGCACCTGTGAACCGCACATGCAAACTGCACTCGCGAACTGTAACCGCGGACCACACCTGCGAATTACACTTGCGAATCGCGCCCGCGAATCACACTTGAGATTGGCAAATAACTTCATTAATCATTTTGCAAGAAAGGAATATTATCCTGTCTCTTACGTCTGCAGAAAACGTGAGCAATTCATTGTGAGATTTATGGAAAAAGCTATCTTAGAACTCTATGAAAATTTGATTATCTATGCCTGTAGTTCAGTATATTATAAATTATATGATTCTCACTCTCATGAAATTTTTAATTTTTCATCTCTGTTATATTGTTCTGTACACTATTTACAATTATTAATAGCGCCCGCGAATAGCACCTGTGAACCGCACATGCAAACTGCACTCGTGAACTGTAACCGCGGACCACACCTGCGAATTACACTTGCGAATCGCACCCGCGAATCACACTTGAAAATGGCAAATAACATCAATAATCATTTTAAAAAATTATCCTGTTTCTTGCGTCTGCAGAAAACGTGATTAATTTATTGTGGGATTAATGGAAGAAGCTATCTAAGAACTCTATGAAAATTTGATTATCTATGCCTGTAGTTCAGTATATTATAAATTATATTATTCTCACTTCACTTTCTTGAAATTTTTAATTTTTCATCTCTGTTACATTGTTCTGTACACTATTTAGAATTATTAATAGTGCCCGCGAATAGCACCAGTGAACCGCACATGCAAACTGCACTCGCGAACCGTAACCGCAGACCACACCCGCGAACATGACTCGCGTATCTCTCCCGCGAACCGCTTTCGCGAACCGCACCCGCAAACAATACAATTCGCGCCCGCGAATCACACTTGAGAATGGCAAATAACATCAATAATCATTTAAAAAAATTATCCTGTTTCTTGCGTCTGCAGAAAACGTGATTAATTTATTGTGGGATTAATGGAAGAAGCTATCTAAGAACTCTATGAAAATTTGATTATCTATGCCTGTAGTTCAGTATATTATAAATAATATGAATCTTAATTCACTCTCATTAAATTTTCAATTTTTCATCTCTGATACATTATTCTGTACAAAATTTAAAATTATTAATAGCGTCCGCGAATCGCACCTGTGAACCGCACCTGCGAACCGCACCTGTGAACTGCACCTGCGAACCGCACCTGCGAACCGTACCTGCCAACCGCACCTGCGAACCGCACTTGCGAACCGCACCTGCGAACCGCACCCGCGAACCGAACCTGCGAATTACACTTGCCAATCGCGCCTGCGAATCACACTTGAGAATGAAAAATAACATCAATAATCATTTAAAAACAAATCATCCTGTTTCTTGCGTCTGCAGAAAACGTGAGCAATTTATTATGGGATTAATGAAAGAATCTATCTAAGAACTCTATGAAAATTTGACTATCTATGCCTGTAAATCAGTATATTATAAATTTTATGATTCTCACGTCATTCTTATGAAATTTTTAATTGTTCATCTCTGTTACATTGTTCTGTACAATATTTAGAATTATTAATAGCGCCCGCGAATAGCACCTGTGAACTTCTCATGCAATCTGCACCCGCGAACCGTATCCGCTATAATACCCGCGATCCACACATTCGAATTAAACTTGCGAATCGCGCCCGCGAATCACTCTTAAGAATGGCTAATAAAATTAATAATGATTTTTCAAAAAAATTATCCTGTTTCTTGCGTCTGCAGAAAACGTGATCAATTTATTGTGGAATTAATGAAGAAGCTATCTAAGAACTCTATGAAAATTTGATCATCTATGCCTGTAGTTCAGTATATTATAAATTTTATGATTCTCACCTCACTCTCATGAAATTTTTGATTTTTCATCTCTGTTACATTGTTCTGTACACTATTTAGAATTATTAATAGCGCCCGGGAATAGCACCTGTGAACCGCACATGCAAACTACACTCGCGAACTGTAACCGCGGACCACACCTGCGAACAATACCCGCGAACCGCACCAGCGAAAATTAACCGCGAACCGCACCAGCAGACCACACCTGCGAAATACACTTACGAATCGCCCGCGAATCACACTTGAGAATGGCAAAAACATCAATAATCATTTAAAAAATTATCCTGTTTCTTGCGTCTGCAGTAAACGTGATTAATTTATTGTGGGATTAATGGAAGAAGCTATCTAAGAACTCTATGAAAATTTGATTACCTATGCCTGTAGTTCAGAATATTATAAATTATATGAATCTTCATTCACTCTCATTAAATTTTTAATTTTTCATCTCTGATACATTGTTCTGTTCAAATTTTACAATTATTAATAGCGTCCGCGAATCGCACCTGTGAACCGCACCTGCAAACCGCACCTGCAAACCGCACCCGCAAACCGCACCTGCGAACTGCACCCGCGAACCGAACCTGCGAATTACACTTGCCAATCGCGCCTGCGAATCACAGTTGAGAATGAAAAATAACATCAATAATCATTACAAAAAAAAATTATCCTGTTTCTTGCGTCTGCAGAACACGTGATCAATTTATTGTGGGATTAATGGAAGAAGCTATCTAAGAACTCTATGAAAATTTGATTATCTATGCCTGTAGTTCAGTATATTATAAATTATATCAATCCTGATTCTCTCTCATTAAATTTTTAATTGTTCATCTCTGTTACATTGTTCTGTACAATATTTAGAATTATTAATAGCGCCCGCGAATAGCACCTGTGAACCTCTCATGCAATCTGCACCCGCGAACCGTATCCGCTATAATACCCGCGATCCACACCTTCGAATTAAACTTGCGAATCGCGCCCGCGAATCACTCTTAAGAATGGCTAATAAAATTAATAATGATTTCTCAAAAAAAATTATCCTGTTTCTTGCGTCTGCAGAAAACGTGATCAATTTATTGTATAATTAATGAAGAAGCTATCTAAGAACTCTATGAAAATTTGATTATCTATGCCTGTAGTTCAGTTTATTATAAATTTTATGATTCTCACCTCACTCTCATGAAATTTTAATTTTTCATCTCTGTTACATTGTTCTGTACACTATTTAGAATTATTATTAGCGCCCGCGAATAGCACCTGTGAACCGCACATGCAAACTGCACTCGCGAACTGTAACCGCGGACCACACCTGCGAATTACACTTGCGAATCGCGCCCGCGAATCACACTTGAGATTGGCAAATAACTTCATTAATCATTTTGCAAGAAAGGAATATTATCCTGTCTCTTACGTCTGCAGAAAACGTGAGCAATTTATTGTGAGATTTATGGAAAAAGCTATCTTAGAACTCTATGAAAATTTGATTATCTATGCCTGTAGTTCAGTATATTATAAATTATATGATTCTCACTCTCATGAAATTTTTAATTTTTCATCTCTGTTATATTGTTCTGTACACTATTTACAATTATTAATAGCGCCCGCGAATAGCACCTGTGAACCGCACATGCAAACTGCACTCGTGAACTGTAACCGCGGACCACACCTGCGAATTACACTTGCGAATCGCACCCGCGAATCACACTTGAAAATGGCAAATAACATCAATAATCATTTTAAAAAAAATTATCCTGTTTCTTGCGTCTGCAGAAAACGTGATTAATTTATTGTGGGATTAATGGAAGAAGCTATCTAAGAACTCTATGAAAATTTGATTATCTATGCCTGTAGTTCAGTATATTATAAATTATATTATTCTCACTTCACTTTCTTGAAATTTTTAATTTTTCATCTCTGTTACATTGTTCTGTACACTATTTAGAATTATTAATAGTGCCCGCGAATAGCACCAGTGAACCGCACATGCAAACTGCACTCGCGAACCGTAACCGCGGACCACACCCGCGAACATGACTCGCGTATCTCTCCCGCGAACCGCTTTCGCGAACCGCACCCGCAAACAATACAATTCGCGCCCGCGAATCACACTTGAGAATGGCAAATAACATCAATAATCATTTAAAAAAAAATTATCCTGTTTCTTGCGTCTGCAGAAAACGTGATTAATTTATTGTGGGATTAATGAAAGAATCTATCTAAGAACTCTATGAAAATTTGACTATCTATGCCTGTAAATCAGTATATTATAAATTTTATGATTCTCACGTCATTCTTATGAAATTTTTAATTGTTCATCTCTGTTACATTGTTCTGTACAATATTTAGAATTATTAATAGCGCCCGCGAATAGCACCTGTGAACTTCTCATGCAATCTGCACCCGCGAACCGTATCCGCTATAATACCCGCGATCCACACATTCGAATTAAACTTGCGAATCGCGCCCGCGAATCACTCTTAAGAATGGCTAATAAAATTAATAATGATTTTTCAAAAAAAAATTATCCTGTTTCTTGCGTCTGCAGAAAACGTGATCAATTTATTGTGGAATTAATGAAGAAGCTATCTAAGAACTCTATGAAAATTTGATCATCTATGCCTGTAGTTCAGTATATTATAAATTTTATGATTCTCACCTCACTCTCATGAAATTTTTGATTTTTCATCTCTGTTACATTGTTCTGTACACTATTTAGAATTATTAATAGCGCCCGGGAATAGCACCTGTGAACCGCACATGCAAACTACACTCGCGAACTGTAACCGCGGACCACACCTGCGAACAATACCCGCGTACCGCACCAGCGAAAATTAACCGCGAACCGCACCAGCAGACCACACCTGCGAAATACACTTACGAATCGCCCGCGAATCACACTTGAGAATGGCAAAAAACATCAATAATCATTTAAAAAAAATTATCCTGTTTCTTGCGTCTGCAGTAAACGTGATTAATTTATTGTGGGATTAATGGAAGAAGCTATCTAAGAACTCTATGAAAATTTGATTACCTATGCCTGTAGTTCAGAATATTATAAATTATATGAATCTTCATTCACTCTCATTAAATTTTTAATTTTTCATCTCTGATACATTGTTCTGTTCAAATTTTACAATTATTAATAGCGTCCGCGAATCGCACCTGTGAACCGCACCTGCAAACCGCACCTGCAAACCGCACCCGCAAACCGCACCTGCGAACTGCACCCGCGAACCGAACCTGCGAATTACACTTGCCAATCGCGCCTGCGAATCACAGTTGAGAATGAAAAATAACATCAATAATCATTACAAAAAAAAATTATCCTGTTTCTTGCGTCTGCAGAACACGTGATCAATTTATTGTGGGATTAATGGAAGAAGCTATCTAAGAACTCTATGAAAATTTGATTATCTATGCCTGTAGTTCAGTATATTATAAATTATATCAATCCTGATTCTCTCTCATTAAATTTTTAATTGTTCATCTCTGTTACATTGTTCTGTACAATATTTAGAATTATTAATAGCGCCCGCGAATAGCACCTGTGAACCTCTCATGCAATCTGCACCCGCGAACCGTATCCGCTATAATACCCGCGATCCACACCTTCGAATTAAACTTGCGAATCGCGCCCGCGAATCACTCTTAAGAATGGCTAATAAAATTAATAATGATTTCTCAAAAAAAAAATTATCCTGTTTCTTGCGTCTGCAGAAAACGTGATCAATTTATTGTATAATTAATGAAGAAGCTATCTAAGAACTCTATGAAAATTTGATTATCTATGCCTGTAGTTCAGTTTATTATAAATTTTATGATTCTCACCTCACTCTCATGAAATTTTTAATTTTTCATCTCTGTTACATTGTTCTGTACACTATTTAGAATTATTATTAGCGCCCGCGAATAGCACCTGTGAACCGCACATGCAAACTGCACTCGCGAACTGTAACCGCGGACCACACCTGCGAATTACACTTGCGAATCGCGCCCGCGAATCACACTTGAGATTGGCAAATAACTTCATTAATCATTTTGCAAGAAAGGAATATTATCCTGTCTCTTACGTCTGCAGAAAACGTGAGCAATTTATTGTGAGATTTATGGAAAAAGCTATCTTAGAACTCTATGAAAATTTGATTATCTATGCCTGTAGTTCAGTATATTATAAATTATATGATTCTCACTCTCATGAAATTTTTAATTTTTCATCTCTGTTATATTGTTCTGTACACTATTTACAATTATTAATAGCGCCCGCGAATAGCACCTGTGAACCGCACATGCAAACTGCACTCGTGAACTGTAACCGCGGACCACACCTGCGAATTACACTTGCGAATCGCACCCGCGAATCACACTTGAAAATGGCAAATAACATCAATAATCATTTTAAAAAATTATCCTGTTTCTTGCGTCTGCAGAAAACGTGATTAATTTATTGTGGGATTAATGGAAGAAGCTATCTAAGAACTCTATGAAAATTTGATTATCTATGCCTGTAGTTCAGTATATTATAAATTATATTATTCTCACTTCACTTTCTTGAAATTTTTAATTTTTCATCTCTGTTACATTGTTCTGTACACTATTTAGAATTATTAATAGTGCCCGCGAATAGCACCAGTGAACCGCACATGCAAACTGCACTCGCGAACCGTAACCGCGGACCACACCCGCGAACATGACTCGCGTATCTCTCCCGCGAACCGCTTTCGCGAACCGCACCTGCAAACAATACAATTCGCGCCCGCGAATCACACTTGAGAATGGCAAATAACATCAATAATCATTTAAAAAAAAATTATCCTGTTTCTTGCGTCTGCAGAAAACGTGATTAATTTATTGTGGGATTAATGGAAGAAGCTATCTAAGAACTCTATGAAAATTTGATTATCTATGCCTGTAGTTCAGTATATTATAAATAAAATGAATCTTAATTCACTCTCATTAAATTTTCAATTTTTCATCTCTGATACATTATTCTGTACAAAATTTAAAATTATTAATAGCGTCCGCGAATCGCACCTGTGAACCGCACCTGCGAACCGCACCTGTGAACCGCACCTGCGAACCGCACCTGCGAACCGCACCTGCGAACCGTACCTGCCAACCGCACCTGCGAACCGCACTTGCGAACCGCACCTGCGAACCGCACCCGCGAACCGAACCTGCGAATTACACTTGCCAATCGCGCCTGCGAATCACACTTGAGAATGAAAAATAACATCAATAATCATTTAAAAACAAATCATCCTGTTTCTTGCGTCTGCAGAAAACGTGAGCAATTTATCATGGGATTAATGAAAGAATCTATCTAAGAACTCTATGAAAATTTGACTATCTATGCCTGTAAATCAGTATATTATAAATTTTATGATTCTCACGTCATTCTTATGAAATTTTTAATTGTTCATCTCTGTTACATTGTTCTGTACAATATTTAGAATTATTAATAGCGCCCGCGAATAGCACCTGTGAACTTCTCATGCAATCTGCACCCGCGAACCGTATCCGCTATAATACCCGCGATCCACACCTTCGAATTAAACTTGCGAATCGCGCCCGCGAATCACTCTTAAGAATGGCTAATAAAATTAATAATGATTTTTCAAAAAAAAATTATCCTGTTTCTTGCGTCTGCAGAAAACGTGATCAATTTATTGTGGAATTAATGAAGAAGCTATCTAAGAACTCTATGAAAATTTGATCATCTATGCCTGTAGTTCAGTATATTATAAATTTTATGATTCTCACCTCACTCTCATGAAATTTTTGATTTTTCATCTCTGTTACATTGTTCTGTACACTATTCAGAATTATTAATAGCGCCCGGGAATAGCACCTGTGAACCGCACATGCAAACTACACTCGCGAACTGTAACCGCGGACCACACCTGCGAATTACACTTGCGAATCGCGCCCGCGAATCACACTTGAGATTGGCAAATAACTTCATTAATCATTTTGCAAGAAAGGAATATTATCCTGTCTCTTACGTCTGCAGAAAACGTGAGCAATTCATTGTGAGATTTATGGAAAAAGCTATCTTAGAACTCTATGAAAATTTGATTATCTATGCCTGTAGTTCAGTATATTATAAATTATATGATTCTCACTCTCATGAAATTTTTAATTTTTCATCTCTGTTATATTGTTCTGTACACTATTCACAATTATTAATAGCGCCCGCGAATAGCACCTGTGAACCGCACATGCAAACTGCACTCGTGAACTGTAACCGCGGACCACACCTGCGAATTACACTTGCGAATCGCACCCGCGAATCACACTTGAAAATAGCAAATAACATCAATAATCATTTTAAAAAAAATTATCCTGTTTCTTGCGTCTGCAGAAAACGTGATTAATTTATTGTGGGATTAATGGAAGAAGCTATCTAAGAACTCCATGAAAATTTGATTATCTATGCCTGTAGTTCAGTATATTATAAATTATATTATTCTCACTTCACTTTCTTGAAATTTTTAATTTTTCATCTCTGTTACATTGTTCTGTACACTATTTAGAATTATTAATAGTGCCCGCGAATAGCACCAGTGAACCGCACATGCAAACTGCACTCGCGAACCGTAACCGCGGACCACACCCGCGAACATGACTCGCGTATCTCTCCCGCGAACCGCTTTCGCGAACCGCACCCGCAAACAATACAATTCGCGCCCGCGAATCACACTTGAGAATGGCAAATAACATCAATAATCATTTAAAAAAAAATTATCCTGTTTCTTGCGTCTGCAGAAAACGTGATTAATTTATTGTGGGATTAATGGAAGAAGCTATCTAAGAACTCTATGAAAATTTGATTATCTATGCCTGTAGTTCAGTATATTATAAATAATATGAATCTTAATTCACTCTCATTAAATTTTCAATTTTTCATCTCTGATACATTATTCTGTACAAAATTTAAAATTATTAATAGCGTCCGCGAATCGCACCTGTGAACCGCACCTGCGAACCGCACCTGTGAACCGCACCTGCGAACCGCACCTGCGAACCGTACCTGCCAACCGCACCTGCGAACCGCACTTGCGAACCGCACCTGCGAACCGCACCCGCGAACCGAACCTGCGAATTACACTTGCCAATCGCGCCTGCGAATCACACTTGAGAATGAAAAATAACATCAATAATCATTTAAAAACAAATCATCCTGTTTCTTGCGTCTGCAGAAAACGTGAGCAATTTATTATGGGATTAATGAAAGAATCTATCTAAGAACTCTATGAAAATTTGACTATCTATGCCTGTAAATCAGTATATTATAAATTTTATGATTCTCACGTCATTCTTATGAAATTTTAATTGTTCATCTCTGTTACATTGTTCTGTACAATATTTAGAATTATTAATAGCGCCCGCGAATAGCACCTGTGAACTTCTCATGCAATCTGCACCCGCGAACCGTATCCGCTATAATACCCGCGATCCACACATTCGAATTAAACTTGCGAATCGCGCCCGCGAATCACTCTTAAGAATGGCTAATAAAATTAATAATGATTTTTCAAAAAAAAATTATCCTGTTTCTTGCGTCTGCAGAAAACGTGATCAATTTATTGTGGAATTAATGAAGAAGCTATCTAAGAACTCTATGAAAATTTGATCATCTATGCCTGTAGTTCAGTATATTATAAATTTTATGATTCTCACCTCACTCTCATGAAATTTTTGATTTTTCATCTCTGTTACATTGTTCTGTACACTATTTAGAATTATTAATAGCGCCCGGGAATAGCACCTGTGAACCGCACATGCAAACTACACTCGCGAACTGTAACCGCGGACCACACCTGCGAACAATACCCGCGAACCGCACCAGCGAAAATTAACCGCGAACCGCACCAGCAGACCACACCTGCGAAATACACTTACGAATCGCCCGCGAATCACACTTGAGAATGGCAAAAAACATCAATAATCATTTAAAAAAAATTATCCTGTTTCTTGCGTCTGCAGTAAACGTGATTAATTTATTGTGGGATTAATGGAAGAAGCTATCTAAGAACTCTATGAAAATTTGATTACCTATGCCTGTAGTTCAGAATATTATAAATTATATGAATCTTCATTCACTCTCATTAAATTTTTAATTTTTCATCTCTGATACATTGTTCTGTTCAAATTTTACAATTATTAATAGCGTCCGCGAATCGCACCTGTGAACCGCACCTGCAAACCGCACCTGCAAACCGCACCCGCAAACCGCACCTGCGAACTGCACCCGCGAACCGAACCTGCGAATTACACTTGCCAATCGCGCCTGCGAATCACAGTTGAGAATGAAAAATAACATCAATAATCATTACAAAAAAAATTATCCTGTTTCTTGCGTCTGCAGAACACGTGATCAATTTATTGTGGGATTAATGGAAGAAGCTATCTAAGAACTCTATGAAAATTTGATTATCTATGCCTGTAGTTCAGTATATTATAAATTATATCAATCCTGATTCTCTCTCATTAAATTTTTAATTGTTCATCTCTGTTACATTGTTCTGTACAATATTTAGAATTATTAATAGCGCCCGCGAATAGCACCTGTGAACCTCTCATGCAATCTGCACCCGCGAACCGTATCCGCTGTAATACCCGCGATCCACACCTTCGAATTAAACTTGCGAATCGCGCCCGCGAATCACTCTTAAGAATGGCTAATAAAATTAATAATGATTTCTCAAAAAAAAAATTATCCTGTTTCTTGCGTCTGCAGAAAACGTGATCAATTTATTGTGGAATTAATGAAGAAGCTATCTAAGAACTCTATGAAAATTTGATTATCTATGCCTGTAGTTCAGTTTATTATAAATTTTATGATTCTCACCTCACTCTCATGAAATTTTCAATTTTTCATCTCTGTTACATTGTTCTGTACACTATTTAGAATTATTAATAGCGCCCGCGAATAGCACCTGTGAACCGCACATGCAAACTGCACTCGTGAACTGTAACCGCGGACCACACCTGCGAATTACACTTGCGAATCGCACCCGCGAATCACACTTGAAAATGGCAAATAACATCAATAATCATTTTAAAAAAAATTATCCTGTTTCTTGCGTCTGCAGAAAACGTGAGCAATTTATTGTGGGATTAATGGAAGAAGCTATCTAAGAACTCTATGAAAATTTGATTATCTATGCCTGTAGTTCAGTATATTATAAATTATATTATTCTCACTTCACTATAGTGAAATTTTTAATTTTTCATCTCTGTTACATTGTTCTGTACACTATTTAGAATTATTAATAGTGCCCGCGAATAGCACCAGTGAACCGCACATGCAAACTGCACTCGCGAACCGTAACCGCGGACCACACCCGCGAACATGACTCGCGTACCCTCCCGCGAACCGCTTTCGCGAACCGCACCCGCAAACAATACTCGCGAACCACACCCGCGAACAGCATATTCGAATTACACTTGCGAATCGCGCCCGCGAATCACACTTGAGATTGGCAAATAACTTCATTAATCATTTTGCAAGAAAGAAATATAATCCTGTCTCTTACGTCTGCAGAAAACGTGAGCAATTTATTGTGAGATTGATGGAAAAAGCTATCTAAGAACTCTATGAAAATTTGATTATCTATGCCTGTAGTTCAGTATATTATAAATTCTATGATTCTCACCTCACTCTCATGCAATCTTTAATTGTTCATCTCTGTTACATTGTTCTGTACACTATTTAGAATTATTAATAGTGCCCGCGAATAGCACCAGTGAACCATACATGCAAACTGCACTCGCGAATTGTAACCGCGGACCACACCTGCGAATTACACTTGCGAATCGCGCCCGCGAATCACACTTGAGAATGGCAAATTTATTTATTTATTCATTTATTTTGGCTCTTTGGGGTACAACAGGCCAAGGCCCAAAAAGTACCCTCTTAATAGATATAAAAAAGTGAACTTAAATTATCTTAACGCTAAAAATTTAAAAGTACCTATAAGTATATAAAAGTCTAAATAATATGATATTAAAAATCTAACGGTTAGTTCCAAATTATAGTTATCAACAGCAGTGTGAACACATATAGTATAACAAATGAAAATGGAGAGACTATATCCTCTCATTTAAAACAACAGTATGAGAAGAATAGAAAATATTACAGAAAAACTAGATAAAACAAGAAAAATATATAAAACACTAGAGAGACTATATCTTCTCATGTAAAAACAACAATATGAGAAAAATATTACAGAAAAACCAGATAAAAACAAGAAAAAACTTATAAAACACTAGATCTTATATGTCTGAATTTAAGAATTTGAATTTCAAAAGCTTCTTTACTTGGAAGAGTGATAAATGGAAAAAATCGATTCCCTGGCAGTGATCATTATGGAGTGTAATCATTCTATTTATCGGGGAGTTCTGAGCAGCATTTGTACGATAAAAAGATGGACGAAAGAGCATATGCGATCTTAACTGGCGCTGAGGAACACTGATTGATATTTGCTCCAATAGTTCGGAAGAGTCTATAATATTGTTCAATATTTTGTACAAGGGGTCAAATTAAAAACAATTCTACAATGTTGAAGGGAATTCAATCCGCATAGTCGTCTTAAATCAGGATAGTGGTGATTAAGATGAATATGAGACTTGTATGCATACATACGCAGGAACCTATTTTGGACACTTTCTAATCGTTTGATATAAACTACGTATTGAGGATTCCAAACAATCGAACAGAAGTTAAGCTTGCTGAACACATGGGAATAATACAACGACACCAGAGATGATGCGTCGCTAAATGGTTTAGACTGCCTATAAATTAACCCTAGCATCCTCAAACAGGCCCCAACAATACCTTCAACATGCGAATCAAATATCAATTTGGAATCGAAAATAATACCCAAGTCTCTGATGATCTCAACAAGTCTCTCGAGATCTTCCCGAAGAAGCAAACAGTCAGACAGGCTCTCGACTTTCATAAACATTTTCAAGTCATCAGCGAACAGTAAATATTTACAGTACAGAAAAAAGCCCCCTATATCATTGATATATATATATATATCGAATAAGAGGGGCCCCAAGTGAGAACCCTGGGGCACCCCAGAGGTAACGTTAAAAGCATCAGAGCTTTCACCCATGATAGAGACAAACTGCCTCCTACCACTCAAATATGAAAAATAACATCAATAATCATTTGAAAATAATTAACCTGTTTCTTGCGTCTGCAGAAAACGTGATTAATTTATTGTGGGATAAATGGAAGAAGCTATCTAAGAACTCTATGAAAATTTGATTATCCATGCCTGTAGTTCAGTATATTATAAATAATATGAATCTTAATTCACTCTCATTAAATTTTCAATTTTTCATTTCTGATACATTATTCTGTACAAAATTTAAAATTATTAATAGCGTCCGCGAATCGCACCTGTGAACCGCACCTGCAAACCGCCCCTGCGAACCGCACCTGCGAACCGTACCTGCGAACCACACCTGCCAACCGCACCTGCGAACCGCACCTGCAAACCGCACCTGCGAACCGCTCCCGCGAACCGAACGTACGAATTACACTTGCCAATCGCGCCTGCGAATCACACGTGGGAATAAAAAATAACATCAATAATCATTAAAAATAAATTATCCTGTTTCTTGCGTCTGCAGGAAACGTGAGCAATTTATTGTGAGATTAATGAAAGAATCTATCTACGAAATCTATGAAAATTTGAATATCTATGCCTGTATTTCAGTATATTATAAATTATATGATTCTCACTCTCATGAAATTTTTAATTTTTCATCTCTGTTACATTGTTCTGTACACTATTTAGAATTATTAATAGCGCCCGCGAATAGCACCTGCGAACCGCACATGCAAACTGCACTCGTTAACTGTAACCGCTGACCACACCTGCGAATTACACTTGCGAATCGCGCCCGCGAATCACACTTGAGAATGGCAAATAACATCAATAATCATTTAAAAGAAAATTATCCTGTTTCTTGCGTCTGCAGAAAACGTGATTAATTTATTGTGGGATTAATGGAAGAAGCTATCTAAGAACTCTATGAAAATTTGATTATCTATGCCTGTAGTTCAGTATATTATAAATAATATGAATCTTAATTCACTCTCATTAAATTTTCATTTTTTCATCTCTGATACTTTATTCTGTACAAAATTTATAATTATTAATAGCGTCCGCGAATCGCACCTGTGAACTGCACCTGCGAACCGCACCTGTGAACCGCACCTGCGAACCGCACCTGCGAACCGTACCTGCCAACCGCACCTGCCAACCGCACCTGCGAACCGCACCTGCGGACCGCACCTGCGAACCGCACCTGCGAACCGCACCCGCGAAACGAATAACCTGCGAATTACACTTGCCAATCGCGCCTGCGAATCACACTTGAGAATGAAAAATAACATCAATAATCATTTAAAAACAAATTATCCTGTTTCTTGCGTCTGCAGAAAACGTGAGCAATTTATTATGGGATTAATGAAAGAATCTATCTAAGAACTCTATGAAAATTTGATTATGTATGCCTGTCAATCAGTATATTATAAATTTTATGATTCTCACCTCATTCTTATGAAATTTTAATTGTTCATCTCTGTTACATTGTTCTGTACAATATTTAGAATTATTAATAGCGCCCGCGAAGAGCACCTGTGAACCTCTCATGCAATCTGCACCCGCGAACCGTATCCGCTATAATACCCGCGATCCACACCTTCGAATTAAACTTGCGAATCGCGCCCGCGAATCACTCTTAAGAATGGCTAATAAAATTAATAATGATTTTTCAAAAAAAAAATTATCCTGTTTCTTGCGTCTGTAGAAAACGTGATCAATTTAATGTGGAATTAATGAAGAAGCTATCTGAGAACTCTATGAAAATTTGATTATCTATGCCTGTAGTTCAGTATATTATAAATTTTATGATTCTCACCTCACTCTCATGAAGTTTTTGATTTTTCATCTCTGTTACATTGTTCTGTACACTATTTAGAATTATTAATAGCGCCCGGGAATAGCACCTGTGCACCACACATGCAAACTGCACTCGCGAACTGTAACCGCGGACCACACCTGCGAACAATACCTGCGAACCGCACCCGCGAAAATTAACCGCGAACCGCACCAGCAGACCACACCTGCGAATTACACTTACGAATCGCCCGCGAATCACACTTGAGAATGGCAAATAACATCAATAATCATTTAACAAAAATTATCCTGTTTCTTGCGTCTGCAGTAAACGTGATTAATTTATTGTGGGATTAATGGAAGAAGCTATCTAAGAACTCTATGAAAATTTGATTATCTATGCCTGTAGTTCAGTATATTATAAATTATATCAATCCTGATTCTCTCTCATTAAATTTTTAATTGTTCATCTGTTACATTCTTCTGTACACTATTTAGAATTATTAATAGTGCCCGCGAATAGCACCTGTGAACCGCACATGCAAACTGCACTCGCGAACCGTAACCGCGGACCTCACCCGCGAACAATACTCGCGAACCACACCCGCGAACAGCACATTCGACTTACACTTGCGAATCGCGCCCGCGAATCACACTTGAGATTGGCAAATAACTTCATTAATCATTTTGCAAGAAAGAAATATTATCCTGTCTCTTACGTCTGCAGAAAACGTGGGCAATTTATTGTGGGATTGATGGAAGTAGCTATCTAAGAACTCTATGAAAATTTGATTATCTATGCCTGTAGTTCAGTATATTATAAATTATATGATTCTAACTCTCATGAAATTTTCAATTTTTCATCTCTGTTACATTGTTCTGTACACTATTTAGAATTATTAATAGCGCCCGCGAATAGCACCTGTGAACCGCACATGCAAACTGCACTCGCGAACTGTAACCGCGGACCTCACCTGCGAATTACACTTGCGAATCGCGCCCGCAAATCACACTTGAGAATGGCTAATAACATCAATAATCATTTAAAAAAAATTATCCTGTTTCTTGGGTCTGCAGAAAACGTGATTAATTTATTGTGGGATTAATGGAAGAAGCTATGTAAGAACTCTATGAAAATTTGATTATCTATGCCTGTAGTTCAGTATATTATAAATAATATGAATCTTAATTCACTCTCATTATATTTTCAATTTTTCATCTCTGATACATTATTCTGTACAAAATTTAAAATTATTAATAGCGTCCGCGAATCGCACCTGTGAACCGCACCTGCAAACCGCCCCTGCGAACCGCACCTGCGAACCGCACCTGCGAACCGCACCTGCGAACCGCACCTGCGAACCGTACCTGCGAACAGCACCTGCCAATCGCGCCTGCGAATCACACTTGAGAATAAAAAATAACATCAATAATCATTAAAAAATAAATTATCCTGTTTCTTGCGTCTGCAGTAAACGTGATTAATTTATTGTGGGATTAATGGAAGAAGCTATCTAAGAACTCTATGAAAATTTGATTATCTATGCCTGTAGTTCAGTATATTATAAATTATATCAATCCTGATTCTCTCTCATTAAATTTTTAATTGTTCTTCTGTTACATTCTTCTGTACACTATTTAGAATTATTAATAGTGCCCGCGAATAGCACCTGTGAACCGCACATGCAAACTGCACTCGCGAACCATAACCGCGGACCTCACCCGCGAACAATACTCGCGTATCACTCCCGCGAACCGCTTTCGCGAACCGCACCCGCAAACAATACTCGCGAACCACACCCGCGAACAGCACATTCGAATAACACTTGCGAATCGCGCCCGCGAATCACACTTGAGATTGGCAAATAACTTCATTAATCATTTTGCAAGAAAGAAATATTATCCTGTCTCTTACGTCTGCAGAAAACGTGGGCAATTTATTGTGGGATTGATGGAAGTAGCTATCTAAGAACTCTATGAAAATTTGATTATCTATGCCTGTAGTTCAGTATATTATAAATTATATGATTCTAACTCTCATGAAATTTTCAATTTTTCATCTCTGTTACATTGTTCTGTACACTATTTAGAATTATTAATAGCGCCCGCGAATAGCACCTGTGAACCGCACATGCAAACTGCACTCGCGAACTGTAACCGCGGACCACACCTGCGAATTACACTTGCGAATCGCGCCCGCGAATCACACTTGAGAATGGCTAATAACATCAATAATCATTTAAAAAAAATTATCCTGTTTCTTGCGTCTGCAGAAAACGTGATTAATTTATTGTGGGATTAATGGAAGAAGCTATCTAAGAACTCTATGAAAATTTGATTATCTATGAATGTAGTTCAGTATATTATAAATAATATGAATCTTAATTCACTCTCATTATATTTTCAAATCTTCATCTCTGATACATTATTCTGTACAAAATTCAAAATTATTAATAGCGTCCGCGAATCGCACCTGTGAACCGCACCTGCAAACCGCCCCTGCGAACCGCACCTGCGAACCGCACCTGCGAACCGCACCTGCGAACCGTACCTGCGAACCGCACCTGCCAACCGCACCTGCGAACAGCACCTGCGAACCGCACCTGCGAACCGCACCTGCGAACCGCACCTGCGAACCGCTCCCGCGAACCGAACGTACGAATTACACTTGCCAATCGCGCCTGCGAATCACACTTGAGAATAAAAAATAACATCAATAATCATTAAAAAATAAATTATCCTGTTACTTGCGTCTGCAGAAAACGTGAGCAATTTATTGTGAGATTAATGAAAGAATCTATCTACGAAATCTATGAAAATTTGATTATCTATGCCTGTAGTTCAGTATATTATAAATTATATGATTCTCACTCTCATGATATTTTTAATTTTTCATCTCTGTTACATTGTTCTGTACACTATTTAGAATTATTAATAGCGCCCGCGAATAGCACCTGCGAACCGCACATGCAAACTGCACTCGTTAACTGTAACCGCGGACCACACCTGCGAATTACACTTGCGAATCGCACCCGCGAATCACACTTGAGAATGGCAAATAACATCAATAATCATTTAAAAAAAAATTATCCTATTTCTTGCATCTGCAGAAAACGTGATTAATTTATTGTGGGATTAATGGAAGAAGCTATCTAAGAACTCTATGAAAATTTGATTATCTATGCCTGTAGTTCAGTATATTATAAATAATATGAATCTTAATTCACTCTCATTAAATTTTCAATTTTTCATCTCTGATACATTATTCCCTACAAAATTTAAAATTATTAATAGCGTCCGCGAATCGCACCTGTGAACCGCACCTGCAAACCGCCCCTGCGAACCGCACCTGCGAACCGCACCTGCGAACCGCACCTGCGAACCGCACCTGCGAACCGCACCTGCGAACCGCACCTGCGAACCGCACCTGCGAACCGAACCTGCGAACCGTACCTGCGAACCGCACCTGCCAATCGCGCCTGCGAATCACACTTGAGAATAAAAAATAACATCAATAATCATTAAAAAATAAATTATCCTGTTTCTTGCGTCTGCAGAAAACGTGAGCAATTTATTGTGAGATTAATGAAAGAATCTATCTACGAAATCTATGAAAATTTGATTATCTATGCCTGTAGTTCAGTATATTATAAATTATATGATTCTCACTCTCATGAAATTTTTAATTTTTCATCTCTGTTACATTGTTCTGTACACTATTTAAAATTATTAATAGCGCCCGCGAATAGCACCTGCGAACCGCACATGCAAACTGCACTCGTTAACTGTAACCGCGGACCACACCTGCGAATTACACTTGCGAATCGCGCCCGCAAATCACACTTGAGAATGGCAAATAACATCAATAATCATTAAAAAAAAATTATCCTATTTCTTGCATCTGCAGAAAACGTGATTAATTTATTGTGGGATTAATGGAAGAAGCTATCTAAGAACTCTATGAAAATTTGATTATCTATGCCTGTAGTTCAGTATATTATAAATAATATGAATCTTAATTCACTCTTATTAAATTTTCAATTTTTCATCTCTGATACATTATTCTGTACAAAATTTAAAATTATTAATAGCGTCCGCGAATCGCACCTGTGAACCGCACCTGCGAACCGCACCTGTGAACCGCACCTGCGAACCGCACCTGCGAACCGTACCTGTCAACCGCACCTGCCAACCGCACCTGCGAACCGCACCTGCGAACCGCACCCGCGAACCGAACCTGCGAATTACACTTGCCAATCGCGCCTGCGAATCACACTTGAGAATGAAAAATAACATCAATAATCATTTAAAAACAAATTATCCTGTTTCTTGCGTCTGCAGAAAACGTGAGCAATTTATTATGGGATTAATGAAAGAATCTATCTAAGAACTCTATGAAAATTTGATTATCTATGCCTGTAAATCAGTATATAATAAATTTTATGATTCTCACCTCATTCTTAGGAAATTTTTAATTGTTCATCTCTGTTACATTGTTCTGTACAATATTTAGAAATATTAATAGCGCCCGCGAATAGCACCTGTGAACCTCTCATGCAATCTGCACCCGCGAACCGTATCCGCTATAATACCCGCGATCCACACCTTCGAATTGAACTTGCGAATCGCGCCCGCGAATCACTCTTAAGAATGGCTAATAAAATTAATAATGATTTTTCAAAAAAAAAATTATCCTGTTTCTTGCGTCTGCAGAAAACGTGATCAATTTATTGTGGAATTAATGAAGAAGCTATCTAAGAACTCTATGAAAATTTGATTATCTATGCCTGTAGTTCAGTATATTATACATTTTATGATTCTCACCTCACTCTCATGAAATTTTTGATTTTTCATCTCTGTTACATTGTTCTGTACACTATTTAGAATTATTAATAGCGCCCGGGAATAGCACCTGTGAACCGCACATGCAAACTGCACTCGCGAACTGTAACCGCGGACCACACCTGCGAACAATACCCGCGAACCGCACCCGCTAAAATTAACCGCGAACCGCACCAGCAGACCACACCTGCGAATTACACTTACGAATCGCCCGCGAATCACACTTGAGAATGGCAAATAACATCAATAATCATTTAACAAAAATTATCCTGTTTCTTGCGTCTGCAGTAAACGTGATTAATTTATTGTGGGATTAATGGAAGAAGCTATCTAAGAACTCTATGAAAATTTGATTACCTATGCCTGTAGTTCAGAATATTATAAATTATATGAATCTTCATTCACTCTCATTAAGTTTTTAATTTTTCATCTCTGATACATTGTTCTGTTCAAATTTTACAATTATTAATGGCGTCCGCGAATCGCACCTGTGAACCGCACCTGCAAACCGCACCTGCAAACCGCACCCGCAAACCGCACCTGCGAACTGCACCCGCGAACCGAACCTGCGAATTACACTTGCCAATCGCGCCTGCGAATCACAGTTGAGAATGAAAAATAACATCAATAATAATTACAAAAAAAAAATTATCCTGTTTCTTGCGTCTGCAGAAAACGTGATCAATTTATTGTGGGATTAATGGATGAAGCTATCTAAGAACTCTATGAAAATTTGATTATCTATGCCTGTAGTTCAGTATATTATAAATTATATCAATCCTGATTCTCTCTCATTAAATTTTTAATTGTTCATCTGTTACATTCTTCTGTACACTATTTAGAATTATTAATAGTGCCCGCGAATAGCACCTGTGAACCGCACATGCAAACTGCACTCGCGAACCGTAACCGCGGACCTCACCCGCTAACAATACTCGCGTATCACTCCCGCGAACCGCTTTCGCGAACCGCACCCGCAAACAATACTCGCGAACCACACCCGCGAACAGCACATTCGAATTACACTTGCGAATCGCGCCCGCGAATCACACTTGAGATTGGCAAATAACTTCATTAATCATTTTGGAAGAAAGAAATATTATCCTGTCTCTTACGTCTGCAGAAAACGTGGGCAATTTATTGTGGGATTGATGGAAGTAGCTATCTAAGAACTCTATGAAAATTTGATTATCTATGCCTGTAGTTCAGTATATTATAAATTATATGATTCTAACTCTCTTGAAATTTTCAATTTTTCATCTCTGTTACATTGTTCTGTACACTATTTAGAATTATTAATAGCGCCCGCGAATAGCACCTGTGAACCGCACATGCAAACTGCACTCGCGAACTGTAACCGCGGACCACACCTGCGAATTACACTTGCGAATCGCGCCCGCGAATCACACTTGAGAATGGCTAATAACATCAA
Source organism: Cryptolaemus montrouzieri (assembly GCA_013387265.2). Taxonomy (NCBI): domain Eukaryota; kingdom Metazoa; phylum Arthropoda; class Insecta; order Coleoptera; family Coccinellidae; genus Cryptolaemus; species Cryptolaemus montrouzieri. Next base: position 20,579,446 of record JABFTP020000165.1, on the reverse strand, counting down.
TATTCATTTAAAAAAAATTATCCTGTTTCTTGCGTCTGCAGAAAACGTGATTAATTTATTGTGGGATTAATGGAAGAAGCTATCTAAGAACTCTATGAAAATTTGATTATCTATGCCTGTAGTTCAGTATATTATAAATAATATGAATCTTAATTCACTCTCATTATATTTTCAATTTTTCATCTCTGATACATTATTCTGTACAAAATTTAAAATTATTAATAGCGTCCGCGAATCGCACCTGTGAACCGCACCTGCAAACCGCCCCTGCGAACCGCACCTGCGAACCGCACCTGCGAACCGCACCTGCGAACCGCACCTGCGAACCGCACCTGCGAACCATACCTGCGAACCGCACCTGCCAATCGCGCCTGCGAATCACACTTGAGAATAAAAAATAACATCAATAATCATTAAAAAATAAATTATCCTGTTTCTTGCGTCTGCAGAAAACGTGAGCAATTTATTGTGAGATTAATGAAAGAATCTATCTACGAAATCTATGAAAATTTGATTATCTATGCCTGTAGTTCAGTATATTATAAATTATATGATTCTCACTCTCATGAAATTTTTAATTTTTCATCTCTGTTACATTGTTCTGTACACTATTTAGAATTATTAATAGCGCCCGCGAATAGCACCTGCGAACCGCACATGCAAACTGCACTCGTTAACTGTAACCGCGGACCACACCTGCGAATTACACTTGCGAATCGCGCCCGCAAATCACACTTGAGAATGGCAAATAACATCAATAATCATTTAAAAAAAAATTATCCTATTTCTTGCATCTGCAGAAAACGTGATTAATTTATTGTGGGATTAATGGAAGAAGCTATCTAAGAACTCTATGAAAATTTGATTATCTATGCCTGTAGTTCAGTATATTATAAATAATATGAATCTTAATTCACTCTCATTAAATTTTCAATTTTTCACCTCTGATACATTATTCTGTACAAAATTTAAAATTATTAATAGCGTCCGCGAATCGCACCTGTGAACCGCACCTGCGAACCGCACCTGTGAACCGCACCTGCGAACCGCACCTGCGAACCGTACCTGCCAACCGCACCTGCCAACCGCACCTGCCAACCGCACCTGCGAACCGCACCTGCGAACCGCACCCGCGAACCGAACCTGCGAATTACACTTGCCAATCGCGCCTGCGAATCACACTTGAGAATGAAAAATAACATCAATAATCATTTAAAAACAAATTATCCTGTTTCTTGCGTCTGCAGAAAACGTGAGCAATTTATTATGGGATTAATGAAAGAATCTATCTAAGAACTCTATGAAAATTTGATTATCTATGCCTGTAAATCAGTATATTATAAATTTTATGATTCTCACCTCATTCTTATGAAATTTTTAATTGTTCATCTCTGTTACATTGTTCTGTACAATATTTAGAAATATTAATAGCGCCCGCGAATAGCACCTGTGAACCTCTCATGCAATCTGCACCCGCGAACCGTATCCGCTATAATACCCGCGATCCACACCTTCGAATTAAACTTGCGAATCGCGCCCGCGAATCACTCTTAAGAATGGCTAATAAAATTAATAATGATTTTTCAAAAAAAAAATTATCCTGTTTCTTGCGTCTGCAGAAAACGTGATGAATTTATTGTGGAATTAATGAAGAAGCTATCTAAGAACTCTATGAAAATTTGATTATCTATGCCTGTAGTTCAGTATATTATACATTTTATGATTCTCACCTCACTCTCATGAAATTTTTGATTTTTCATCTCTGTTACATTGTTCTGTACACTATTTAGAATTATTAATAGCGCCCGGGAATAGCACCTGTGAACCGCACATGCAAACTGCACTCGCGAACTGTAACCGCGGACCACACCTGCGAACAATACCCGCGAACCGCACCCGCGAAAATTAACCGCGAACCGTACCAGCAGACCACACCTGCGAATTACACTTACGAATCGCCCGCGAATCACACTTGAGAATGGCAAATAACATCAATAATCATTTAACAAAAATTATCCTGTTTCTTGCGTCTGCAGTAAACGTGATTAATTTATTGTGGGATTAATGGAAGAAGCTATCTAAGAACTCTATGAAAATTTGATTACCTATGCCTGTAGTTCAGAATATTATAAATTATATGAATCTTCATTCACTCTCATTAAGTTTTTAATTTTTCATCTCTGATACATTGTTCTGTTCAAATTTTACAATTAATAATGGCGTCCGCGAATCGCACCTGTGAACCGCACCTGCAAACCGCACCTGCAAACCGCACCCGCAAACCGCACCTGCGAACTGCACCCGCGAACCGAACCTGCGAATTACACTTGCCAATCGCGCCTGCGAATCACAGTTGAGAATGAAAAATAACATCAATAATAATTACAAAAAAAAATTATCCTGTTTCTTGCGTCTGCAGAAAACGTGATCAATTTATTGTGGGATTAATGGATGAAGCTATCTAAGAACTCTATGAAAATTTGATTATCTATGCCTGTAGTTCAGTATATTATAAATTATATCAATCCTGATTCTCTCTCATTAAATTTTTAATTGTTCATCTCTGTTACATTCTTCTGTACACTATTTAGAATTATTAATAGTGCCCGCGAATAGCACCTGTGAACCGCACATGCAAACTGCACTAGCGAACCGTAACCGCGGACCTCACATGCGAACAATACTCGCGTATCACTCCCGCGAACCGCTTTCGCGAACCGCACCCGCAAACAATACTCGCGAACCACACCCGCGAACAGCACATTCGAATTACACTTGCGAATCGCGCCCGCGAATCACACTTGAGATTGGCAAATAACTTCATTAATCATTTTGCAAGAAAGAAATATTATCCTGTCTCTTACGTCTGCAGAAAACGTGGGCAATCTATTGTGGGATTGATGGAAGTAGCTATCTAAGAACTCTATGAAAATTTGATTATCTATGCCTGTAGTTCAGTATATTATAAATTAAATGATTCTCACTCTCATGAAATTTTCAATTTTTCGTCTCTGTTACATTGTTCTGTACACTATTTAGAATTATTAATATTGCCCGCGAATAGCACCTGTGAACCGCACATGCAAACTGCACTCGCGAACTGTAACCGCGGACCACACCTGCGAATTACACTTGCGAATCGCGCCAGCGAATCACACTTGAGAATGGCTAATAACATCAATAATCATTTAAAAAAAAATTATCCTGTTTCTTGCGTCTGCAGAAAACGTGAGCAATTTATTATGGGATTAATGAAAGAATCTATCTAAGAACACTATGAAAATTTGACTATCTATGCCTGTAAATCAGTATATTATAAATTTTATGATTCTCACGTCATTCTTATGATATTTTTAATTGTTCATCTCTGTTACATTGTTCTGTACAATATTTAGAATTATTAATAGCGCCCGCGAATAGCACCTGTGAACCTCTCATGCAATCTGCACCCGCGAACCGTATCCGCTATAATACCCGCGATCCACACCTTCGAATTAAACTTGCGAATCGCGCCCGCGAATCACTCTTAAGAATGGCTAATAAAATTAATAATGATTTTTCAAAAAAAACATTATCCTGTTTCTTGCGTCTGCAGAAAACGTGATCAATTTATTGTGGAATTAATGAAGAAGCTATCTAAGAACTCTATGAAAATTTGATCATCTATGCCTGTAGTTCAGTATATTATAAATTTTATGATTCTCACCTCACTCTCATGAAATTTTTGATTTTTCATCTCTGTTACATTGTTCTGTACACTATTTAGAATTATTAATAGCGCCCGGGAATAGCACCTGTGAACCGCACATGCAAACTGCACTCGCGAACTGTAACCGCGGACCACACCTGCGAACAATACCCGCGAACCGCACCCGCGAAAATTAACCGCGAACCGCACCAGCAGACCACAACTGCGAAATACACTAACGAATCGCCCGCGAATCACACTTGAGAATGGCAAAAAACATCAATAATCATTTAAAAAAAATTATCCTGTTTCTTGCGTCTGCAGTAAACGTGATTAATTTATTGTGGGATTAATGGAAGAAGCTATCTAAGAACTCTACGAAAATTTGATTACCTATGCCTGTAGTTCAGAATATTATAAATTATATGAATCTTCATTCACTCTCATTAAATTTTTAATTTTTCATCTCTGATACATTGTTCTGTTCAAATTTAACAATTATTAATAGCGTCCGCGAATCGCACCTGTGAACCGCACCTGCAAACCGCACCTGCAAACCGCACCCGCAAACCGCACCTGCGAACTGCACCCGCGAACCGAACCTGCGAATTACACTTGCCAATCGCGCCTGCGAATCACAGTTGAGAATGAAAAATAACATCAATAATCATTACAAAAAAAAATTATCCTGTTTCTTGCGTCTGCAGAAAACGTGATCAATTTATTGTGGGATTAATGGAAGAAGCTATCTAAGAACTCTATGAAAATTTGATTATCTATGCCTGTAGTTCAGTATATTATAAATTATATCAATCCTGATTCTCTCTCATTAAATTTTAATTGTTCATCTCTGTTACATTCTTCTGTACACTATTTAGAATTATTAATAGTGCCCGCGAATAGCACCTGTGAACCGCACATGCAAACTGCACTAGCGAACCGTAACCGCGGACCTCACCCGCGAACAATACTCGCGTATCACTCCCGCGAACCGCTTTCGCGAACCGCACCCGCAAACAATACTCGCGAACCACACCCGCGAACAGCACATTCGAATTACACTTGCGAATCGCGCCCGCGAATCACACTTGAGATTGGCAAATAACTTCATTAATCATTTTGCAAGAAAGAAATATTATCCTGTCTCTTACGTCTGCAGAAAACGTGGGCAATTTATTGTGGGATTGATGGAAGTAGCTATCTAAGAACTCTATGAAAATTTGATTATCTATGCCTGTAGTTCAGTATATTATAAATTATATGATTCTCACTCTCATGAAATTTTCAATTTTTCATCTCTGTTACATTGTTCTGTACACTATTTAGAATTATTAATAGCGCCCGCGAATAGCACCTGTGAACCGCACATGCAAACTGCACTCGTGAACTGTAACCGCGGACCACACCTGCGAATTACACTTGCGAATCGCACCCGCGAATCACACTTGAAAATGGCAAATAACATCAATAATCATTTTAAAAAAAATTATCCTGTTTCTTGCGTCTGCAGAAAACGTGATTAATTTATTGTGGGATTAATGGAAGAAGCTATCTAAGAACTCTATGAAAATTTGATTATCTATGCCTGTAGTTCAGTATATTATAAATTATATTATTCTCACTTCACTTTAGTGAAATTTTTAATTTTTCATCTCTGTTACATTGTTCTGTACACTATTTAGAATTATTAATAGTGCCCGCGAATAGCACCAGTGAACCGCACATGCAAACTGCACTCGCGAACCGTAACCGCGGACCACACTCGCGAACATGACTCGCGTATCCCTCCCGCGAACCGCACCCGCAAACAATACTCGCGAACCACACCCGCGAACAGCACATTCGAATTACACTTGCGAATCGCGCCCGCGAATCACACTTGAGATTGGCAAATAACTTCATTAATCATTTTGCAAGAAAGAAATATAATCATGTCTCTTACGTCTGCAGAAAACGTGAGCAATTTATTGTGAGATTGATGGAAAAAGCTATCTTAGAACTCTATGAAAATTTGATTATCTTTGCCTGTAGTTCAGTATATTATATATTATATGATTCTCACCTCACTCTCATGAAATTTTTAATTTTTCATCTCTGTTACATTGTTCTGTACACTATTTAAAATTATTATTAGCGCCCGCGAATAGCACGTGTGAACCGCACATGCAAACTGCACTCGCGAATTGTAACCGCGGACCACACCTGCGAATTACACTTGCGAATCGCGCCCGCGAATCACACTTGAGAATGGCAAATTTATTTATTTATTCATTTATTTTGGCTCTTTGGGGTACAACAGGCCAAGGCCCAAAAAAGTACCCTCTTAATAGATATAAAAAAGTGAACTTAAATTATCTTAACGCTAAAAATTTAAAAGTACCTATAAGTATATAAAAGTCTAAATAATATGATATTAAAAATCTAACGGTTAGTTCCAAATTATAGTTATCAACAGCAGTGTGAACACATATAGTATAACAAATGAAAATGGAGAGACTATATCCTCTCATTTAAAACAACAGTATGAGAAGAATAGAAAATATTACAGAAAAACTAGATAAAACAAGAAAAATATATAAAACACTAGAGAGACTATATCTTCTCATGTAAAAACAACAATATGAGAAAAATATTACAGAAAAACCAGATAAAAACAAGAAAAAAACTTATAAAACACTAGATCTTATATGTCTGAATTTAAGAATTTGAATTTCAAAAGCTTCTTTACTTGGAAGAGTGATAAATGGAAAAAATCGATTCCCTGGCAGTGATCATTATGGAGTGTAATCATTCTATTTATAGGGAGTTCTGAGCAGCATTTGTACGATAAAAAGATGGACGAAAGAGCATATGCGATCTTAACTGGCGCTGAGGAACACTGATTGATATTTGCTCCAATAGTTCGGAAGAGTCTATAATATTGTTCAATATTTTGTACAAGGGGTCAAATTAAAAACAATTCTACAATGTTGAAGGAATTCAATCCGCATAGTCGTCTTAAATCAGGATAGTGGTGATTAAGATGAATATGAGACTTGTATGCATACATACGCAGGAACCTATTTTGGACACTTTCTAATCGTTTGATATAAACTACGTATTGAGGATTCCAAACAATCGAACAGAAGTTGCTTGCTGAACACATGGGAATAATACAACGACACCAGAGATGATGCGTCGCTAAATGGTTTAGACTGCCTATAAATTAACCCTAGCATCCTCAAACAGGCCCCAACAATGCCTTCAACATGCGAATCAAATATCAATTTGGAATCGAAAATAATACCCAAGTCTCTGATGATCTCAACAAGTCTCTCAAGATCTTCCCGAAGAAGCAAACAGTCAGACAGGCTCTCGACTTTCATAAACATTTTCAAGTCATCAGCGAATAGTAAATATTTACAGTACAGAAAAAACCCCCTATATCATTGATATATATATATCGAATAAGAGGGGCCCCAAGTGAGAACCCTGGGGCACCCCAGAGGTAACGTTAAAAGCATCAGAGCTTTCACCCATGATAGAGACAAACTGCCTCCTACCACTCAAATATGAAAAATAACATCAATAATCATTTAAAAATAATTAACCTGTTTCTTGCGTCTGCAGAAAACGTGATTAATTTATTGTGGGATTAATGGAAGAAGCTATCTAAGAACTCTATGAAAATTTGATTATCCATGCCTGTAGTTCAGTATATTATAAATAATATGAATCTTAATTCACTCTCATTAAATTTTCAATTTTTCATCTCTGATACAATATTCTGTACAAAATTTAAAATTATTAATAGCGTCCGCGAATCGCACCTGTGAACCGCACCTGCAAACCGCCCCTGCGAACCGCACCTGCGAACCGTAACTGCGAACCGCACCTGCCAACCGCACCTGCGAACCGCACCTGCGAACCGCTCCCGCGAACCGATCGTACGAATTACACTTGCCAATCGCGCCTGCGAATCACACGTGGGAATAAAAAATAACATCAATAATCATTAAAAAATAAATTATCCTGTTTCTTGCGTCTGCAGAAAACGTGAGCAATTTATTGTGAGATTAATGAAAGAATCTATCTACGAAATCTATGAAAATTTGAATATCTATGCCTGTAGTTCAGTATATTATAAATTATATGATTCTCACTCTCATGAAATTTTTAATTTTTCATCTCTGTTACATTGTTCTGTACACTATTTAGAATTATTAATAGCGCCCGCGAATAGCACCTGCGAACCGCACATGCAAACTGCACTCGTAAACTGTAACCGCGGACCACACCCGCGAATCACACTTGAGAATGGCAAATAACATCAATAATCATTTAAAAAAAAATTATCCTGTTTCTTGCGTCTGCAGAAAACGTGATTAATTTATTGTGGGATTAATGGAAGAAGCTATCTAAGAACTCTATGAAAATTTGATTATCTATGCCTGTAGTTCAGTATATTATAAATAATATGAATCTTAATTCACTCTCATTAAATTTTCAATTTTTCATCTCTGATACTTTATTCTGTACAAAATTTATAATTATTAATAGCGTCCGCGAATCGCACCTGTGAACCGCACCTGCGAACCGCACCTGCGAACCGTACCTGCCAACCGCACCTGCCAACCGCACCTGCGAACCGCACCTGCGAACCGCACCTGCCAACCGCACCTGCGAACCGCACCTGCGAACCGCTCCCGCGAA